>JAQFVV010006429.1:664745-809745 GCA_028023455.1 Epiperipatus broadwayi
GATTTATTAACACACAAACAAATAAAGCATATAATTGCTGACCCACTCTCTTTCTGTCTAAAGCTTTTTAAAACTGGATCTCGTAGGGTTTGAACTTGGATGCCCTACAGCTTCATTTATGGTTATATAAAAATGTGATGATGATTTTGTTTTACATTTTCCTACATGCACATTACTATAAATTTAGCTAATGACTAAATTGTAATGGCACAATATATATATATATATATATATATATATATATATATATATATTCATTTTTAATAAATGTTAAGTTTTCTATGCTTATTATTTTTTAACTTAGTTATAAAAATATGAAGAAATAACCTTAAAGTGATTTAAATTATCTCTACAATCCAAATTTAAGATGCATTCTAAAAAATGATGATTTTAAGACATAGATCTAAAGATTTATTGTTTTAGAAATTAGCTGATATAAAAATTAGTAATTGAACCATAATATCAATTGCCATGATAAAATACAATAAATTTTGAACACATCATATTGAAGATTTTCTTATTAAAAAGCTATTGCATTGTACAAGTAAATGGAATGGTATGTGATATATACTTTAATAATTTAATTACTTTTAATAATCATCACCACCAAAAATTTGCTATCATCAGAGTATAATAAATAACATGAGCAAGTATTGTATTAACAAGTTTTATATTCATAGTAGGTTCTGTTCAGTACATATAAAAATAGTTCAAATAAGTATAGATTCTATTTACTTTAATGTCAGTCTAAATGGGTGCAATATTGATTGATGTAATTGAAAAATATGGCTAAAACTATAAAGCAATAAAGAGTTATAATAAATCAGTGTTAAAGTCATTTAGAAAATAATTAGCTGCTAAATTTAACATGCAATGTTACAAGTTCAGCTTTAAAAACGTCTAGAAATACATTTATGCAGCAGAGAGTTGATTTGTATGGTTATGTAAATCTCATCTTTAGTTTTGTTCTTTGTCATTTTATCTTGTTCTTTTGAAAGTAAAATTATCATATACAATAATGATGATGATGATGATGACGATGACGATGATAATGATAATATGATATGATAATAATAAATGATCACAATAATAGCATTGATGATAATAATAACAACAACAATAACAACAACAATATCAACTACAACAACAACAACAATAATAATAATAATTAAATTTATTCAATTCAATTTATTCTATGAAATAAAAACAAAGTACATAACAATTGTTTGAAAACTCCAACAACAAAAACCGTGTACGGAATTTACATATAAAAATAATAAATTAAATAATTTTTTTAAAATAAAAATACAACCAAAACCCATGCCAAAAAGATCAGTTTAGAAAAAATAAATTAATTAAATAAATAAAATAAATATAAATAAATGCCAAAATTAATACATACTACACAACCACTGACATAAATACTTTTGAAAGATACATAAGAAATATTATTCATATCAACTGAACACTCATATATAAATTTATTAAATAACTTTGAACCAGAATAGACATATTGTCTTGTACTAGATTCCTTAAAAAATTTGGTGGAAGGTAATTGAAATTTATTAGAAAGACGAGTATTTAGGGCGGAAATTCTAGAGAATTCAGAAAAAGTTTACCTCAAAAATATCAAAAATAACTCTATATTGGTCACAAACGATTTACATCAAATAAACCAAACTCGATATAAATATCTTGAACAGATGAGGAGGGCTGACATCTGCCAAAGATAATGTGCAAAGTCATAATTTTGCAAAACATGCAAAGAAGATAGGAATATATAGAAAAGTATTACCCCAAATAATGATATTATAGGATAAAATATTCTGATAACAGGCAACATAAATAAAAATAAGAGCTGGCCTAGAAAGAATTTTAACTAATAATAAAACATATAATTTAAATTATGTAACCATTGACAAAGATAGGTAATATGATTTGTCCAGGACAATCTGGAGTCAATATATATTCCCAAATAACAATAAGTATCTACCAAAGGAATATTCTCACAAGTACACATATTATTAAAATGCAAAATATACTTACAGCAAATTTTAATCTTAAGAGAAAAAAAAGTATGCTTGTAAGAAAAAAGAATAGCTTTTGTTTTATCTAAATTGACCAACAATGAATTATATGCCAGCCATTTACCAACTGAGTCCAAATCCTCATTCACTAATTTTTCAAGAAGATTATAAGAAACAGCATTACAAGATAAAACAATATCATCAGCAAAACAAAAAATCTTAGAATGTAATTTCAATGAAAATAAATCATTAATATAAATTAAAAACAATAGAGGACCAATACCATAAATATTAGTAAACTGTTTTCTATCATTTAAATAACTCTCCAACCAACTACCAATAGAGCCATGAAAACCATACAAGTACAACACTTAATCAAAATATTATGATTAACACAATCAAATGCTTTACATTAGTCAAGATAAATAGCCAATGTTTTAAGTTCCTGACCCAATGAAGATGTTAAAATACTAAACATGATGTTTTAAAGCATCTAATGTACTTCTTCCAGGAAGAAAACCATATTGATAGTCAGATAAAATTTTATTTTTAAACAGAAATGACAACATTTGATCCCTAACAATCATTTCCAATAATTTAGAAAAAAACATAAATAATGGCAATTGGCCTATAAATAACCATAAGAGTAGAATCACCCTTTTATAAACAGAAGTAATAACATTAACTTTCAAACATTCTGGAAATGATCCAGACCTCAAAAATAAATTAAATAAATGAACCAAAATTGAAAAAAATGCAACCTTATTTTCTTTAGGGTTTAGATGTTATACCATCTAGTCCAAAAGAACTGACAATTTTTAAACTATCAATAATAATAATAATAATAATAATAATAATAATAATAATAATAATAATAATAATGATGATGATGATGATGATGATTATATAATAATAATATAAAAAAAAAACTTGTCCCCATTTACATTTCCAGACCTCCTGTTTCAAATCCTAAGAATTTGCATATTAGTTTTTTTTTTAAAAGATGAATTTCAAGTCATTACAAAGTCTGAACTTGACCTAATTAGATAACACTCTACTACAAAAAAATCTTTGCTAAAATGGATCATTTTCATGGAAAAATATTTCATTAGTAGCAGTAAACCTTAGCATTGCTAGACAACAAGGAAAAATTTCCAGGTTTAAATCTCCAAAAGGTCATTCAAAATCTGCAATATTTCAGGCAAATTTAACTATGCCAAAAGCTTTTTCTTAAAAAAAATTACATTTTTAAATTGTTAAAACCAATCAAAATGGCTGCCATACAACCACATGACCAACTGATTGGTATCAAAATCTATTCTACCATATTGCCCACTTTATCTCATGAAAAAACATATGCCAGCATTCTCAAAAATAATTTTTATATCAGTAATAGTAAAGATAGTTCAAGTCCATTAATATATAAACCAATTTGAAGTTCCAGGACAACCATTGCATACAACATTTAAATCCTAGATTTAAAACACAAGATTGTATGCCCTTCTCTATGGTGTGAATGCCTAACATGCTGACCACAATTTATCAAAATTTATTATTACCATGTTACAGTGGGTATTTTACACCATTTAAGACATTTTCCCTTCAAGTCCATCATTATATTAGCCACCAATTTCAACTGCTCTCTATATCACTTCCACCCCACTCTCTGGAACATCAACCAGCTCAAGTGCCTACCACACATGAAATCATGACTCCAATGTCACACCAAAGTCAACTCTGGAATAAATATTGCACCACATGAGCGTAACACTGTACACCCACCTCATCAATCCACTCCAAAGAAGTTTACAAGATCATCAACTTACCTCAAATAAACTTTAAATGCCCAGCACATGAACAATAAGATTTAGTCTTGACATCTATAGTGTTCACCAACTAATAAGCTCAACTTATGTATAGCCATATAGCAATAGTTCACTAACTCCACTCACTTTCCCTAGATGTATTAACAAATATTACCATGTGCTTTTTATGTTTTTATATGATAATGCTTTTGTAAAATTTATGTAAACCAAATTTGAAGTATGTATTTTGTTATGCAACAATTATTATTTTTCCAACTACAGTGAATCACCTTTTTTTTATCATAAGTAAATTGTAAACCCTCATTGCATATATAATCTCATGTATCAAATTGTATCTAAAAACTCATGATTTCATAGGCAACTTATGTAACAAATTGGCAATAAGACAGCCATAAAAAATATAATGATTCTCGCCAAATAGGTGCAATTAACATACAATTATATATTATTAATCTAACACCACACCTCATATATGTTTTCCATACTATCATGTGCTTCTATATATTTTCTCAAAATTCAATTTAAAAATTCTATGTAAACTTAATTTGACACATACATCTTGTTATGTAATGATCATTCTTTTTTTCAATTATTGTAAGTCACGTTACCCCCTATCAAATGCAAGATTGTAAACCTTTATTGCATATGTAATATCAGGAATTAACTTGTATCTAAGACCTTATGTTTTCATATGTAATGCATGTAATCCTTTTTGAATCTTAATAAAGTTTTCCTTTGCAACATAATAATAATACTAATACGACTAATAATAATAACAACCACAACAACTTTTATCTTTGTAAGGGATTATGACACCAGTTTTAGATAAATTTATTTGTAGACTAAACAAAAACATTAATGTGACGTGGTAATATGAGGATCTTTTCCTACATATATCCATTTAATATAGAAAAAAAAAAGATATACCATATGGAAAAAAAAACTATATAATCTTGTAATGAAAATCAGTAATAAAATATAAATATAATAAACACCTCCACACTGCCCCAATTCTTTTCAAATTCATATATATAAATTTTAAAAATAAAAAACTGAAAGTATTAAGCATCAACTTAATAGAAATGAAGATCTATTCATTGATTTAAGAGAAATTATCAAATACTGACGGTAGAATAAACAGAGAATTTAATAGATGATTATGGAAATTACAATTTGAAAGAGTTTTTAGCAGTAAAAACACGGTGCTGATTGGTGAAGGTGGAAACTGACAAAGTGATTATAAAAATAGTTCTAATAAATAAACTTAAATATAGAATTTAAGTCTATTTGAATTTCCGCTTAATCGTTATTTTATATTACTGTACATGCAAAAAATATTGGCTCCTATACCAATAAAAATGCATTATTAGATGTCAAGAGTAAAAGATGGCGGCTCAGGAAATATGATATCTTACTTTCTAAGTAATATGCAGAGAAATGCATTTTCATAAATGTCTTTCAGTAATAAAAGTCTCTGTCACTAATATGAGAATGTATTATCGGATAAGTTGTTTTTTTCAGATTGCATGATATTATTTGATAATATATATATATGCACATACTTCAAATGTCGAAAATTTCAGATGGATATGTTTTAATATTTTATATAAAAAAAAGACAGAAATAATGTTTTATTCAATTTTTTAATTACTAACAAATGAAACTAACAAGATTGTAGAGAACGAATAAGCTCTATATAAATAGCTTTTATTTTAATTAGGCTATAAAACTCAGAAAATCTTAGTCTACTGACAGTCAGTGTCAATGAGGTGTCAATTGTAAATCGTTCTGCTTGCCCTATATATTATTATTTAAGCGTAAAACCGTGAAAAGAATTTGAATACAAAAATTTCATGACTCTGCAGTTAGTGATTGGAATGAATAATTTTCAAATTTTAAATAAATGTCAGCGAGATATACATTTTAATTTAAGCTACTGTATATTCATCTATATACATATATATGTTTAAAATAAATCAATTAATGAAATATGGATTTTTTTTACAAGACTAATTAATATATTGCATTTATATATTGTAAAATAAAAACACCTAATATTAGTTTATACAAAAACATCTCATAAGTTAAACATGTTAATTATTTATTATGAATTAATAAGGATAAACTCCAAAAAAGTATTTGTTTCTATATTTTAAACAGTATTTTATCCTTTAATCTCTCACAAAATAAGAGATATCTAGGAAACAAGAATACTTACTTGCATAGCAGAAAAAAACTAAAAAGGAAGTCCCTCTACTTTGTACAAAACACAACATTGTTAAATGAACACTTGAAAATTTTAGATACGTTTAATCTGTGAAATATAGCTATTGTTTGTTTTGTTTTACAAGGAAGGAAAATCTTTCAAATTTTTATTATTTTGCTGTTGGCAATCATTACACTTTTTTGTATTCCTTTTTTTGGGGACCTGTTGGAGAAAATTACCGACGTTGATTTACCTATATGTATATTTCTTCTATCTTTACAATAAATAAAGATGTGTTATGAGATATTGTGGAGAGCGGTGGGTCGTGTGAAAGTCTGTGCTTACATACCCAATATATTACAATTAATGAACAAAATTTTTAAAGTGTATAATAAAAATTTTGAATGATACCAACCTCAATAATGATTTGGTTCATTTATTTATGTTAAATTGTTGGAGGTATCAAGTCCATAATCTAATAACGGTAATTTTATAGTTTGTTTGTTTTGTTTTGTTTTTTTTTTTAAAAAGGTTTTTCATTTTTTTAGTATTTTATTCTATGAACAAGAATATGAAAATCTGCTCCCCTCCTAATCTACATGTTTCGCTGCACTAATATTAATATTGTAAATTGAATTTTAGATTAAAGCTCCGAAATTATAAATATTTTTTAAATAAAAAGCCTTTATAAGAAAGTCGCAATGTATAGCATTTTACGACAATTTTAAAAAAGATCCTTTACAAATGAAATCTAAATCAAAATATATACAGGCTAGATATTTGGTTTACGTTTATATAGATTAATCAATTAGGTGCACCAAAAGATTTTGTAATGTGTCAGCATAGGAAATGTCATGTTGAGTGTTGATGCAAGACTTCAACTCTCAACTTCGTCATAGCAACTCTGCACTAAATCACACAGATTATAATGTCATCATTTTCAATCATTGTTCATCCAAAGTTTAACTCAGTTTCTCTGATCTATAGCTTCTCAGTACCACAGTAGTAAATATTTCTTAATTTATATATTAATTTCATATGTGTTCTACTTATAGATCTATTACAATTTCTTTGTATCTAATTTAAAACTTCAACTGTTCAGCGAGTATTACTTTCTCTATTGAAATATCCAAGCCAGCTCCATTTTAGTCAATTAATTATTTCAATGATGTCAATGATACCTGTTTATTATATTCATGTACTTGTTTTCAATCTCACTTTATTCCTAATATATAGTTTTCCAAATATTATTGATTTGTCTGAAGTCTGCATTGCTCTTCTGGTAAGATTAGAAACTCGTAAAATACATGTATTAAAAATTTTTCCTTTAAAACATCTGCATTTTTTCTAATATGATGTTATTTCTACCAAAATTATTTTGTTCAAATTTAATTCTATCATTAATTTTAACCATTATGTTTCATTCATTTTAACCAGTATGTTTCAGTCTGTAATAATAATCTGTCTAAAGTACATTTTGTAATTGCTACCTTTTTTAATTCATTATTATCAATCTTCATTTTCTTAACTTCCAAAATGCATTGAACATTACTTTAGTCTTTTTAGCATTTATTTTTGAATTTATTTTCATTTGACAACTCTTGTAATATTCCCTAAAGTATTAGCTGAAAACTCTAGATAAGTTAAATAATCTCCATTTAATTATACTATCTTACCTTCCCACTACAATCCTCAAAATACTTTTATAAACCTGTTGTGAAATGTTTTGGAGATATGAAGTCTCCCTGCCATACATTCCTGTCAAGTTTAATTATATCATTATCATTATGTAAGATAATCGTTGCTGACGAAGTTGATAAATATCCAGAATATGACACAAATTCAAACTTAATGGCAATTCATTGGTTCTTTCTATAACTTCTCTCAATACTTGGACATGATTTCTAGTGCTAGAATCACTTTTAAATCCAGATTATTCTTTTAGGCTGTTTAAAATCTAAAGCTTATTGTAAAAGAGTTGCATTTATCTTAATACAAATTTTGTATAGAAGTGAAACAAACTAATAGTAATTTCTAATATCTTTTTTATTAATATTCCTATTATGTTGTTCGAATTATTTAGTATGTAACTTCCATTATTTCTTGATGCTTCAAACTACATCATTAATTCAATTAATTTCATGACTCATTTCTTCATTTCAATTGTTAGACAATTTAGAAGATTTAGTAATTATAGTGAGTAACTTTTTTGTTATTAGAAATAGTTTCATTCTAAAATAATTTTGCTACCAATACCAAGATATTGTTTACACTTCTGAGACTTTTATACTCTTCTATAGTATTCCTTGGCAATTTACAATTATATTTGTAATATATTATTAATAGTTTCTTTGCATTATTTTAGAAAACTTCAGATATTAAACCACTAAAACATCATATAATCACCATTTCTTCAGGTATTTAATTCATTTTACTGGATCTTTTTTTTTTTTAAATTATATTCCTTTTTTTCCTTCATTCATTGTCTTGGCTCAGTAAACATTTTAGTGATGAATTGCTTCATTTTGAACCAATTATTTTTTTGCAGTTTTTTTTTTAGAGATCTATTAATTATTTTATTGTGTGTTTCAGTCAAGCTGAAACAACTTCAACATCTGTTAATATTTAATAATTCTAAATACTTAATTTTTTTTCTCTAATTAATGTAATTCTTATAATGTTGTAATCAAGTATTACAAAAAAAAAAATAAAAGTTGAAATTCAAGACTTTTATAATGCACTAAGTATGCATTCACCAGACCTGTATCAGTTCTAATTTAAATCCATTGATGTGACTGAAGGTTACAAATACCAACTGCTATTAGTTAATTATTTATTAATTTTGTCTTAAGAAAATTATAGTTTTGAAATATATATTGTTCTGACAGTCAAAATATAATTCAATTTTATTCTATCTCTATAAAAATTCTTTCAGGTTCATTTCACTTTAGCATTGTTTCTGAAAGGATAAATTCATAATATACACATTTTTGTCTACTAACTTCACAAGCCTGTGTCCTCTTTCATTTGTATCACCCCAATAAAATTTAACACATTTTTTTTCATTTTTCAATTCAACAATTTTATCATTAAAATCTTTCATAACAATTTTTAAATGTTCTAATCAAAAGAATTTTATACTTCTAAATAAAAAAATCATCTATTTTTTTATAACAATTGAAAAATTTAGATATATAAACCAAAATTATCTGTGATTGATATTTTTTGTTAATTTGAATAACAAATATCTGATTCCACAATGTAGCCCTACTACTAATTCCACTCCACTTGTGTTTCTTATATTTTCACCTTTTTAGTAGTGTACATGTCGATTTATTAAATCAATTGCCTCACACTAATTTCACAAAATCCAATTTGTGCAATCTTCTGTCACTGAAAGTGAAACCAGTTGCAGGTACCTAAGTAAAATTATCATCAAATGAAATCCAGAGTTTGTATTCAGAAGAATTTTAGTATCATTTGCTTTGATTAGCAACTTCTCCCTTTGTGTTATGACTTGTCAGCTTCTTGGAAATAAAGCTCATAATTATGTTTTGTCTGTGATGATTGTAAATATTTATAACAAAAAAATATTTTCATGCACACATATTAATCCTGGTTTTAAGAATCTTAACAAATATTTCATTGAAGAACTGTTAAGGAACTGGAAAAAAAGAGCATAATGTTTTTTTTTAATTTCAAACTCATAAGTAAAAGGAATGATGTATCAAGAATAGAATATTGATATATGTATCAATGAATTCCACTCTTCGTCAACAAAGCCTTATAAAATATTATAAGCAATAGTCACTTGCTCTCTTTATGTTAGCTGATTCAATTGGAAATAATTTTTAAACTATCAATGTGTTCCATGGAGGCCTTTCCTGTCTCATCTTTGAATTCCTGTGATTTGAAAAAATGATTTATCCAAGTTAAAATCTCAAAATTTCTGTATTGTCCAATAATTGTTATATTGTGATATCTTTCTTTTGATTTCACATATCTTATGGTAGCTCTATTTCTTTAGAATCTTTTATTATTTCCATAAAGCAAATCATATATTTTTTTTCATCTTAGCATAATTTATTTTTATTATATTTATGATGACAACTTTGTTTTTCTGAGTTTCTTGCATCTTCTCTTAGTGTTTTCAATCTTTTTTTAGTAGTGAATTTTGAATTCGATAATCATCTCTTTTCACTTCTTCATTCACTTCCAATTTTTCTATTCTCTCTATTATACTTTGGGCAATTTCCTTTATTTTTACTAAATTAAATAAATTTTTGGATCATTTCTTCTAAATAGGTATGTAATTTTCTTTCTATATACTTCATTTTCAGTTTATTTGGTGTTATATTTGAACTGCAATTTCCAGCTTCAAGCTGCTTATATTCTCTTGTACCATTTCAAACTTTTTTATGCATTTCTTCAAATTCTTTATCTCTCTTTTGTTGTCTTTTTTCAAATTTTTGCAGCATTCCCTGCATAAATATATATGTCATTTCAATATTAAATATGCCTGGGTTTTTTTCTGAAGGCTTTTCAACAGCCTGAATGGATTATTGCTCCACTGGTTCTCATTTCCTTGTTTATACTGGCTTCTGTATTGCAGATAAATCCATATTTTAATTGTGCTTTGTCAGTGTGTGTCCATATGTTAAAAAAAATCATAAATTTTGTTAATATTTCATTTAACAATTTTGTATACTTTCTATACATGGAAATATATTTAAGTACCATTCAACTTGGCTCATAAAGGTTACTAATACATTGTTGGAAATTAATGCTTAATTAAACAGAGATCATTTTAGATATTTGAAATATTGTTTAAACTATAAGATCGTAAGTTTTTTATTCAAATCAAATTCATAGTATATATATATATATATATATATATATATATATATACTATGAATTTCATGTTTTTTAATTTGCATTTTTGTTTATCATATATATATATATATTTACCACATACATGAAATAATCTAAGTTTATAATTAATTCATTCTTCTCATTGTATTTATTTTATTTAAATCTACATTAATTGTATTTTGGATGTTTTAAATCACCATCTGTGACACTATCATCATAGTAAATTTTATTTACATTTAGATAGCTAAACAAAGTGGGAGCTAAATGATTATTATCACCATCACATCAGCTTTTGTTTTCCCTATTAAATTTTCCAATATTTATATAGTTATGCATTAAATATCTGGTTCATCAATCATCATCATTATCAACCATTATCAATCCACTGCAGGATGAAGGTCTCTTCAAGTTTAATCCATCTTCTCCGATCTTTAGCTTCTCTTCTCCACATCACCCCTGCACACTTTCTTATTTCATCCATCCATCTCACATGTGGTCTCTTTCTGGGTCTTTTACAATCTCTTGGAATCCAGTTTGAAATTTCAATTGTTCATCTATTAGCATCTCTTCTAACAATATGTCCAGCCCAACTCCACTTCAATCTTTTAATTTTTTCAATGAGGTCAGTAACACCTGTTTGTTCTCTTACTCATACATTGCATTTATGTTCTTTTCTTGTTACTCCCAACATACATCTTTCCATACTTCTTTGAGTGGTCTGAAGTCTCTGAATTGCTCTTCTATTAAGTGTCCAAGTCTCAGATCCATAAGTAAGAACTGGTAAAACACATTTGTTAAAAACCTTCCTTTTCAAACACATAGGCATATTTCCTTTTAGTATCAAGTTATTTCTACCAAAAGCACTCCAACCAAGTTTAATTCCATGATTAATTTCCTCCATTATGTTTCCATCTGTATTAATAATCTGACCAAGGTATTTGTAACTGTTAACTTTTTCTAATTCATCATAATCAATCTTTATTTTCATATTTTGAGCAAATCAATTAAACATTACTTTAGTCTTTTTAACATTTTTCTTTAGTCCTACTTTCATCTGATAATTCCTGCAACATTTCCTGCAGATCTGAAGCATTATTTGAAAAAACAACTACATTATCTGCGAAAGCTAAATGACTTAAATAATCACCATTTACTTTCACACCTTTAGTTTCCCATTTTAATCCACAAAATACTTCATGCAGCACTGCTGTAAAAAGTTTTGGAGATGTGGAGTCACCTTGTTTACACCTTTCTCAATGTTGACTTTCCCAGTGTCATTATGTAATCTAATTGTTGCTTTTGCATTTTTATAAATATTCTTTAAAATATGACAATATCCTGGATCTATACCTTGATGATCTAATGCTTTAATCACTGAAGAAATGTTTATAGAATCAAATGCCTTTTCATAATCTACAAATCCTAAGCATAATGGCAACTCATATTCATTTGTCCTTTCTATAACTTCTCTCAATACTTGGATATGATCTACTGTACTAAAACCACTTTTAAATCTGGCTTGTTCTCTTGGTTGGTGGAAATCCAATGTTCTCTGTAGATGGGTAGTAATTATCTTGGTAAAAATTTTATATAAAACTGATAAAAGGCTGATAGGTCTGAAATTTCTAATATCTTCTTTATCACTTTTTTTAAATATTAATATTATTACTGCATTCTTCCAATCATCCAGTACATCTTTATCATTTAGACATTTGGTATATAACTTTGCTAAATTTTTTTCTATTTCTTCACCTGCTTTTTTTAATATATCAATTATAATTCCATCATTACCTGGAGCCTTTCCTTTCTTCATACATTTAATTGCATGTCTCACTTTTTCATTTAAAATTCTGGGCAATTTGGAAGATGTAATAGATATAGGAGGTACTTGTTCTTTATTACTATATAATTCTTGATAAAAATCTTCTACCAATTTCATGATGTCATCTCTCTTTTTAGTAATAATTCCATCTTTTTTTCTTATTGCAGATATAAATTTCCTACCAATACCAAAATGTTGTTTTATATTCTTAAGACTTTTATTTTCTTCTACAGCTTTCCTTGCTAGTTCACAGTTATACTTTCTTATATCATTTTCAACTCTTTTCCACACAATTTTACAAAATTCGAGATATTCAATTCTTTTTAATGCATCATTTTTGTATATCTTCATATTCCTTCTTTTCTTCATAAATTCTCTAGTCTTAGTAGAAATTTTATTGGTCAATTGCTGTTTCTTTCTACCAGCTATCTTTGTTGCAGTTTTCAAAAGTGTATCAGTTATTTTCATATTAATTTCATTCAAACCTGAATCATGTTCAAAATCTACTAATACTTAAAACCGATCTGTAAGTTCTAATTTAAATTCATTAGAATGTTTCTGAAGATTAGGAATATCAACTGTAAATATTGTTTTTTTTTAATAATTTTTGTCTCTCTAGTTTTACATTAACACGTATATTACACCTTACTAATCGATGATCACTTCCTGTGTTAAATTTATTAAGGACATTACAATCTTGAAATGTGTATTTCCTGTTAGTCAAAATATAATCCAATTCTGCTGTACCTTCATTTGGATGC
The DNA here is from genome assembly GCA_028023455.1 of Epiperipatus broadwayi. NCBI lineage: Eukaryota > Metazoa > Onychophora > Udeonychophora > Euonychophora > Peripatidae > Epiperipatus > Epiperipatus broadwayi. The sequence continues at coordinate 678,260 of JAQFVV010006429.1, forward strand.
TTCCATGTCCATTTCCTTTTAACATTTTTCTCAAAAAAAGAATTCATAATATAAAGTTTTTCTTTTTCTGCAAACTCCACAAGTCTATGTCCTCTCTCATTTCTATTACCATAACCAAAATTACCCACAGCACTTTCATCTTTCATTTTTTTACCAATTCTAGCATTAAAGTCTCCCATAATTTTAAAATGGTGTTTACTCTGATCAAAATATATATCTGGTTATCTATATGTATATTGCAAAATTAAGGTATTTGTGGAGAACTATATATATATAAGACATTTATTACATCTTATTTTTCTTTCTATAAATTAATTCATGTGTCAAATGTGGTGAATAGTTTAAAAACATTTGAAATTTAACTTTAAATTGTTGTTATAAGTTATTTCTTTAGATAAGTTTACATAAAAAGTAACTTAATCAATTTTAAAATATCATTTATTTTAACCTTATAACTTTATATGTATTAAATCTGTAGATTTCACATTCCTATTAATATATTATTCACTCTTAGATTAAATTACAATTACACATTAGATTTATTTAAAAATAGAATAAATAAGCACACTAAAACAAACATTTTAAATAATTTGATAGTATTTTATAATACAAATAATTAGTACAGTTTGTTTAAATATTTCTAATTAACATTTTAAATCTTACAAGTGTGTGCATGTATGTAATAGTTATTTTGTCTGAGAGGAAAGTTTAAAAAAAATTAATTACAATTAAAGTTCATTGTTTAGAGAAATTAATATTTAATACTATGTAAATTGCATTATTAAAGTTAAATTTTATTATTCTCTAAACTATTATATTTAACTTTTGAGAACTTTAAAAAAAAAAATGTGTTTAATTAAGTTATCATTCTGTAATATTTTAATTATTGTTATATAATAAATTGTATTTTTAATGTAATGTTAATTTATTATGTCTGGAAATTCATACAGTTAATTGAGGTTACATTAATTATCAATTAATAATGCCTAAATTTGTTGATCATTTTGTTAAGATCACATGATTCATCATATCAAAATGGCTTCCCATATGTTGATCATTTACTTTCTTTAATTTATTTACTTTTTATTTACCTAATTAATGATCTAACTAGCAAATTAAAGAACCTATTAATCTATTACATCAATTATATTTCTAAAAGAATGAATGGTTAGAAAACAATCTTCTGGACCTTCTCCAAAGTGAATCATTTGTTTCACTAAAATGTGTCTGTTAAAACATACACAAAAGGAAACTTTTTCTTACTTTATTTTGAGTAATGAAATGGAAAATTGTGACATGGATTTTCTGATGTTGGAGTTTATATATTTTTTAAAAAAATGCATTATTAAAAACTTTTATTAACTTTCGAATTATTTATTGTTTGTACTAATATTTGAATTTAAATGAAAAGTTTGTGATATATTATGGATAAGAATAATGCTTAAGCTTATGCATAATTTATTAAATCTTTATCCTGAAAACTATGCTTTGTTGTTATGATATTGACAGTAATTTTCCTCATCATGCTACATTTTGACAATAACAAAAATTTGAACTATATGCTGACTAGATTATTTTAAAAAAGAAAATATACGCCTTGTTTTAAAAGAAACTATTATAACAACCATATGCTTTTATAATTTTGAAAAGTGAAAATTTGTTTTTATTTTTGAGGATAATGTGAAAGATTCAAATTTATATTGCATTTATTTTAAAATAAAATAAATTTGCTACAATGTGTTTTATTACATTGGAGAAAGTAATTCACATTATGAAATTAAAAGAATAATGTGCTATATAAACTTTGATTTGCTTGGATTGTGTCCATAATAAATTTATTTGATTCTCATGTTAAGAATAATGTCCTATATGATCTTTGTATCCTCAAATTGTGTCTGTTTTCTATAAATTGGCTTGGAGACTGAACAATTGTTTATCCATGTATGATTTTGAAACATTAATGTTATTTTAAATAAAATAGTATGGACTATAATGAAATCCTTACTTAAACTGGAATATTATAAAATGTACTTAGAATAAGTAATTTCATATCCCAAAAACTGTCTACAAGTGATAAAAGAAAATAACTTTTTCTTTAGGTATAAATTTATTTATATATTTTTTTTATTTATCTTAAATTTTGCTAATAATTAGTTTATAGTTTCAATATTATGTACAGGTATTTTAGTTCCAAAAATATATTTGCAATATTGTATTAACAAAGATAATATGAACATTAGGTATGGATTTGTTTAAAAAGTGATATGAATGAGTGGATTGTATACTTATTATTTTTATAAATCATTAATTTATGATTCTTATGCCTAATTGTTTTATTATGCATAGAATATATTTATCAGTCTTTTATATTGTGTTTTATACTTATGAGTATATGATAAATAGTATGTGTTTAAAATTATTTTCATATGTTATTTTAAGTTGTGCCTTTAAAGTATCAGATGTCCTAGGTGGTATAAATATGGTGTTAGGTAAATTTTTCATAATGGTTTATTTTTGTTGAGTCTTTTAGATCAGTGATATAATATTAGTCATACAACTGCTCTTATAGATAAGTGTGGTCTTTTGATTATCCCACCACTTTTCCTATCTTGTTCATTGATGTTTGAATAAATGTTGAAGGCATAGGTAGTTAACCTTTATTTATATTTGCTCTTGATCTCATAACAATAGTTTTGAAATTGGTAATGGTATTAATTTTCATAGCATAAATATTGGATATGCAAATATTTTAATAAAACAGTCTTTGTTTATATTTAAGTAGTTACTTTGTATAGGTTAAAAATATCATAAATTTTTCCCAACTTAATGTTTTTCTTTTATTCACAACACAGTTTGTTATATGCTTGGATAAAAGGTTCTTATGCTAAAGATTTGTTTCTAAAGATAATCAGATTACAAATACAAGAGAGAACGTTATTCATTCATAAATGATAACAATGAAAACAACACAATTGTTGTTACTGACAGAGAAAATAATATTTTATATTATATTAACAAATTAATAATACATAAATGCCTAGTGCTTTTGACCTAAATGTTCATTAAGGCAATAAACTGTATAAAAAAGAAATGGATATATATCAAAATGGCTATTGTATAGATTAGGATGAACTAGTCAATTTAGAATTTACCGTATAAGGAATATTTTTGATTACATATGCTTCTTTAATTAATGCTATATTTCATGAGTTAAAATTAAAGTATCATGTGTGATCAAAAATACTCCTAAATTGACTACTTATTAACTTCATCTTAGTCAACATAATAGCCATGTTCATGTTTATCGATTATTTTTTTATAATTTATTACCTTTATAAGGACTTAGGTTAAAAGCGCTAGGTATTTATGTAGTATTTATTTGTTAATATTATATAAATATTATTGATTCTGTAAGTAACAACAGTCATATTGTTTGTATTATTATTTTAATAGTAGACAGAAAGTTTTGTTTATTATATTCATAAATGATAAGTATATTTTTATGAATATAAATTAATTATTATTAAAATATAATAATTCTTTTGTTATGATTACATTAATCAAGTATTAATAAAAATTTTATTTCATTCCTAATTTATGATTTTGTTTTCATTATCATCAGTTGTATAATTAGAAAATCCATTTTACAAAAGTATTATATTTGTATGATAGGAGTACCTAAGATATTAAAGTCACTTACTTAAACTTTCAAGCAGTGCATTGTCAAAATTATGGTAATATTTTAGATTTTGGAATATATTATTTTGGTCTTGGTTATAAGAATATTTGCAGTAAACTATGAGCATAAACAAAATTCCCTTTCTACTAATTGCATCAAATATGTTGCTGAACAAGAGTGTTTGAAAATTCAAGAGTCTCAACATCAAATTATTACTGGAATTATTTATTCATAATGTGTATAAAATAATTTAAGAAGAATAAAATGTCTTATTGCACATGATAACATGATAGTGCAATACAATATATATATATATATAATGTAGAAATCACCTATCTACATATCTTATTATCCTAACTATAGATGTAGTTTTTATGATAACCACAGTTAAAAAATAGATTGACAAAATTAATATTAAAACAAATTTATCTTGAAGATTCTTATAGGTTACAAATAATTTTTTAGAAGATTTAATTAATTTTCTATTAGTCTTGTATAGTGTAAATTTCTTAATCTGTTATGTAAGGGATTCAAACTCAGACTTTCACATGAGCCTCAACTTTCCATGCCATCTCATATTGCTGACCCACCTAATCATACACATGTTTAAATGATAAATAATCACCAATATATGTATTTCATACTAAACCAGCAATCATCAGTTGGTCCAGATTACTATCTGCACACATATATACAATCAGTGCTCAGCTTTATATTAAGATAGCCAATCTTCATACTTTAATGGACAGGCTTCAAACTACTCCAACCCACAACTATTCAGCCATCCATTTGATTGAAAATATGATGATGGAATGTTCAAAGCCCACATTAGGGCCAAGGTTATTATCCTACCCATGTTGCCCATTTAGTCATTCTGACCATTCATGCTGTATTGGAGAATAATCCATTTACATACATATGTGAGGGATGGGCAGACCTTTAACACACTATGTTTTATGATTGCTGGTTTAGCATGAAATATGTATATTGATGATTATTTTTTTCAACATGTGTATGATCATGTGGGTCAGCAACATGAGATGGTATGGAGAGTTGAGGGTCATGTGAAAATCTGAGTTTGAATCCCTTATATTACATTACATATGTGCAGGTGTGTGTAAACCTGTACAGTGTATTGATTTACATATTAAAAACATAATGCGTTAAAGGTCTGCCCATCCTTTCACATATGTATGTAAATGGATTATTCTCCAGTACAGCATAAGGGATCAGAATGACTAAATGGTCAACATGGGTAGGATGATAACCTTGGCACTAACATGGGCTTTGAATATTCCATTATCAGATTTTCAATGAAATGGATAGCTGAAGAGTTGTGGGTTGGAATAATTTAAAGCCTGTCCATTAAAGTATGAACATTAGCTGTCTTAATATAAAGCTGAGCACTGATTGTGTATATGTGTGGGAATGGTAATCTGGACCAACTGATGATTGCTGGTTTAGCATGAAATATGTAAATTGGTGATTATTTATATTTTCAACATGTGTATGATCAGGTGAGTCAGTAGTATGAGATGGCATGGAGAGTTGAAGATCATGTAAAAGTCTGAGTTCGAATCCCTTATATTACATTATATATGTGTAGGTGTGTGTAAGCCTGTAGAGTATATTGATTTAATCTGTTATAGTAAATGTATATGGCATGATAAACTAATGGGCAATTGATATAATTTTCCAACTAAATATCTTTATAGTCACAAAAAAAAAATTCAAGATAATTCAAAATAGTTTTTTGTTAATTCTAATTTTTGTTCACCTATTTATTTAGAAACCTAGTTTTCTAAATACTATTTTATTTCCAAATTTAATCCATATTTTTATAAATAATTTATAAAAACATGTTATTCAGCAACATTAGACTTTCTTTTATTTCCTGGAAGTTTGTAAATTCAGGCATAAAAATTAACAGGTTGAATAGTTTATTTATCTAAAGGAAATCATTAAAAATATTTCTATATTTTTTTAAAGATGAAACTTAATAACATTTTTTAAATTCATTTTATTCTACTTTTCCATCTTCTATAAAAATTGGAGAGTGCAATAATTATATAATTTTCATTTCTTTCATTGTTTTCCCTCTGAGTTATTATTTTTATATAAGTCAGTATGATATTTTGTGTAGGTAAATTTCAATTATCTATGCAAATTATAATGAGAATCTAATATTTTATTTTTATAACCTATATGCTCTATGTGTATTAACATCTTTGTACAACTTCAAATAGCATTTTGTATTGCAAATGTATTTATGTCCACCTAAAGTATAAATTAAGTGACAATCAAAATTTTAATTGTCATTGTGACATATACTTCAAATTTTTAAATAGGAAATGCAAGGTGTCTGCTAAATGTGCATTTTCACCCTCATTTTTACAACAATTTATAATAAACATTTATTTTATAACATCTTGCATGCGATTATAAATACAATAGAATGACAGCCTGTTAAGCTAATTGCTCAGACGCTGTGAGAATGTTATTAATAAATGAATACCTTCGAACAACCACATGATATAGTATTTGTGTAAGAGTAAAAAGGAATCCTCTTACCCTTACAACTCAAATGTTTATATATGAGCAAATCTAAAGTAGTTGTAACGAAGGTGTGACTACATAATAGTCACTTTAAATCACTATATATAATGTCTGTATGAATGACGCCGATGAAATTTTCTAGAATTTACTAAATGCCACTCTAAACGAAACTAAATCATATACATGAATAAACATTTATTTTATAACGTCTTGCGTGCGATTATAATTACAGAAAATTTCATCGGCGTCATTCATACAGACATTATATATAGTGATTTAAAGTGACTATTATGTAGTCACGCCTTCGTTACAACTACTTTAGATTTGCTCATATATAAACATTTGAGTCGTAAGGGTAAGAGGATTCCTTTTTACTCTTACACAAATACTATATCATGTAGTTGTTTGAAGGTATTCATTTATTAATAACATTCTCACAGCGTCTGCGCAACTAGCTTAACAGGCTGTCATTCTATTGTAATTATAATCGCACGCAAGATGTTATAAAATAAATGTTTATTCATGTATATGATTTAGTTTCGTTTAGAGTGGCGTTTAGTAAATTCTAGAAAATTTCATCGGCGTCATTCATACAGACATTATATATAGTGATTTAAAGTGACTAATATGTAGTCACGCCTTCGTTACAACTACTTTAGATTTGCTCATATATAAACATTTGAGTCGTAAGGGTAAGAGGATTCCTTTTTACTCTTACACAAATACTATATCATGTGGTTGTTCGAAGGTATTCATTTATTAATAACATTCTCACAGCATCTGCGCAATTAGCTTAACAGGCTGTCATTCTATTGTAATAACAATTTATAATGTAAAGAATCCCAAAATGATGACATTTTAAATGTAATATAAAATTAGATTAGTTGTATTTTATTTGATACAACTCTCCATAGTTTTCCAGACAAAAAATAATTGTTATAAATATTCTCAATAAAAAAAGAATAATTATTCATATTAAAAAATATCTATTGAAAATATCTATTAAGAAGTGATGAATAACTTTGAACCAATATTAATTAATTGTTGTGGGGGAATGGAGACTTGAAAATTACAGATCTTAGATCACAGCTTATTTCTATTATTCTGGTACTTAAATATATAAGTCAACAATAAATCATTCTATTAATTTTTCATATTCATCAAGTTTATGATAGTTTACCCACAGTTTTTTATCATCCTTATATTTTTAAATACAAAAATTGACTCATTAAATGATAATTTTTCTGGACCATTAAGTGGCAAAAAGTACTTTTTATCACATTAATACATATTTATATAATCAAAAGAATATATTATTAATGAGTATTATAATCATTATTCAAAATTAGTACTTTATAATTTTATAATTTTAAGACAAAATATGTAACAATTTTTTTTTTCAAATACTTTATATACCCAAACAGAGAGTCAAATAATTTCTTCACTTTATTTTACATTTCTGCATTGACAGCAATAATTTACTTTAGAACAGTCTATTTAAGGTTTTCCTATACAAATATAATCAATAGACATTAGACAGTAATAGTAATCAGACTAATTTCCATCTATTAACTGCTCTTCTTTTTAATTCTATAATAAAATTGCAGATTCAATAACTAAAAATTCATGCATCCAACCTAAACTCTGTTATCTCAAGTACTCAAATGTCATATAGGGTTCCTGAGTGAAAAAGTATTGATTAATTTTTTTATTGATAAATAGATATCATTGAGTGGTCTCTATTTCTTATGATCTTGTAGCCAGAAACTAGTTTTAGATTATATTTGCTTACACATTGATAGTTATTTCATTTACTTATTTTAATATAATTGAAATTAAAGTAAAACATTGCTATCAAAAAGTAAAAAGTTGACTCTGTTACATAGATATAATCTTTTTATCTCTATTGTTTATCAATTTAAAATCATTGAAAATATTTAATTCAACATATACAATTCTCTGGAAAAGTTTAATTATTATTTGCAAGATATCAAGGAAGGTAATAATCTTCTGCATACTAACACCTATAAAAGATAACTCCCTGGATTTAAATCCTTATAAGAATTTTGGTTTGAAGTACAAGAGATCCCTTTTACTTCAACAAAAAACCCAGAACAAAACAGCTGTTGTATAGGTTAACAGAAAAAAAACTTGTTTAGCCTCAGGATTTTCAATAATTATTAAAATGGTTCCTTGGCATCACCAAAAGGCAAAAAAGTTGTTGCTGTTTATATGGATAATCTTTTTATCTCTATTCTCTTTTAATGTAAAATTGATGAAAATATAAATTAATTATATATATATATATAAATTAGGTCATGGGACATATGACTTGATTATATATATATATATATATATATATATATATATATATATATATATATATATATATATATATATATATACACAATTCTTAAAACCAGTGGAAAAAAATCTAAGTAATTTTTGTTGAATCTATGGTGTAATCACTACAAGATTTTTACTTACATTTATATCATATTACATTTTAATATTTAAATACAAGTATAAAACATATATTTAAGCTAGAGCATTCATCTTTTTCACATGCATGTAGTCATGTATATTAGTTGTATAAGCTGGAGTAGATGACTGAAGGAAGTTTGAAATTCTGGGTTCCATTCCCCTCTAATTACATATTATATTCTCTAAATAATAATAATAATAATAATAATAGTAGTAGTAGTAGTAGTAGTAGTAGTAGTAGTAGTAGTAGTAGTAGTAATAGTAGTAGTAGTAGTAGTAATGATGATGACAACAACAACAACAACAATAATAATAATAATAATAATAATAATAATAATAATAATAATAATAATAATAATTATAATAATAATAATAATAATAATAATAATTATTATTATTATTATTATTATTATTATTATTATTTTTCTCTTCACTAATAAAATTGTAATTATAAATATGCGACTTTTTTTTTCGCATTCAATAATGAAGCTATAAATTTTACACTCATTTATAATAGGTTTGCTTAGTGCTTTCAAGATTTCATGTTCAAATCTCATACTCATAGCTTGTAAATAAAGATTGTTATGATTTAAGTAAATGTGTTTGAATTTTTAATTAGTCCATTGTTTAGAGAGAGCAAAACATGCCTCTCTTCTATTAATGGCATTGATGTCATTTGCTATATATAAAGCTTCCTTAACTTTTCTTTTGGTGTCATTTTTTTCTGTACAAATTATTTGGGCAGAACTGGGTTCAAATACATGGCCTGTAGCTGCTTGGTGGTCCCAGAATACTGAAGATCCTTCATTTTTATTTTTAACCGTATTGTCGACATACCTATGTTGGTAAATTCTTGTGTTCAGGTTAGCCCGAGTTTCACCATAGTATGATGCATGGCAGCCAAATTGAGGGCATGCCATTTTATAGACCACATGAGAGGCTTGATCTTTTTCTGTTTTATCTTTAGAATTGTTTATCAGTTGGTTAGTATTGAGAGGTGTCCAGAAGCTACATTTAAAATTGTTAGACAATGTTTTTGCAATATTTGGTGTTACATTAGGTATGAAAGGAATTGTTAGGTATTTCATATTGTCTTTAGGCAATTTATTTCTTAGTTTTCTATAAAATATTTTTATTCTTTGATTGATTGTATTAGGTTTAAAGTCTATGTTAGTCATTTCCTTTACATATCTGTCTATATTGTTTTTCCTATCCTCTATGTATTTACATAACTGGTGGTTTCTGAATAGGAAAGCATTCATGCCTGCCCATTTATATGTGATGGGGGTGTTAGATTTTGGGCTTGTGTAACCTCGTATGTGCAGTGGTTTAATCATCATTTTATAATCTAAATGTGTGTTCTTTCTTTTTATTAACAAGTCTGGGTATTTTATTTCTTGTTCCTTGTTTTTCTCTGTTCTACTATTGCAAAAACATTGTCTAACAATTTTAAATTTAGCTTCAGAACACCTCCCAATACTGGAAGAAATTTCATTAATGCAGTTTACCACATTGATTTGTCCTTTGACTATTTTTGCCAAAAATAAAATATCCTTAAGATTTCTTACTTGCTTCAATAAAACATAGTGAGAGTTGCACAATACTCAAAACATTGCATTATAATAATTTAGAATTGTCAGAGTTTCAAACATCATTGCAATAGTTTAAAATTTGTAAAATCAAAGACATAAAAAGGTGTTTATAAGTTTCTCTATTAAGGAATCTTATCCTCTAAAGATGCAACCCATAACTTTAAAAGCTTTAGAATAAGAATTATATATATATATATATATATATATATATATTCTTATTCTAAAGCTTTAGAATAAGAATTATATATATATGATTTGAGAAAAGTAATTTAGAATCTAAAATTATATCTAAATCCTTACATTCTTTTGACCTCAAAATATTATTTCCTTTTAATATATAATTAAGTAGTATGAGGTTTGTTTTCCTTGAAAAAAATAATAATTTTGATTTTTCCATTTATATTCATGTAATTTTTAATCCCCCATAATTCAAATCTTTTGATTCAATTTTGTAAATAATTACAATCATTAGATGATATTTAATGTGTTTATAAATCATAATGACATCAACAAAGCATGAAATGCAGCAATCATATATTATACAATTTAAGTCAAAAGTATATATATTAAACAGAAATGGTCCTAAAACAGATCCATGAGGTTCACTAGAATTATTAAAATAATCTAATTGAGAATTCAAATATTTAACAAAATGTGGTCTTCTATATATAAAAAGATGCAAACCATTCTAACCATGGCTTAGTTTATCCCAGATAATGTAACTTACCACTAAGTATAGAGTGAGAAATATTATCAAATGCCTTAGACAATTCAAAAATATTGCAAAAAACTTGAATTTGATTATTTTTAAATAATTTTATTGAAAAACCATATGTAATAATGATACAATTGTAAATCAAAAATAATAGTTATCCATGTTAGTCAGGCAACCAAATGTTCTGATGTGGTTACTGGTGTTGTTAATCCAGCTTAATCAGGCTCCATGTGTTGTCAAATAAAAATCTGGATGAGATTATTCTGTCCTTATGGTGAAATTCCTTTAGCTTGGAAATGAATGTGTCTTCAGGCTCGGGATGAGGAAAGGTAAACTTGTTGCGACATCTGGCCATTCAGATGGCATAAGTGAGAAAGGTTGAGAGTCTTGTGGTGACACAATCCCTGGACAGGAAGCAACATTTGATATTTAAGATATTGTTCAGGGAAATGTGGCAGTGGTAAGTAATGAAAGTTCTAATTTTGTTATATGCTGGGCAATCATTTATCATATGATCAAAGGTTTCACAGGTTCTATGGCAGTTATGACACGTTGGATCTATATTCTTGAGGAATCTCCTGTAGTGCAGGAACCAGTTTGTCTGGAGTGGATTCAGGTTGATTTTCACTAGAAAGTCCAGGAACCTTGGCTCCAGCTTGAGATGCTTGAAAAACCTGGTGACCACCTGATTGTTACCACCAAGGTAAGGAATGGTAGAGTTTTGTGTGGTAAATAGCAGGTTATGAGCATCCCAAATGGAGATTTTTTGTCTGAATACTAGGGTAGAGTGGCCATTGTGAGTGAAAAGGTAGTCAAGTATCTAGCATGTGACACAACATCAGTAAAATGCATCATGTTAGTACCAATGAGTCTATTTTTTGTAAACTCATGTTGAAGTTCAGAAATAAATTTATTCAAGTATGTGTAAACAGATTCATATACAACCAATTCAAATAATTTAGTGGAAACTTGATAATATCGAAAATGGTCTATAAATTTCAAGTCTAACTTTATGAACATTCTAATATATGGAACCACATTAGTGATTTTCCACCTGTTGGGAAAAAGTTATTTTTTAATAGAAAGATTAAAAATAAAAAGAAGTGTAGGAGCATATGCCACCAAAAGTAACTGACAATTTATTTTTAGGCTACAAAAAGCTGATTATAATAATAATAATGATGATGATGATGATGATAATGATAATGATAATAATGATGGTGGTGATGATGATGATAATAATAATAATAATAATACAAAAATAATAAATAATATAAAATGAAGTAATGTAAAATGTTTAACAACAAAAGAAAGTCAACAAGTGCTTTAGAATTACATAGTTTCATGAAAAGAGTTAATATGTTGAGATTCACAATAAAGATAATGCTTCATTTTTAGAAAAATCTATCAATCATACTAAATTTCATTAGCCATAAACATTAAAATTGCTAATTAAGATCTTCAGGTTTATCATATTTTAAAGCATGGGATTCTCTTAAAAAGTTTATTATAGATACAATTTAATTCATTGTTGGATTCACTAAAAAAATCATAGCCGGTTTGCCGACAATGATCTTATTATTAGGAATTCAAATAAAAGTAAATGTGTGACATTTTCTGCTTGGCAGAAAAATAAATTACACGTGGAACTTCATAATAAATATAAAAGATCTCAAGGCAGAAATTCAACAATTGACAAGAAGATTTAAAAATATTTTCTGGATTAAAACTGCAAAGAAAATACAGACATTAACTAATTATGGGTCATACTACAACTTTTTGATGCAGTTAAAATCACATATAAATTTGAAAAATGGTATTGCAACTTATTAAATCTAGCATTTGTGCTGTCTTACATGATGATGATATTTGAATAGGTGAAAAAACTATTTTGAACATTTTTTAAATAATGGTACAACAATTGACATGGCAACTTTTAATGATATATCTATTTTACTTACTCATTTAGATTTAGGCAAATATATTTAACTTACACTTAAAAAGGTATAAGCTCCAGGTTCTAATGAAATATCTGGAGAAGTTTTTAAGCATGGTGATTATATATTATTTTCACAAATATTGAAATTTTAATAATTTATTGATCTATAAAATTGTGTCATCTCATTTTGAATATGATTTTATTGTTCCAATTTTAAAAAAAAACAAAGGAATACACAATATTAAATAATTATCATGCATTATCATTTTTATCCACTACAGCAAATTTATTCTAAAGAATTTTGCTGAATAAATTGCTTGCACACATAGATGAATGATTACCAAAGAGGTTTAGAGAATCAAAACCACTGTAGATGTGGTTTTTATTGTCAGGCATATACTAGAAAAGCATCACAAACAAATGGGTGATTTATATATTGCTTCCATTAATTTTGTTAAGACATTTGATTCAATTAATAGGACAGATCTATGGAATTGTTTAAAGTTAGTTGGTAATCCATCAAAATGTATTCATATTATACAACTTCTATATGATGAAATAAGAGTGTTCTTTTTATAGGTGAAAAATCTGAGACATTTGAAATAAAAACTACCATTAAAGAAGAATGTATACTTGCTTCAACATTTTTTTTAATTTTTATGTTAATGGTCTTTAGAAATGTCAATAGGCCACTTAATAAAACAGAAATAAAAAAAAAAACAATAGAGGTTTGATTGGTAGAATTTTTGAATTAATTAAAAGCAAAAATAAGAACATTTTAGATTCTTGATTTACAATATGAACCAATGAAATATTATGTGATTATACCACAAGACTAGGTTACATGTTAATGTTTTAACAGTATACATCTTTTCTTCCAGTAAGCATCATAAGAGTGATGAAATAAAATGTTATTGATTTACAATATGCTGATGATTGTACTACATTTCAAACTTTAAAAAATGATTTACACAATGGTATTAATGTTTTCAATGTACCATACAAAGACTGTTTTATTAATTAATGTTTGATTTATTAATTAATGTTCAAAAACTCAAATTTTGTTATCATCCAGTAATGGAAGAAAATTCCTCAGAATTGTTTAGCTTCAATGATTATCAACTTGAAAACGCAAATCAATTTAAATACCTTGATAATTTTATATGTAAAAAGATGGATTTTGATTGTTGAGGTATATAGATCTCCAACAAGCTGCTAATGCTTTTAACAAGTTAAAAATTAAAATATTTTATCAGAGGGAAATATTATGTTAGCTGTATATAGAGCTGTTAGATTGCCTAATTTATTGTATGGAGGGTAAACTTGAACACACTATCTTGTAAGTTTTATTTAAGGATGTTTCATAAAATTTTAAAAATACAATGCCAAAATCATAAAACCAATCAATATCTTTTTCAAAATGTTGGATGAACACCAGAGTTGTAAAATCACACCATCTTTAGATGAGACATCTAAAATGAATAAACAAAGCCAGATCTACTATAAGGGTGTTTTATGGTGGACATGAACATGGTTTTTGTGGAAGATGTGGTCTCAATCTACATGATAAGGATTATTTCAAAAACATTTTAAATAAATGCAATGCCAATTATTTTGATTGGGAATATATAGTAGAGAAGAGACTACACAGCAGAGCTATATATGGACATGGTACTAATGTATTTTAGGAAGAAACGTTTTCTATTGAAAAGCTTAAAAGATAATATTGTAACATATTAAGTAAAGCAAAAAGTAAAACAAAATTACATATGTAAATGTGGCTTTGGTTTACAGATTGGTTTGTTTAGTCATTGCAAAACTCATTTTTAGAGTAGTTTTTTCACTCATTCTTTTCTTTCCGTCTTTTTTTTTTTGGCCTAGTTGGAATGATCATACTCTTTATGAATTGTGTTTATTAAATGTTATTATTAACTATTCACGTACCATAGTCCAGAACAAATGATCAAAACTGTCATAGCTTTTATTAAAGTCAATATATGAAGCTTTTTATAATTCAATAATAGCACACAAAGACGTGTCCATAAGTGACCATCATAATTACATACAACTGCGTTACAATAAGCTAATATTTTTGGAAATTTGTAAATATTAATTTGTAACGATTTTATTTTAATATATACGTATTAGCAAAATAAATCCTTACAAAAGCATTTATTTCAAGTCTATTAATTTTCTAGTGTACGATTTTTACAGATATAAGATAGTATTTAATTACTTAGAAAAATATAAATAATTTATAAATTGTGACATTCAGTATTCTATTTTAAAAATCCTACTGCATTAATGTTTCTATTAAGATGACGTTCTTAATGTTACATTTCTCTTACGACAGCATATTATATGTTCCAAACGTTTATTATTTATTATCTTAAAATGTCAAACGAACTTGCAATTTCTCAAAAGCTGATTAATGATTAATTCGTAGAAAGTTAATTGAATCAAATTTAAAATAATAATGAATCTATTTTCACATTTTCCATTTTGCCACCCAACGTCTTTAATATTTCTAGTTACGCTAAACAATTACATTTTGTTTGAAAATTCGATTTTATTAACGAAACAAAAATTAATTGATGTGCTATTTAAAAAAAAAAAAAACTTTTATTTTACATCTAATGTGCTTTCCGAGAGTATATTTAAAAATGAGAGTTTTTAGTTTTTAATACTAAATACACGCAATTTCACACACTGTTCAGAGTTTAACAATATTCAGATTCTTCTTGTTTAATAAAAATATTAAATATTAAACATAATAAATTAATAAATATTCCCGGATCTGGTCTGAAATGCATCCGAGGATTTTCAATTTAAAAAAGTTAGCACGCAATTCTATTAATAGTAAAGGATTATTATTACTGTGATATTTCATATAAATTATATTATACATTATATAAATTGCATAGTCATTTATTTTGGAGGGTTTTTTTTTCTAGCAAAGCCCTATTTTTTTAATAAAAAACAGTTAACAAAATATTGTATTAACATTGTGGAAGTTTTTATCATTATTATTAAAAAACATAGCATATTATAATTACGGTAGTGCAAATGTAATGGAAATCATGTGCTGAGCACTTAAATGAATTCAAAACTTTAGTGAAGTCGACGACAACATCATATTGTCATATGTTTTTATGTTTACAAGTAGTGCGGTGAAAACCATGTGACCAACTTAGATTAAATTGATAAAGCTATGAATAGCTTTCTAAAAAGAAATAAATTCTAATTATGTTTGTGAACTAAAAAAAATTAAAGTTGTCTAAACTTAAATTAATGGGCTAGACAATGTTTTAATCAGTATAACATGCTAACATCATATAACGAGAAAGGATGGAAAAGTGAATATTATAATATCAATAAATTATTTTAATAATTATAACATTTTTTTTGTAAATGTTTGTATTTGCCCTCCTCTTGAGAAATTCTTTTGTTAAGAAGTCAAAAAATCCTATTTAAAGTTTTGTTTTGTTTTTTTTTCAAAAAATAATCTCACCATCCCACATACAGAAATCTTTTCAGTAGAAATAGTCTGTCAATATTTTAGTTGGAATCTTATTTACTCCTGTCAGTACAAGTGTCCCGAAGCACTGTTGTATCTCAAGTAACAATGAATCTGTATGTTGATTAAAACCATTTCATTAGATATTGTTTCATGTGGTTGTCCAATAATAGATTTAAAAAATCTTAACAAAATTTTCTATACTATCTTTTGCTTCATAGTCAAATGAATTTAAATAATATTGCTAGAATGAATCTTATTATTTGAGTCATAACAGTTTTTTCTTAACAAGGGTGAATGAAATTTGGGGACATTGTTGAGAACTTTCGACCGGCTTATTGCAAACAGAAAAAATCTCTACATAAAGAACATTATAGTCTGAAATTTTCTTTACTTTCAGTTTTTAATCAGTGAAAGTTTTTTTTTTATAATATTAAAATAATTATATTATTATATGCTTTCAAGAACTTTTTTTTAAAAATTCTACTCCAAAGCCAGACATTATAAATCCAAATAATCAATACATACCAGATAGTAATGTTGGTAAATCAATATTCTCAGAATAGTCTGCAAATCTACTGCAATAGTAATAATTTATATATAATTGATTAATCTGATCATAATATTGATAGAACTGTAACAACAATGGACAATTAAGAAAGCAGCAGAAATTTATATGTCATTGATTAAATAATAACAAAATTAATTGTGGACTAATGGTGACAGGGAAAGAGAAATAATTAGAATCCTTCCCATTTAAAAGATATCTATAGATCTTTTTAATATATCACTCCAAATAATGAAACAAGCTCCAAAAGTTTATATGAATGTCAGAGATAAATTTGAAATCATTACATATCACATAATTGATGAAAAATTAGAAAATGGATAAAAAAAGAGCTGTATGTATAAAATTAGCAGCAAGATTTTATTTTTTAAACGATATACCAAACCTTGTAACTTCACTACTGAATCTAGAAAAAGTACTCTCAGTGTTCTAAAAGAATATCTAAATCTCAGCCAATGGATGAATTATTAATCTGTATGCTGAATTTCATATTTCAAAACCATAATAGATAACAGTATTATGTATAAGGTTGAATATAATTATGTTTATATCCATTTCTTGTATGTCTATATTACTAATCAGCACTATATCATATTGCTTTTAACTATCTAGTAAAATAATTAGAAATATATCAAGTATCATCTTGATCAATTTGTCTCAGCACATCTTTGTTTCACTTTCAGTAACTTATTTTAGTTGGAAAGTGTGCATGCAAAAAATGTGATATATGTAAATCAAATTATAATAACAACATATAAGCAATTAAAAATAGCTTTGTAGGTTAAGATGTTCATAAATGTAATGGAAGACTCATTTTGGAATTTTCTTTCATCAATACAGAAATTCCACCCATTCATAAATATTTTCAGAGTATAACTTTTTATGAAATTAGAATGTTTTTATCATTTCCTAAGATTGGCAACCTATGTAATTATCTTTATATAAAAATAATATTTTAATAGACTGTTTTTTAAAACAAAAATAAGCTTGTTGGTTTTTTTTCAACATGACAACCAAACTTAAATTCTTCTTTTAATCTCTTCAAAAAAGGGTATACAAGAGCCTTTTTTACCATTTATTTTAATCATTAAATACAAGTTTATTTTCTAAGATAAGCAAATTTTTACCTAATAAAATATTTATACACAATCGTAGATTTCTTAAATATATAATCAAGACTATTAGAAAGAAATTATGATTCCAATGACTATTCATACCATAATTTTTTTTTACATTCACAATTAATTATTTTATAGTTAACATTTTTTTTTTGTTTCTTTGAAAACTATATATTTCATTCATAAAATCGTGTCTCCTAATGGTGAAATGTTGACTCAAAATCAATTATCAGTGTTCAAACAGATCTATGTAAAATTTTATCTGAATTAGTTAAAATATTTAAACTAATTTAATATTTATTAAATCTTACAGTTAATGGAGAAAATAAGTAAAATAAATTCTTATAAAATTTTATAGTATTTGTAAATAACTTGTTTTATCTTGTATTCTTTTGCAATCTTTATTATAATCAGATAACAATAATAATATTATATATGTTTTATATGTAAATAATCTAATTTTATAATATATAAAATTATTAGCAAAAAAAATTTCACACAATAGTGCCATTTAGTGAAAACTCTACTAAGCAATATCTTCCCATTCAATATCTTTAGACTTGTTTCTAGCTTAAAGGTTTATAAGTAAGAAACCTTTGATATGTGACTAGTACACATGGATCTCTTAGGTCAAATTCATTTCTTCAGCAACATCTTTTACCTTTTAGCTTAACTATAAAGTTAGCAGTTAAAACTTAAAACACAATAATATTTATCATTCAAGCAATTTTTTCTATGTAGTCATACAGATCTCAATTCAGTTTCGTATTCATATTTTGGTTATTTTTTAAATAACCATAGTCATCTTTATAGTTAGCTAGGATTGGTATTATACATTATTAAACATCATATAATCACCCTTTTCTTTATGTTTAAAATATACAAATATTAAACTTAATTTAGATCTAAAAGGCAAATTAGCTTGGATTAAAAATATTACTGTATTTTCAGTTTGGACCAATAGTGTTACAGTTAAACAAAAAGATAAAAAGTGTGCACTGAATGGGTGCATTAGATTCAATTATCCATGTGCATTGGTTTTAGGTCCAAAGCACACCACTTATAAACCTATATGCTAGAATGAATCTGGAGATATTCAAAAACAATGTACTGCATAGAAATTATGATGCACAATATTCTAATATCTATTAACTAGGTGTTACTATTGTTGGGAAGCTATTGTTATAATTTTAAGCATCAAGAAAAGGTGAACATATGATTTTTTATAATATATTATTGCTTTAAATAAATTTATTTTTTTGTACTATTACCAACTAATAAATATTTGAATTTCACATAGCTTGCATTTACCCTTTTTATAGTATTGAACTTTTTAGATTTTTTATCAATATCTCCAATATTTACACAACTAACCATATTTATACAGGTTAACTTGTTGTTGTTTTTTCTTTTTTGGATAAACAGTTTGTTATATCTAAAATACCCATTCTATACAATATAACAGAGTCTGAAGTGCTCTCTCTCTCTTTCTCTCTCTCTCTTTCTCTCTCTCTCTCTCTCTCTCTCTCTCTCTCTCTCTCTCTCTCTCTCTCTCTTCACCTCTATTTCTATATAATCCTATATTGTAATCATTTGATAAATATTACATATGTGGTTGTATTACCTTATTTTACATTGCAGTTAAATACATAATGTACTAATATCAACCACAAGAGTCAGACAGTAAATTAATTTTAATAAAAAATATTTAAATAGTATTTCAAGAATATTTCTAATAAACTATTTAACTTCCTTCTATAAGACAAAATATCAAATAAGTATTCAGTCTTACCAGAGCAGTAACTGTCTTTCCAGTTATTTATTACAAAAGTTCTTGAAATGCATTAAAATATTTTCAAAATATATTTATACATTTAAAATTTATACAACATCATACTTTCTTAAACCTTTTAAATAAAGATATATAAAAAAGACAAATGATTCCACATATTTTTGTAAGAATCAGCATTTTTCAGTTATCCCAAGTCATAACCTTTTATGCATATCTTCATCATTTGTTCAATATTTGTCAATATGGTTTGATGGTGTTAGAATGAAACCTTTGAAACTCAAAGCCCATGCGATCATAGGCCATATTTAGCAATTTCTGGGAATAAACATCTTATGAGCACCTGAGTAATAAATCATTTGATTAAATATCAAATTATGATATTTAATCTATAGCGCCAATGTTTGAACTCACACATTTTACACCATCCTTTTATATTATTAATCTAGATATATTATACTTTTAGTACCGATATAAAATTTAAAAATAGTTAAAGATTGATATATATCTTATTTCTAAGAACTAAAACGAAATGAAAATATATCTAATCTAATAAATGATTAGTAATAATCATCAACATATTCATCTAAATCAAATGATGTCAAATATATGAATGACTCGTAGTTTAAATTGAGATAATTTAATATACTGAATTTTTTTTTTGTATTGCATAATAAAAGTTTTTGTTTGTTTGTTTGTTTAGATCGGAATCAATCCACAATTATATATATTTTCTCTTTTTCGGAATGTTTTTCAATATCAAATATTAAATTCTCCGGAAAATTTTAAGTAAAAAAAAAGTAGAATAATATATCAACTACTACATGTAATATAAAAGCCTTTGGTTTATATATTTTGATTATACGTAGTGGTCAGCGATTTTTAACATTACTGACTTTACAAAATATTTTTGAGAAAAAACAATTCCTAATTCGACCCAAATCTTTGATTTTATACGTATAAAAAGAATATTCTATATGTATAAATGCTTATTATTAACTAAAGGTGAGTGTGATAAAAGTGGAAAAATTGTAATTTGGAGATTTTAAAAGCAAATTTATTATCGAAGTGCTTGAATTTACTGAAGCAGGCAATATATTGAAAATTCATTAATTTTTTAGCTTCTGTTAATATTTTAAAATAATTTTCCAACGAAAATTGCCGGAAAAAAATATAAGTATTTTGTTGAAGATCAAAAATTCTCTTTCTTTCATCTAATATTGTATATAATAATTCCGCGTTCATTTTCCTAATTACAATTTGAAATTACGAATAAAAATTACTTTTTTTTAACATTAATATTCATGACCATAACAAATAGATCTTCCAGGATGCAATAAATTTTAATACTATTTTGAAAGTTTGTAATAATAAAAGCACCTAAAATAGAAAAGATTACAATTTGATATATACGTTGCTAAAGATTTTAATTATAACAATTGGTGACAAAGTTGCTAAGTTAATAAAGTTGGCAGCAGCAAAAAAAAAATACTTCAGAACATATTACACTTACATATATGCATATATACTTATTTCAAGATTTTATTTATTTAAAGGGGGGGGTGGCTGAAAAAAATTAGCTATGGGGTATCAAATATTCTTTGGATTTTTTTCACATATAAAAAGAGATGAGACCGTTTGTGTTAAAGATTAGTAGATCAATGGATCTAATTATTCTAGTAATGTAATGTAAATGATTTAAAATAATAGTGATTGGTTTTCTGAAACTGAATTTTGGAATCCAATTATTATAATCTTTAAAAAATCATAAATCTTCTTTTTTGCATGAATAATCTTTTGTCATCCTCATGCGTGTGAAAATGTAGAACAATATTTGACATATTATGTATGTATAACATTATTTGGATTCATTGATGTATAACTCATAGTACTATTGTATGGATGTTTTAATTATCATCATCTGCCATCAACTGGATAATGAATCCTTAGTCAGTTGATGAATAGTTATGATCCAACCAACATGTCAGTGTTATAAATGATTCAGAATAATATATCATTTATACATATATTTAAGTAGAGAAAAAGAGAGGAGCCATCTTTTTTTCATAAAATCTTTGCCTTGTGTTTTAACTTGAGAGTTTCCCAAGCAGTCATTATTACATCTGATTTGCTGTCATTTAAGCATTTTCAATGTGCTTTTGTTAAAGGTTTCAGCCTTTCACATTATTATTATATCATCTGCTTGCACTTAATAAATTAATATATTTACATTTGTTATTATGAATTGATTGGATTTGAAAATTACTTCATAGTAAATCAAAAGATTTTACATAATTTATTTTATGTATAATATTTATTAAATTAAATGTGAAAGTGTTTAAAGATTCATGGTCTCATTTCAAAATGCTTAACACTGGCTTATTTATATATAAATTTAAGTAGAGAAGAAGGTGGTAACCATCTTTTTCTGGTAAAATCTCTGCTTTGTGTTTTGACTTGAGAGTTTCCTATGCAGTCATTATTACATCTGATTGGCTGTTATATAAGCATTTTTAAGGCACTTTTGTTAAAGATTTTAGCCTTCCACATTAACTATATTTTATGAAAATTTTTACTTTAACATATATATGTGTATGTGTATGTTGCAAAATATTAAATATACTTGGCCTAAACAGAAACAGGCAATGCTTAATGGGCAAGAATAATTATATTTATGCAGCAACAAATATAAACAAAAGGGAGACCATTTATAATTAAGTAACATTGCATCTAAAGTTAAGTGTAATTTGCTTATTTCTTCTTTTCATTTGTTGAGTCATGAGATAATCATTCTTGGCTGTTGGAGATTGTCTTCTTTCATTTAATTTATATATACATTTCTGCCAGGAACATTATGTTAAGTTGATAGTATATCTTTTGTTTAAAGATAAAAAAGGAAGAATGTACTTAATAGTGGATAAAAATCAAACATGCATATATACTAAATTTACAATTATGCTGACATTTCATATTAATCATATATTAATTAAGTAAATAAAAAGCAACTATTACTTCATTTAATCTTCCAACTTATAGGTCATTCTTTTTGATATTTAGCTATATACAATTAGATGCTCTTTCTTTCTAAATGTCTGTGAATAGTTAATATATATATATATAATACTGGGATTACATATATAATAAATATACAGTTATTTTGTAATTTAATAAAAAATAATATTAATTTATTAATTTCAAGTTTAATAGTCTTTAAAAATCAGTATTTAAAAACAATGGTTTATTATAACTTTCACAGAACAGTCATTTTTTAATGCATCAAAGTGGAAACTTTATAAACAGAATTACTTAAACATTAAGATATGTGATTATGTAATTAAAAGTAGTGCCAGAAAATATGCAATATCTTGAACCACGTCTATTTAATAGAAATTGTTCAATTGGGTTTAAACCTTATTTAACATAATTTAAAATTTTATACTTTTAATTTTATGGGGAATGCACCAGCCCTTCAAGCAGAGGAGAGAATACCATTGATAGCATAAACCATCAATGATACCCATGGTCAGATAAAGCTATGCAAAGCATAACATTATCATATTTCTTGACCTTGACCACCTCGATTGCTAAATTCAAACCCCTGTCATCCAAAGCATTTTTATTTATTTCAAGGTTAAACCTCAGACATTAAGTAATTATAATTTATAATTAGCTTTACTTGGACAACAGGTAAACACAACCCAGTGTTAGAAATATCCCATGATTAGCTCACACTCTGCTTCAGGGTCCAAAATATTTATTTAATACAAAATAACTCCACACTAATTTACTTGTGATGCAGTGACAAGAGAGAAAGAGAAAATAGACAAAATAATAATTAAGGCAAACATTAATATTTAATTATTTATGCATGCATATATTTAATATAATATAAAATAAGCAATAAGTTTTACATAAAAAAATATAAAAGACTTTGGACTATAGTTATAATAGTCCATTAATTAAAGTTCATTCATTTAAAATAAAAAGACTAGACTGTGATCAGAATATATTTTAAAATATCTTTACCTAGGTTTTTATGATTGTCAGTTTTCAAGCAGTTAACTTTTTGGACTCCATCGATAGTTCCAGAGCTTGTTTTCCATTCCTTGTATTGACAATGGGAAAGAGAGAGTTGCAGCAGCATTTATTTACAATCTAGGCATTGATAAGAGCATTGGTTCAGGTGAGATTCAGTTGTTTTTTTTTCTTGAGAGTTTTGGGGCCTGAAGCCCATTCTAAACTTGTCTAGAAATGTGTATTGCTAGATCTGTAGCTGTTGCACAAATGTTGATTGCAGCAGTAATTGACTGACTTACTACTGTGTTCTGGATATCTGGATCTCTGGTTGTTTGGATTCTGCATTCTGTCTGAACTGAAGAATGACCCAGAAAATTACAGCCCTGATTGTATAGCAATAACACGAACCTGACTAATAACAAATTTATGACTGGAATAACTTGATCACAAAATGCAAACCAGACTGTATATCATAAACCAGACTGAATAACAATAACCAAGATGTAGCTTTTATATCTTACTTCTCTCATTTTTTTATCTTATCTTGACTTGGAATCTGTCTTTTAATTAATTTAACATTTCTTTAATTAATTGATTTTTACATTTGCCTTAATATTAATCTGTTCAAATTCATCTAAATGATTTTGCTTAGATAATTTATTTTTTAAATTAATACAATTTAATCAGTAATCTTATAAACTAATTAATTATATTTTTCAAAGTTTTACAAACATTTTATTTTTACAGACTAAATTTTAGTCTGATTTCACATTAGATTATTTTATACATTATAAAAGTTTTCTTTACAAAGGGAAAGAGAAAAAATATAGTTTCAACTTTTCTTTAATTCTATTATATATTTCTCTCCCTTTCTGCTAAGAAAGTTTTATTCTAATAGAAAAATATGATGCAGTGTTTTTATTTTTTTAATTTTTGTTTTAAAAAAAAACTTTAAGCCACTTATAATTTATTTTTATCTTAATTGAAGGGTGTTTAATACCTTGATAATGTGTTAGTTTGGGGTATTGGGTAAACCAAAAAGTATTTTGAGAAGGGATCATAAGTCATCAATAATTACTTCTTTTTATTAAATGAGAGTAATAGACTATAATAATTGATCATTAAGATCTCATTTGGTCTTTTAGGATTTATTTTTAAGTATTACTTTAATTTTGGTTTACTGACTTGGTTTGTAGATGCACTAGACAATCTTTAAGTGACTTCTAAGTTGTCTATATATATTCTTGGCTAGTAAAGCCAAATTCTCAAAGTGTTCTGTTTAATGGACAAAAAGTGTCTGTATAAATAGTGAATATATTTTATGAGTGGGGTACACAATGCTTTAGGTATTATTACCTGCAACTCATCTGTATATATGTTTACTCTGTAAAATAAGATTTGATTTTCCAACATATAGTAAGTGAGATCCTTTGGCATATTCAAAACTTTCTCTTCTTTCAAAATTTTCATGATTGGTTTAAATCTGGGTCTGTAAATTGTAATTGGGTTAGGTTCTCTAAATCATTCTCTACATCACTATTAGTCATTAAATTAATAATTGTAATATAGACATTATCTACCAACAAATGATTCTGTTCTGATCTACATGAGCTTTGACTAAGCATGCCAACCAAGTCATTCTTGAATCCCTTACAATATTGCATGGTATAATTGAATTCCTTGAACAGCAAATCCCATCTGACTAGATGATCATCCATCAGATAATAGTGATTCATAAATTTGAGGCTGTTGAGGTATGTGATCACTATCACTCCTGATCCAAGAGGTATTTGTTCAAACTTTTGAAAAGCCATCACTGTTGATAGTGCTTCCTTCTCTGTAAGCATATAATTTATTTTGGACACTTCAGGAGCTAGCTGATAAAATAGAGGACACCAGGCTGGACATGGTTTATCAAAATCAGAGAAGGTTAATATAGTTTGCTCTAAGAACTCTGTTTTAATATTTTCAAATGCCTTGTGCAGTTCCTTAGTCCAGTTTCATCATTCATCTTTTCTAATTAGTTTTAACAATAGTTCCATGTGGTCTGAGAACTTCTGGTAGAAATTATTGTAAAAGTTGCACAGGCCTAAGATGATCTAATTTGTTTTCTGTTAGTTGGTTTAGAAAGTTTTGAATGGCAATGATCTTTCCCAGATGAGGCCTTATTCCATGGTAACCAACAATATAACCTAGGAAGACCACCTAGTTTGAAACTAGAGTACTCTCCTTGAAGTTGATTTTGATCATTTTAGCACTCTTTAAGAAATATATTGAGATGTTGATGATGTTCTTCAATTGTGGCAGGTGCAATGATCACATCATCAACATAAATAGTCATGATTGGTTTAACTTCAGAAGGGAGGGTCTTATCTAAACATATAATCTAATCAGCATCACTATTCAGCAATCCAAAATGCATCCTATTAAACTGATAACTAAAAAACTTGTATCAGAAAGTAGTGTTTTGGTGATCATCTGGATGAAATTCGATCTGCTAATAGTTGGAGGTTAGACTGAAATTATTATTTCCATATCTCACAAATGATTCATATATTGGGTGGTGGAATGTGTTGGTCAGGGTGAATAATTTTGTTTATTTGTCCAGCATCCAAACAAAATCTCACCAACCCATCTTTCTTTTTCACAGTTACAACTGGATTACAGTAAGGTGAAGAGCATTTGGAAATGATCTCCCAATTTAGCATTTTATTAATCTGTTTAGGTAATTTTCACTGGTATAGAATATGGCACAATTTGTATTGAAATGGTCGATCATATTTTAATCTAATTTTCAGTTTTAAGGCATGAGTGCTTTGGCATATTGGACATAAAAAAGTCGACTTGAGATAGAGCATGTCTTAGAAGCAATGTCATCTCCAAGACTTCATCACTTATTTTAACTGTTTTGTCAGAGAAATCAATAGTGCAGGTGTTCAATTGTAGAAAATCTGCCCCTAGAATGACATCATGGATTAGGCCATTAAGTATTAAACCATATGATAGAAGATTATTTGGACTACCATGATCTCAACCCAGATTTTCTTTTACACTACTTTAACTTTCCTTCTGTTTGTCATAGTAACCTGAATAGATTTCGGTACTAAGATCTTGATATTGGGACTTTTGGTCAGAATCTCTTGATATAATTTGTTTGACATAACTGACATCTGGCTATCAGAATTGAACCAGCAAGCCCTCAAAGAAAGCCTCTATTATGGGACAGTTTTTCAATGAGTAGTTGGTGCTTTATCCTTTCATAAACATATCATATTAGTGATTACTTGATCAGGGGTTTGGTTTATGTACCTCAGAGTCATTTTGGGTTCTTGAGGTGAGGAACCTATTCTCAATTACCTTTCTAGTTTGGTTTTTTTCTGAACTGTGAGTATGTAAGTACTGCACCCTGATTTTGTGGATTTCTCTGGAATATAGATGGGGCTTATCAAAGTTTTGTCAATACTCATCCATTCTTTTTCCGGTAACCATATATATGGAGAGTTTCCTTGAAAAGATTTTTCCTTCCAATTGCTGGTATCATTGTTATATTTTCTGTTTTGTAAAACATGGCATTGACAACAGCCTCTCTTTTTGTCAGGTGTTCTTGTTGACAGATTGGTATTGTTTATGCCTATGTTGTTGAGGAATTCAGCTATCTGCTGAATACTTCTAACATTGGTACATAATAGCAATTGCTCAATTTTGAGAGGTAAATTTATTTTTATTACCCTTACAATTTTGCTCTCACTAAAGTGGTAGATGTTAAGTATTCTTAGCTTTGTGACCAGTTGGAAAAAAAGAACTTGTCTCTCATGGTGTGATCTGTACTTCTCCTGTAATAGATGGTATAACAGGGCCTCTTGTCTATCTCTATTCCAAACATTCTTAACTAACAACTTTTGGTAGTTGTTGAGGGTGGATGGGGATTGGAATAGTGACTTCCACCACATCAACACATCACCTTAATCATGGCTGTATGCAATAACTACCATTTCATCTTTCAATAAATTTTAATTCATTGAGAAGTAAAGATTGAGGCTTCTAAGCTGCCCTATGGCTCATTTTAATATTTTTAACTTTATAAACTAGTTAATTGTGCTGAATTAGGCTGGGTGGTCATGCATTATATTCATCTCTGGAGTATTTATCTGTGTGGTTAACACCTGGTTTTCATGGTTGGCATGATCAATATTTTGACTAACTTTTCTAAATTAAAGTTAAGAGAGTAATTTTCCCTCTAATTAAAGTTAAGAGAGTAATTTTCCCTCGGGCATTAGCTGAAGTGTGAGAGTGGGTTTTTCATAAGAGTGACTCATCCTCTGTGGATCCTTGAGAGCAGTTTCCAATTGATTTTTCTATCACTCCATTCTCTAGTGTTTTGATTTTTCAAACTAGTCCATGTTTGTTGGATTTCCATGGTTTTTGTTTTTTGACACAGCTGCTACTTAATCATTACCATTCTTTGATTGAGAACCTTGTCTAACTTGTCAATTCAATCATCTGTTTTGGTTGCATTACCCACCAGTTTCTTGAAAGTGGCTCTCTCTGATGGTTTCAGTCTGTGTTGAGGCTGCCTTGTCCTCAAGTTGCTTACATTGTTTTATAATTCACAAGCAATTAAAACTTTCTTAATTCAGTGTTTGGTATTTAATAGTTTTTATAAGAACAGAATTATTCCATCATTTATATTGTAATATTTTCTACATCTTTCTAGGCCTCTACACACAATAAACTGCATGAGTTGATTAAGTTATACAAAAAAAAAAAATGTTTAAAATTAATTTCAAAAAACATAACTATATTTCCTGATCAACTCGGCCTAGAATTGTTACAAGTACAATTGCTAGCTGAATCAGTTTTTAATTTATAAATGAGGCAGTGTTGTGAGACTCACTGATTCTGCATCAAACATATTGTAACTCATAAATTAAAAAGAAAAATGTTTTTAAAAGAATCGGTATTATATTATACCATAACTAGAATTATTTTTTTAGACATTATTATTCCTGGAGCTTATTCAAAACATATTGGCAAAGGTAAATTATATTTTTAAATCTTACTAAACTAATATTATAAATTTATTTAAACACACATTGATTACATAAGTAATATCCATTAAGGCTGTAGCCTCAAGCACATGTGTATAAAATGCGATCATAGGGACCTCAGGCACATGAGTATAAAATGCAATTGTAGGGACCTCTACAGGTCTATAAGACCTGTAGAGGTCCCTACGATTACATTTTATATGCATGTGCTTGAGGCTACATACAGCCTTAATAAACTAATATTAATAAATTTAATAATAAACATTTATAACTATTATTAATAATGTACAAATGAAAAATTGATATTAGAAATAAATATTTTTATTCTAACAAATTAAAATGTTAAAGATAAATTACGAATTAAATAAAACTGGAGAGAACACACAGTAATCCATAAGTGAATCCATTAATAGAATACAACAGCTAAACTATTAATTAATTAAAATTCTTGGGTAAACAAGAGTCTCTTGATCAATAAAATGAAAGTCTCTATCGGGATTATTTTTAAGAATTCTTTGCAAACATTTAATTTTGTCACAGTCAGGAATGGTTAATCTTAACTTACCGGTAAGTTTAGTGAGTTTACAAAGCTTGTATATTACTATGTATAGTTGTTTTTTAGTGGGAGAATGAGCTTGGCCATTGGTTATAAGTTGATCTTGTGGTCTATTCTACTGGTCAGTCACAAAAGCTTTTCTGGTGTCCATCTTCAGGAACGATGTCAGCACAATCTCTGGCTTACTCCAAAATGCAGAATTATTTTAGCATATGGTGATCCTGGATATAATTCTTTTGTTATCCAGGGTATCCAGAACTGACAATAGAAAAAACAGACAAACAAGATGTTGGTCAAACTGGCCTCTTCCTTTTTATATGCAAGGTCCAGTTTTCAGACTTCTGTGCATGTTATTATCATGGCATTTAGGTTCATAATCTTGTACATTCTTTATCATTTTTTAATTACAAAGTTCTCTTTTTATCAAGTCTTTCAGCCATCTTTAATTAGCTAAAATATTTTTCGTTTAGCTTATCTAGATTAGTAATTTGTGTGTCTTTTGTCTTCTCCAATTTTTACTTTTATTTTTAATTAGATAAAAAAAAATATGAATGACAATTTTAACTTTCATTGCACATACATTTTAACAAAAAAAAAAAACAATCAAAAAAAATATCTAAATTTACTTTTTTTTTAGCTTTTACCAAATGCCAATATTTTGTACCATATATAAATAAATGGTAGAATGCCAATATTTTGTACCACATTAATATCTGTGTTTAATTGGTTTATAGATAAATAATTAGTTATAAATTATTGTACTTTGCACTAACTATAATTTTTAAAATGTATAAGTATTTTAGTTTTTAATGAATATTAATGTGAGCACATCTATTTTTTGTGTGTGAGCATAGTTTAATTTTTCTATGTATGCACATATGTATATTTTAATTTTTAATTTTGGATTTTTTATTTTTATATTTATTTTAATTTAAATAGAATTTAAACTTGATTAGGAGGAAATGTAGTTTTTTTTTTTTTTTTTTTTTTTTGAATTTTGTCATTGATTGGGTAGATATTCTGTGTTAGATTTTGTGACCAATCAGGGGGGTTTTGTTAAATTTTTAATCTTTTACCAAATCTGTAATTTTTGATTATCGCTATTTTACTGTGTATTTTTTTTTTTTTTTTTTTTTTCTGATGAAAACCAGTCCTCTGGTTGAAATATTATATTATTTATTGGATTTATAAGTCTTTATTTTTTTGTTTTTATATGTATTTCCTTTGGTTAGTTTGTTATATATATATATATATATATATATATATATATATATATATATATATATATATATATATATATATATATATATATATATATATAACTAGGCTGATGATGTTCTAATTTGTTATTTTATCCATATTTGAAAAATAGCACAGTCCTTTTTATTTTAAACATCTATTTAAATCAATTCAATTATTTTATTCAACTGCATGAATCTATTAGAATTCTTTCTGTTTAAATATCAGCTGTAGTTTCTTGTAATTTGCATTACAACGATCGAATGAATGATTTGGGGTGTTCGAATAAGCCGTCCATGTCCTCTTAGATTTGAACATTCAATTTTCATATGTTGTTGCTATACAGCTTTTGCATTCATTGAAAATAATAAAAGACTATGGAAATAAACTGAGTTTGTATTTATACTGGATTCAGGTTCTGTTGTTTAGTATACTCACATTTTATTTCCTTTTCCATCACTGTGTGAACCCTATCGTTGCATGTATTATATTGATTGTAAGCAAAATAGAATTACATAGTACAATTATGTTTTATCTTCCACATTTGGTTATCTAGTGACTGGTTTGACATTACGTCATTACCATGTTTACTTATTCTAAGTCTTGTATAATGATGTACATTACACTGACATTGAATTCATTGTTTGTATACATATACATTGGGACAATTTCTTTTTAATTAGGGTTTTCATCATTTCAATACATAACTGAAACTAATCTATCATAATATTTTCTCTATATAGTAAAAAATAAAAAAAATTTCATTGATATATATATATATATATATATATATATGTGGGGAGGGGGGCGTATTTGCTTCATAAATAAAAATACAGGCTTAACCACCTATTAAAAAAATTTACATTATAACTGAGTTTGATTTGGTGATGCAAATGAACAAAGGTTAGATTTAAGCTACTTTTACAGTAAACATAATCTCATTACATGAGATACAAGTGAACTCCCTCATGAAAGTTACTATAAATTATATATAAGAGAGGCTGTGTTTACATCTAGAATGTAATGAATTTTACCATTGTTTGGGAACTTACTAGATTGCTAATATATTTTACATGTGAGATAGTTTTAATGTAGGTAGTAAATGTAAGGGTGTTGAAAATTTTGTTGACTGGTTAGAAATAAAACCATTATATAAAGTGTATTAAAAATGGATAAAAGTTATAGATAAAAGTTAGCAAGAAGCAAAAGGTATCCAACTTCCAACATTGCCATAGAGATTCAGATCATTGTCACGTTTAGATCACCTGACAAATGAATGTTATTCTTAACAGAAATGCAATGTGAAAAAGGAAGTATAGCTTTCTATGTTAATGGATGATTCCGATATAGAGAAGATGAAATAATAAAGAGGCATAAATAAATACCAAACATTTTAATATATATATATATTATTTGTGTGTATTCACACTTGCTTTAAAAATTATACATTACCATCATGCTTTTTGATCTTTTTTTAAAAAAAACTTTTAAATAAATCTGACAAAGGCTAGCAGAAAATAAACATGTGAAAGTCAATAACGTAATAAAACCTTTGACTATTGATATTTTATTGATTATAAATGATGAAAAAGAACTGCCTATATTTTTCATGATTTACAATCAATTTTAATTAAAGTCAGTGATCATTTATTTATTATAACCTTTCAATTGTTTTTTTTTTTACATTTAACTACAGCTTTATATATAAACCAAGTTGTTCTAACTCCTTGCAGAATATAGTTTACGTGTGTAGTAAGAACTTTTATTTTATGTACGTTTAAATATTTTTTTGTCGGAAATAAGAAAGGTAAAGTTGGATTACATGTGATTTTTTTAATAACAATAAATATAATAATATGTAATTAACTCACAATTTGTACTGAAGTAAAATCAAGGATATATTTAACCGAATAATCTCTAATGTGCTTAAATAAAAAGATATCTAATGCGTGAGTGTAAAAAAATTGACTTTTCCATGACATTGGAAGTCTCTGAAAGAGAATTATTGCCATATTTGCTTTCAAAAATTTATAAAATTGGTGATTTGTTTACAAATACATAAGATATTTAGGTATTTGTCGGTTTTCAGCGAATTTTTGTGAGCTTAAATTTTTTGAAATGCCTATTATGCGGAGATGTTGTTTGTACCTCAAGTAGTAGCAGCAGCTTTGTCTTAGATTCTATTATTAAAAGTATTAACTATTTCTTTTGTATTATTACTGTTTTATTATATATTTTTTTAATTATTACCATTAAAATATATAATCAAATAACTATTAATTGATGTTCATAAAAAGTATGATTTTTTTATTAATATGTTTATGTACATATGGTTTTACTACTGCAGACTATTTTAAAAAAATATTTTTTTCTGACATTGTCAACAAATTCTTCAACATTTTTTTAATATCCTAATTTTTATTGTTAAACTTTTATTAAACACCATAGATTTTAAAAACTTTAATCTATGTTGTTGTTAAATTAACATATTGAAAAGTAAAACTGTATTTTACGTTTTACATGTCAAATTTAAATGCAAGAGTGAATGAAACCTTTTGCCAATTATAGTTTTTTCTTTTGATAAATGATTGTCTTCACCTTTTACAGTTCCTTTATCTTACATGTTATAAAGTATTCTAATTTTCATACATTTTGTTTTTTTTTATATAAAGCTGGTGTCAATTATTTTCATTATATTCTTTAATTTTTTTGGATAGTATAATATTTCTTATTTACAAATGACATTAACTGTAAAATGATGCTTTATTGTTTTTTACAGAATCCAATTATACAACTATCTTTATCCACAAAGTTTCTTTTGGTATAACTGTATAAATATTATTTTTTATTTCATTATGAAATCTATCTTTTTTTTCAGATTTTTTATTCTTCTGTATACAGATTAGTCAATAAACAACAACAACAATGGTGATATAATTATATGTTGCATCATGTCTAACATCTAATACTAATTCCTAGATGGTTTTAGAAAAATGAAATTTTATTTAAACTTTCCAAATTCATTCAAATGTTAGTAATAACAGATATTTTATTACATTACAATATTTCTAGTAGTAATATTTTCCTTTTTTCTTCTAGTGTTTTCTGGTGACCAGTGACAATACTAGTATAGAATTGAACCAAAGAATACCAAATTTAATGTGATACTTTAACCAAGTATCATATTTAATCAAAAACTATTACTGACTCTGTTTATCCTAGTGTCACCTGAAGCAGAGAATATCACCTCAAATATATAGTATATATTCACTTGTGAGCTATTATTAACAGTTAATGTATTTGGAGAGTTTAAATAAAGTGTGATTTTTTTTAAAGTATTTAACAATTAATAAAATATGATGATAATAATACAGTTTATAAGAATAACTAAAATACCATTACCAAAAGCATTTGAACTAGCATCCATAATTGTAGCTATTGTTATCCAGAGTTTCCTAATTCTAATAACATAGCTACTCTTCGGAATATTGTTGTATTCTGTGCTGCATGATCATCAGTGTTATTTTGTTGTTATAGAATAGAATAAATAAATGAATAAATAATTATATATTCAGGTCAAATGCTCAGAAGTTATGTGTTGTTCAAGCACCAAAGTTTCCAAATGATAGTTTACAACTCAACAAGCATTCATTACAATTGTACTGTTACCAAATTGTGATTGTTGAAATATCACTAAGAGAATTTGGTCAGCATTTTAAATTATTATTTTTATCAGTTTTTTCATTCATTTATTGCACTTATTTCATTGTTTCTTTTTTTCCAATAATCAGTTTATTTTTACACTATATTTAATGTTTAGGATTGATCTCATCAAAATCAATTAAATTTTTGTAGTAAAACTTTTTGTCAATAATAAAGAGTATATGTTTTATTAGTTATAATTTATTCATTGGTATTTTTTAATATCTATTCTACAATTGTCTAATAAAAAATACCTTAAGTTATCAGAATTAATTATATATCAATAGCATGTTTTGCTATCTTATATAGTGTGATATTAGCTCATTAAAAACTCGATTCTATTTTTAGTATAAATAAAATTCCTGCTTCCTTATATAATAACACTCATTGCTTCTAGGAACAAGATATTATTTTACCTGTTCATTGGTCTCTATTTTTCATTTTTTCTGATTATTTTTTTTGTCTTGAATGAATTTAGTCATTTATAATGACAAAATGGTTAGGGATCACAAACTTTTCATAAAATTAATCTTTTCTTTCAGTAAGAGTAGCAATTTATCTTATATTAACCACATACAATGATTCTCATCAATTCTTTTTTTGGTTTCTGTTGTAAACAAATATTGGTGAATACACAAATTATAAAAGCAATAAAGAATGACATAAAATTAGGAGCATTTTAATTATGACTCTCTATAAGACACTGGGATTAAAAATTTTAATTGGATTTGAGACAAATGTTGTATTCAGTAATCAAGTATATAAATGAAAGAATACTTTTAGTATATACAAGTGCACTGGAAAGCTACTAAAAACAATGATATAATTTCTTTCTATTAAAGTCCATTGCAAATAATTATAATAGTGATAAAGCAGTTATAGGAATAAAAGTATTCTAATTTTTAAAAGGTATAAGTATATATAATGTGAAAACATTGTTTAATATAAGAAATTTTTCATGTTAAGAAGTTGGAAAGATTTAAAATTGACATAGCTATATGTTTGAAAGATGTCTTTCAAAAGAAAAAGTTTAATTGTACAAATATAGTTTGTTTAAAAATACACTTCATCAAGTGAATAAATACTATACAACATTGAAATTGACTTTGAAATCTGTCTTGATAATATTTACTTTTAGATTCCTGATTATTCTACTGAAACAAAAATGTTACAATTGATTTGTTGAATGAAAAAGCTTTTTATGTATAAAATTATTATTCGATTATATAGCTGTTGTAAAAAATTATTATTTTCTGATTATTATTTATTGAATAATAAAGATGCCTAATTTTCCTTCAACATCACATTGCAAATATCTCACAGAAATAAAACTTGTATTCTTATTAGAGCAGTGCTACTGCATATGCATTAAACGTTATTTTTTTCCTGTAGGTTTTAATATGAGTGTGATAAAAAATAAATTATGAACCAGAAGATATTATGAATATTGGCATCAGCTTGTGAACATAATTAGTTTGTATTATTGACATTTTGCATAATATATGCATTGATAAACAGAAATAATTTGTTTAGATAAAAAAAGTCAACAAAAAAACTTTTTGCCACATCATAGACTGTATTATAGTCAGTAGTAAAATTCAAAAATCAATATTTCATAAAATACTAGTAAGTGTAAATAATAACAGAAATTAGTCTCTACTGTTAACAATTATTGCAATATTAAAAATTACTATTAAATAAGATATTTGTTCTTTAAAAGCAGCTATTTCTACATTAAGTTTTAGTATCAATGAGCTAATTACTTTATATTGCTTTATGTTGCTGTAATTTCTTGGCTTAGAATGGCTTAATTGAAACTATTTGCAACATATTTTGATGATTTTTTTGTTCTTTTGATGGCAAAAATTTGAAATGAAATGTGTATTCATATATTAATTGCAACCAAAATCGTTAGATGACAGTTTCATTTAGAGAAAAATCAAAAACAGTGCAAAGTGGATATATTGTATTGAGAAAGGGTTTATTTAAATTTTAAACATAAAAGTTGGAAGTTTACATGTAGTTTGCTTATAAATTTACATTTATTTATATAAAATTAAATGAAATATTTGTTTTTGATAAGCAGCTAATGTTTAGATTTATATTTTTGAGCATATTTTTATTTAACTATTTTACAAAAGGCTGTGATAGTACTATCTTATTTGACATTTTAAATGGCACAATGACTCTGTGATCACTACTTTTCTCTATTGTTTAAAGCATTGTATATGTTAAATTGCTATGTGTGATAAGCTGCAGCAATTCTTTCTAAGAAGCTTCTTTTTAGTGTATTACTTTTTTTAAAAATCCAAGAGATGTCAGCAATATACAGAACTTTATGGATATTTGTCTGTGATTGACAGAAAATTCTATTGTTCTGACAAAGCTATAAAGAAGATGGTGATTTGTGATGGGCTGATGTTTTAGATTCATTTCCCATGTGGCTAAATGAAACACATAATGTGATCTTTAGTAAGTGTTAATGATTAGGATGCAATTTTTTGGAAAAGACTTATTAACAAACTAAAAATTCTGTCAGTAGGGGTGGTTGTATTTGAAAACATTTTTAAAAAAAAAAAAAAAACAGCTCTTAAAAAATATACAATCATATGTTACAAAAACTGGAAATTACCACAGAAAAGCCATTAGAGGCTAAAATAAAAATCATTTTTGTAATGACTGTAAGCAAAATATTTTAATAACATTTAATTAATATTTTAGCTTTAGAATTTTTTTTGACACTAACTAATTCTAAATATATCATTTTAATAACATAAAATTTTAATATCTAATATTTTGTTCATTATTTTTTTTAGTAGATACTATGAAGCCAATAATGATGTATTGCCTTTGTTATTGGTAAGACCTTTAGTTAGATACTTATTTTCACAATTTTAATGTATTATTTTTTTATGTTTTAGAATTTTAATTATTAGAAGGTTTAAATGTTTATAATGAATATACATAAAAAAAGATTTAATTGCACAAAAAAAATAAAGCATAGTAACATAGTAAAAATTGTCATTATTAGAATCTATTCAAAAATTTGAGGTCAACTGAAAAATTGAATGAGTACAAGTTAAGAAAAGTGTAATAATGTATCATATGAAGTTATTATTGGCAAAAGCATACCTTTATAAATATTGTACTTATTGTTTTCTTTATTGTTTTGCAAGTACAAATAGAATTTTAATATTTTAATAAATAATTTTATTGCTTTGTAATCTTCTTTGCAAAAATTAATTTTACTAATAGAAAATTAATAAAAATACATTTTATTTCATTAAAAATACATTTTTATCTTGTAAAATCTATGGTTTTTCAGCCTATATTCTTTATCTTTATTAAGAAGTTGATTTTTTTTTTTTTCAATTATTTTTTTTTGATGTTATAGCTTTTGTATTTTTTATTTAAAAAAACATAAATATATAGTGAAAAATAAAAATTTATCTAATAAAATAAAAAATACAAATATTTTTCAAATTGCTCACTAGAAGTCTGTTCAAAATATTATACTCCTGGATAATTAAACAGTATTTTTTTTTTTTTTTTATTTATAACTGGTATGTAGCATGTGACTTTTTTAAAGAGTATGGATGGATATAAAATGATAAGCTCTTGCATTTACTAAAATGGCTTCTTAATAGTTTTTTACATGATATTATTATTAATGTTTTATTTAAAATAAATTATATATATATTTTTTTACTTATATGATAATTAAACAAATATAGGACTTAATAAACAACATAGACATTTACAGAAAAGACAATAAACAATTTACAAAAAAAAACTAAAGAAGAGTTGGAAAATTATAGCTTCTAATAGATTATGGTCATTAATTAAAAGTAGCCAATATAAATCTTATAAAACTATTAAAAATACATACGGATTTATTTATATAATATTGATAAAATCTTGAATCAACATAAAAATTGCTAATTGAATTAGGAACACAAATATCCAGATTTAATAGCCCAAAACAATGATTTGAAATCATAAAAAGTTATATCTTTATAAAATAATTAGAGGAGTATTACATTATGATGTTGATGTATATGTTTCAAAACTATTAGAATATATGGATTTATTACATGAACAGTTGAAGTCTTAAATTAGATGCCAAGAAATTTGAAAAGATCTGCAAAAATATAATATATAAAATAGATAGAATAATAATCAGAAGAAAATAAAAAATTCTTACAACAGCTATATAAATATTAATTATATATATATATACATAAAAAAGCCTTTTTCAGCACTTGATTTGGTGTCCTTTTCAAATGTTAATAATATATTTTAACATGCTATTACAGACATAAAACCATCTAGTGTCCAATAATGAAATTAAAACAACCAATACCAAAATAAATCATTAAAATAAATCAAGACCTACATATAAATCCAGTAATTACAAAATAATTGAATATATCATAACAATATAATAAATAGAATAAATTACATGCATTTTTTTTTTACAATTATATATATGTCAATTTATATAATTTTCCATTCATTTTTAATTAAACAATTATTATTAATAATTATTAATTATATATAATTATAAAAAAATGCATGTAATTTATTTTATTTATTATATTGTTAAGATATAGTCAATTAGTTTGTAATTACTGGATTATATGTAAGTTTTGATTTATTTTAATGATTTATGTTGGGATTGGTTATTTTAATGTCAATATTTAACACTAGATGGTTTTATGTCTTTAATAGTTCGTTAATGTAACAGATTATTAACATTTGAAAGGGCACCAAATCAGGTGCTGAAAAAGGCTCCTTATGTATATAAAAAATTAATATTTATATAGCTGTTATAAGAATTTATTATTTTCTGATTATTATTTATAAAGAACAGCATCAATATATTTATTCTTTTCCAATTTAATAGATAGAATAATGTATTCTGGTGTGATATATGGATAAAAGAAATCATAGATCAAATACTGATTAAAAATGATGGACTCATTTGTATATATATAATATTACAAATCAACATTTGTATTTTTTCAAAATAATATACATAAATTATAAATAAATATTAGAAAATACAGTATTTAAAAGTTTATAAAAATATATTTATAACCATCACTTAGAAGTGTTTTGAACTATCTTTGTAGTTTTTGTCAATTGGTACTTTTAAAATATCAGCTTTCCCATAATTTCATGATGTCAACTTTCCCATAACTCCATAAACTTAATGTTTGCTCCTTGCCTATTAATTAAATCTTGCTTGTATTTATATATTAACATCACTTCTTTAATTTTTCTTTTATCATTATTTCTTTCAATTTCCAATATTTTTACATTACTATAATTAAAATCAAAACCATTATTATTTATTATGGTCATAAATGACAGAAGGTGATAAATTATCATTACTTTTATAATTTTGTTTTATATTTTGAACCCTTTTTAATAATAACAAGTGCTCCTTTGTTTTTTTCCAATGTGCACCTCAGTTCACCTATATATCCACTGCCACACCCACATGTCCATTTGTAAATAATACAATTTTTATTTGACAATAAAGGCTTAGCTTTTGAATTATTTATTAATTTATTTAATGTAAGTGGTGCACAAAATACAATATCACATACACCTTTATATATTTTTTTTAATAAAACACCACTGTTGTTTTGAAATATATGGTATTGATATCCAAAATTTTATATCAGAATAATTAACATTATTATTAATATTATTTTTATATTTAGAATTAAAACTTTTAACAGTATAATAAACACAATCATAATTATATCCAATGCTTAACAATTCATTATAATAAATTTCGATATTTTTGGTTTTATCTGATGCATATTTACAAAGATTATCATTTCTAAATAAGAAGGACTTCAAACCTGCCATTTTATGTAACATTGGTACTATTTATTCATATGGAATATATCCTCTTTTTGCTATTGATTTAAGAGTCATATAGTAATCCAGTTTATCTTTGTTCCTAGTTATCTTGAGATCTAAAAATTGAACACTCATTGAATTTTCATTTGTTTTTATCCATTTTAAGCCCTTTATGTTATTTAATTCATTAAACAAATCATATAACATTTGGCCTTCCACAAACTAAAACCTCATCAACATATCGATTATATAAAGTAATATTTTTCTGATAATATTCCTTTTTCAAAGTATATATATTATCTTGAAAATACTTCAGTTCAAAAAAATTTTCAGATAACTTGGAAGATTTAAATCCAGAATTAAAAATATCTTGTTCTTCTTAAACTTTTTTATGTTATATATCTGCTATATGATAGAATCAAAGAAAGCTTTATCACATGATATAAAATTTTAGAAATTTCAATTGAAAAGTGGTGTTTTAGCTTCAATTTTTTTTAATACTGATCTTTGAACTGTTAACAAGTAGCTTCTTCAAGCCAGCATAAAGATATGATATAGTGGAATTATTAATTTAAATTAATCTTATTTTTTTTATTTTTTTACTTCTTGCCTTAAAATGCATATAATGCTAATTATAGCATCACTTTTACTAAACCAGAAAATAATATGCAGAATGTTTTAATGTTTTAAATGCAACAATAAATAATTTGTAGTATCTAATGATCAGAAATTCAAATACTTCATGTGGTAGACAATGGAAACAATATATTCCACCTTTTCTCTAGGATGGTTATAAGTTTAAGATTGTGAATCACTTTAAATAGCTTATATGCTTTGAAAAATTTTCAGAAGTAAAATATTTTATTATATTCATATAATTTCATTATTTGAGTTAAATGTATAAAAAGTAATTATTCTATGAAACTTTATATATGAATATCAGCTATGAATCCTCATTAATATAAGATAAAGAATGAAAAAAATATAACTAACTTTCACTATTATTCCTAAAGTATGATGATAAGATGATAAGACAAATTATCCACTTTCTTCACTTTGTTTGAAATTACGATATTGAATCTATTATAACAAATCTATTATATGACACACAATATATATATATATATATATATATATATAGTTGACAGGTAAAGTAGAAATAAACACAGGCAAAAAATTTTGTAGATATTTTCTATTTTTTCTGGAATAAATATAATAAATAAAAAGTTAAATAACTCTGGATTTAAAACATAATTTTATTATAAATTAACACATTTAAAAAGGTATAAATAAATAAATATTGTGTTCTGATTTTGAATTTAAAAACAAGCGTGTTTCTGAAAATTGTAAAAATTTCTATTATTTTTTGAAGTCTTTTAATTAATGCTTTATCTAAATAAAAACATGTAGATAATACCTTTAGTAAAATTTCAAAGTTGTTTACAAAACTAGTGTGTAATTAAATGTGATTTGAAAAGATTAAAATTGATTTTAATCAAGGTAAGGATTAGGCAGAAAAAAAACTCTGATTTCAATTAAGGTGTTTTTGTCATCCCAAATGACTTTTATAAAAAGTGCTGATAAAAAATATCAGTTCAGTCTGGCTAATATTTTCGAGATGCAGGTTGGTGGCCACTTGGACACCTGAAAAGTTGGTTATAATATTTTCCTGCAACTTGTTGAAGTTTGCAGCAGGTGATTTTCATTGGCCACAGTAGCAGTTGTTTCTGTGGAATGACCAAAGAATAATGCAATGAAAGCAAGAGCAGAAGCAGTCATGTACTGATTTTACTATGCTGGAATTAATTTACATAAAATCCAGGTCAAATTCTAATGAGTCTTGACTATTTAAATGTGTTCTAGAAGACTCACATAGCTGAAATTTTAATCATTTATTGCATTTATGTGATGATTGAAATATAAATCAATTGTATTGCTCATTCCCATGCATATGTCAAGGGGTGTTTGATAGACATATGTAAAATTTAATTATTTTTGTCATTATTGAATATTAATTGAAATACATTAATTGTATATTACAAAATGTGCATCTCTGCACATATATATGTAAATCACCACATAAAAACTTGCATTTTGTATAGCAATCATATAAATTATGATGTGATAATTTTTTATTATTAATTTGTAATCAAAATCAGAAAGCTTCTAATTGTACAACCATATTTTAAAAATTTCAATATTATTTTTTATTGTTGTTAATAGACTTCTATTTAAGTTGTTAAAATTATTTTAGTGACTTAATTCTAACGAATTTAAAATATTGTATATTTGTATCATCTCTTGATCACTGTAGTAGTTGTAGATCTCATGTTCTTCTGAACTAGATTGAAGTATAATGGTTGATATATAAATAGTGATGCATTTAGTGCTCACCATCCTCATTGACACATAAAATTATATTCTTTAAAGTCCTCACACTACATTTTATATTAGTTCAGTGTCTATTATAATTTAAATTTAGGTTGGTCATCATACTAATTGTACTAAGTAGCCAGAACATTGATGATGAACAGTATGTTTTAGAATATCAGCAGTATTGTTTATGATTATTGTGTATTGTGATGGATGAGGATTTAATTGGAACATCCAAATTAATGTTTAAATAATTTCCTGAGCTAACAAAAGCTCAATAGTTATCCTGGTCTAAAGAAGACCCATTTCAAATCCAGGAACCAGATTGACTGTTGATTTATTGTATTAACTTATTTTTATGATGATGTTTCCATCAATGATGTTGATGAATGACATTTACTTATTTATAATGCTGGTTGTTGTATAATTAATTGTAAATGCTCTAATGAGTTAAATGATCTAACTAGGCTAATCTCTGAGAGAGTTCTCTCATCTCTCATGCTCTTGTAATATATAAAATTGCTTATATATTTTGGATATTAAAAATTGCTTTAATATCTGAACTGCTTCATTACTTTGATTTAATGACTCTTGTTTTAAATAGTTAAGTTTAATATCTCTCATTACTTAATTAAAAATGATTTTAATATTTAATTTTGTAATATTTTTCCATCACCCCATGTTCATTTTAGGGATGAATATCCTGATTTTCCATTCTATTATACTATATTATAAAGACATGACTTCATTAAATTGATAATTTAAATTAATGATTAGATAAGTCTGTTCATATATATTCACCATTACATGTGTGTGGGGGGTTTTTTTTTCATTTAGAAAAAAAATGATTCACATGAATACATAAATACAAAAATGGCCACTACAAATGACCTCACTTTTTGCTCAATATATATTGTAAAGTTTGTTTATATACGTTGCAAATATATTGGCATTTGGTAAAAGCTAAAAAATAAAAGTAAATTTAGATTTTTTTTTGACTAATTTTTTCTTTTTTTAAAAAGTAACGTACAATGAAAGTTAAATTATTCTTTCGTATTTTTTTAATGTACTTAGAAATAAAAGTAGAATTGGAGAGAACAAAAGAATTCCAAAAGTAAAAAAAAAGATAAGAGAAAGTAAAAATAGTTTGTCTAATTAAAGATGGCCAAAAAACTTAATAAGAAAAGAGAACATTATACCGTAAATTTTATAAAGAGAATCTACAAGATTATGAACCAAAAAACGCCATGATAATAGCATGCGCAGAAGTCGGAAAACTGGGCCTCTAGTATAAAAGGGAAAGGTCAGTTTGAAGAATGTCTTGTTCGTTTGTTTCTTTAGTTGGTCTTGGATAACAATAATATATCCAAGATCACTCTATTCTGAAGTAATTTGGCATGTTGGTGTGAACTGGAGCTTCTGCGGACATCGTGCCTGAAGATGTACACCAGAAAAGCTT
Organism: Epiperipatus broadwayi; assembly: GCA_028023455.1. Classification (NCBI taxonomy): domain Eukaryota; kingdom Metazoa; phylum Onychophora; class Udeonychophora; order Euonychophora; family Peripatidae; genus Epiperipatus; species Epiperipatus broadwayi. The sequence goes on from JAQFVV010006429.1 coordinate 722,488, forward strand.
TTGTGACAGACTAGGAGAATGGATCGCAAGATCAACTAATAATCAAAGGCCATAAGCTCATTTTAACCCTGAAAAACTGCATAGTTATCTACAACCATCGTGAATTCACTAAAACTTACCGGTAAGTTATGCTTCATTATCCTGATTGTGACAAATTTAACCATTTTACAAACTACTTGTAAAAATAAGCTTATAATAGGACCCAGATATAGACTTTCATTTAATTAATCAAGAGACTCTTGTGTATCAAAGCACTTTTAATTACTTATGTTAATTGATTTATTTTATTAATATTTCATGTCTGAATTAAGTGTGTTCTCTCCAATTTATTTGATAAATAATTTACTTCAAACACTTTTTTTTATCTATTAGAATAAAAATATTTCTAATACCTATTTTCATTTGTACATTATTAATAATAGTTATTATTTTTTATTATTAAATTTATTATTAGTTTCATAAGATTTAAAACATAATTTACCTTTGCCAATATGTTTCAATAAGCCCAGGAATAATAATCTTAGAAAAATAATTCTCGTTACGGTATGATGTAATACTGATTAGTTTAAAAGTATTTTTCTTTTTTTATTGTGAAATGTTATTTGACTGTTTCAGCAGTCTCTTTAGAATAAAAGGACCTGGCGCCCATATTAAATCAATTAAAAGCTGATTTCATCAATAGAATAATTCTCAACAATTAATCAGCCGAGTTTGATCAGGAAATATAGTTATGTTTTTAGAAATAGAAATACAACTTTCTTCTTTTCAACCTAACTTTATCAACTCATGCGCAGTTTATATTAGCGTGTAGAGGCCTATCAAAATGGAAAACATTATAATATATATATATTAGACATAAAATATTAAGAAAATAGTTGCTGCATCGAATTAAATTTAAATTAAATTATGAGGCTAATATAAAGTATTTATAAAGTGATATAGAGAGTCTTATATTAAAAGGATTACATATTATTTAAGAGATTTATAAATTTAACAAGAAGAACAACAAATTATAGAATTCATAATATTTTAAATATTAAAGTTTGGATGATACTTGAAAGTTATTGATGCAAAAGGTTAGTCTCTATGATGGCAGTATTTTAATGGTTTTACCTTCAATCTCTGTGAAGTCCATATTTTGCCATGGCTTATTTCAAGTGGGAATCAGGTAGCAGGTTTCCAGGTTATCCTTTAAGGCATAGCATATTAGTTTATAGATATTTAACATTAGAGCAGCATGTTCATGGTAGCTAATGCAGGAACTGTCAGGAAAAGTGGCATTTCCCCCCTACTACTCAGTAGTTAACATATTAAAAATTTGAATGCTGTGAATTTGTTTGGCCCAAACTTCACAAATTTAAAATATTGAACTTTTTGACTAAATTTTATCCCTTTTTATGTGATTCCTGGTGATCTTAGGAATGCTTTTATAATTAATAACCTGGAGCAATGAATAATGCTGCTACTGATAGTTTTTACATGAGGAATTCACATTTTATTTTGAAGTTAGTACAAGCAATGCAATTGGGTTGATAAGTTTCTAAATGATTGTTTAAAATCTATTTCTAACATAGAAATAGATTTTACTAAATGATAAAGTTTCATTATTGGAAATAGACTTGATTTAATAAGATTGTTAATGTTTTTTAATTAATATTGGAATGCTTCTAGGATCTTCCAAGACAATTGCATCATCCTGTGACTGCCATTAAATATAAAAATATACATATTTTAAAAAACTAAATTTTAGATATAATTTTAAATATCTATGATAATAGATGTATATGAATTCAATAATCATTTTATATGCATCCCCCATCATATATGTCCTTTATGCATATATACAACTTTTAAATTATATGATATATTATTTATTATTTATTATTCAGTTAAGATACTATTAACTATTTTATTCATAGTTATTTTTATAAGGAAGTACAACAAATTAGATTATATAGGAGTGTAGATAAGTGCAAATATTGAATTTGAATTCGGTTTGGTGGTGGGAGATTGGATAGGACTGTGAAGCACAATCTGAATCTCAGATTGACCACTTCATTTTCACTGACTTACAAAAGATAATAAAAATGTTTAAAAAAATTATTTTATTTACTGGTTTATGTGACAAAGAAACAATCACATCTGGAGGAGTGCTAACTATATCAGATTGCAGCACTTGGCCGAGATTGTCTAATATGATTACTTATATCCCATCATAATAAATGTTCTTACATTATATATAAATCACTCTCTTAATTCAAAAAAAATTCTTATATTTTCTACTATTTTATTCTTAAATATGTCCATTATTTGTATTATACTTCCATGTTTCCCTCTTTTCTTTTCTTGATTACCATCTCATGTTGTGGCCATTCATGTTTCCTTTAGTAATTTCTTTCCGACTATCAGGTGGTACACATGGTTACAGGAGCCTAGCATTCTATGTCTTTTTAACTTTAAGCTCTGGGTTTAAGTTACTGTAGTCTACTAACATCAAAAACTGAGTCATCATGTCTATGGTGGCAGTTTGGCTTCCCAGCATCATTCTCTGAAATATTGCCTTCTGGTATATTTGAAATATAATGGGTTTATAACAGCAATCTTCCTTTGTTCTTGGCCATAGCTTTCAAGTAGTGGATGGCAATGGCCACTTATCATCATCACTGGCTTGATGGAAGTAGAATAATTCTCTTAAGTTATCTAGGTGTTCCATGGGGTTTTCACCTGGTTCTTTGAAAGTTTGTACTTGGATAAAATATGCCATCTAAGATGATCCCTGGTTAATGATTATATGGTTAAGATCATTTTTATTAATATTGCACTGTAGTCCCAACAAATTCATATCAGGTATGGGTTCAATGTCTTGACTTCCTTTGCATGCTTCTGCTTCTAACTTTCCCTCAGTCTTAGGGCTCTTGTGGCTTATTTCTTTGATTTCTTGCTGTATTTATTTTATCATGTCTAACATCTTAGTCTTTTCTTTCCTCATTTCCTGCATGGGGTCATATATCTCTCCAATCTGTATTTGTCCCATCTTTGGGATTTCTGCTGCCTGGTTTATGCCACACATCATTTCTTTTGATTTTTTTTAATCCAGTTTCTAATTGTTCTGTTTCTGCAATCTTCAGTACTGTTTGGCAGCTTCTAGTTGGAATGTTCTTCCTCTCCTTTTTGTTATCAACATGGTGATCTATTATTTTATTTCCATTTCCCAATTTTTGTGGTGTCTTTTCACAATTCTTCAATCATCTGTAACATTTTGGTTCTTTGGTTTTTCATATCTCACATGAAATCATATATTTCTGTCATGTCTGTTCTGTTTAACTCTTTATTCTTTGGCACTTCTGATATCAGATCTCCTTCATATATCAGCTATCCAGGTTCCTTGAATGTGATTTCCATGCTTTCTAGTCCTGCCTCATTTTCTATCTCTTCTGAAATGTTGATCTTCGTTTCCATACTCTCCATTTTTTTAGTTGGCTGCTAAAATAAATAAAAAATAATAATTTTCTGGTTATTTATTTATTCTTAATGGGCTATGCACCTTCTCCCCCATTCCTTTATTCATCTCTTACCTTGCACTATATTCTGTTCTAACACTATTTTTATGCCTATGCTATCTGACAAACAAAACAAAAAAAATAATATTCTCTACCTACTACCACTTTCTTTTCTCTTGTTTCTCTTTTGGGTTTTGGTTGTTCCTTTGCACCTAAAACAGACATAATTGATTAGTTAATTTTTATTACATAACATTATTATATACAATAGTAAGACCAGTGGGGTGACTCTCTATATTGTTTGCTTTCAAGTTCTTTGATCATTGCTTACAATATCTAAGGTACTCACTTCACCACCAGTTGTCTAAATTTATAATGGCATTACTACCAGGTCCCATGCCAATAAGTTGTGGTCATGATTATATATTATTATTCAAGTTTACACTTACGTGCATGATGCTAACTAAAATCTGCCACTACACTATTTTACAATATTTTTCGTATGGATGTATATATTTAGTTAATCTGTACCTTTAGTTATAGGCTCACAATAAAAAAAATTATCAGTGTTGCTTATATAAAATAAAATAAAAAAATTACATCTTTATAATCTACATACACATATAGTGCATATACATATGCTTGGTACAAGAAACACTAAACATTTTTTAAAAAAGGATATTTTTTTTTTAAATTCAGGGGCACCAATTTTGACAAAAAAAATGTATACAAATATTATAATGATTGGAGCATATTGGAAACTTACCATATCAACCATACAAGGATGCCACAAGCCCATTTGAACCTGGAAAATTTGTATAGTAGGCAGATCCAGTAAGATCCAAAATTTTTAAATAAATCCGACCAAAATGCCCCACTCACTAGCTCGTAGAGCAGCAAAGATAATGTATACTTTATTTTTTTAAGAAAGAAAGATAACAAAAAATAAAAATGAGCCATTGCCAGATTAACAATACACATAAACATTTATTTTGCACATATATAAAATTTAAAATTATTTACTATAATGTTTACTTTAGAATTTAATTTAATTTTACATTTTAACTTTTTATTTCTTAAGTTCTCACACATGAATTAATTAATATTTTATTAGAATGTTGAGTATGAATAGAGTACATAGATTGCATTTGAAAAGAAAGTATTCTATATCTGTAGGCCAAAAGATCACAGTCAAACTAATGCCAATCTGTCTGACATATCAATGTATTCAATGCAACATAAATACAACAGCATGATAATGTACTGTCAGAAATGTACATCTGAACAGCATGGTTAGACAAGAAATTGTCCCTCGTCCAGTACAGGAATGCTATGTATGTCTGGCCAGATGATCAATACAAAAATAGTATAGTTCTTTGCAGGAATTTATTGCAGGACCCTGATGTCTTGGGGTTCTGCAATATAGAAAAATGATATTTCATTTCCACCTTTGGAAAAACTAAAGGGATTGAAAGTGCATCTTTTCATACCCTTCTCATTCAACTTTTCTAGACTTAACACATATAGCACACATCATTAATTTATTTCCAATCTTTCCTTTTTATATTAAAATTGCAGATTGACTGAACATGGCATGATGATGACAATTTCTTCACTATGGTCCATTTTCTGAGGGATTTTTTTATTGCCTATTCTGTTTTTATTGTGTTTCTCCTATCTGACCTTTAATTATAAATTTTGAGATGCCCAAAACCTAGTTTACTTTGACTAATTAAAAATAATCATTTCCATTTTTAGCCTTTTTACACAATAGAATTAATTAATTTTTTTACATTCTTAAAGATATATTTTTATCTTTAAATCTTTTAAGTTTTTTCTTAAAATTTAGTTTTCAAATACTTTTTAATAAAGTTTTTTTAATATTTTTCCATCTGTGTGATTTTATATATATACTAGTTTAGATGACTTTTAATTTTCAATTTTTAATTCTGAAAAACAAACTTTTATTTGCGAACTTTTTTTATTTTTAATTATATTTATTATAATGTAACAGCATGTGTGCCCATTACAATATATTACACTATACCATCTCTCAGGTCTGAAGGTTTATGATATCAAAGCCCAACATTGGTCCACCAAGCCCAGGAAAAAATATCTGTACCGGTCTGTTCACATGACCATACAATCAGACCTAGAATCTAAGCACAAATATCTAGTGCCCAATCATGCATGAGATACATATGTCATGAACACTCATGGACTCTGCCCTGTATCCCAAGTGTCTAGATCTAACAACATATGAGCAGCAACTTCGAAGGTACAGGATTATTTTATATTATTTCTGTGAGCATCGCACAGTGGAAAAATAAACAGACTATGGAAAATCATAATAAGTGCATTTATACATATGGTGAAGACAAATATACATATTTATAATTAACAGAATCTTATGACTTTAGCCAGAACATGACATTAACAACTTAACTAAATTCAATAAAGAAATGAAATAATCAAGAGATATTTGGTTTTATATAATATTTAATAATAAACATAATTATAAGACTGGAACTTTATACATAGTTTTATTTCTCAAGAATCAGCCTCATATTATAAGATTGTCATTCTGTGCTTAGTAAACACTTTGACATAGATATTTACATACAAGTTTATATTATATTAGTTTTAACATGGTTGACTGATACATCAATACTTATACTAGCACTACTATAGAACAGATAATTTTAATAATACACTCTTGATACAAGATAGTAGCACATACTTAATCATGTTTAGATTGATTTACATATATGTTGGTCAAATAATCTTTCATATTTTATCATTAATTCATTATATGTGAGAAATATACAAAATCAAGATTTATTTGGTGAAATAACGTATGTGGGAGCATTTATAAGTAACAATATATAAAGTCAATGAGAAACATATTAAAAGGAACATTAATTAAATCAAGAACTAAATTTAGCTAGATAATGATATATATTACAGATATTTATAAACATAAGATTTTAAAATAGGACTGTAATATGTGAGAATTGCAGTGCTAACCTAAAGGTCAAATATGATGGATTCATTCCTAAGAGTTTGAATGCTTTATCATTTGGAGTAAGAGAATGTTGACTTGCCACACTCACATTTTTGTGGCATCAGCTTTTTGGAATTGAGGGTCTCAGACAAAGTTGCTATGGGCTGGCTTTTTTGGAATTATTCCATGCAGAGCTTTCATTGTGTGAGTATAAGGTCTAGAATCATTTATCACCCTGTTTATGATCAAAAATAAAAAAAAAAGATGGCTTGGACTTTCTGAGGCACATCTTATGACAAAGCTTAATTAACAAAGAATAAAACCTATGTTAGCAACACTTCAGATAATCCATAATTATTTGAATATTTACAATTTAACTTATTACCTATAATAATTTATATCAAATGTCATGGTATGATCAGATTGCTAAATATAGATTATAAAGCATCATTATAGAATTATAATTAAACTTAACATAAACCAAGATTCCACCCCCCCTCCCTTTTCATTTTCTCTTTCTAATAAAACTTGCACATACATTTGATATAGATACGATTATAGCCTAAGGTGTGCTCTTAATTAATAAAATATACATATATAAGTTTGATTGGGTGAAGATCAAGAAACATTGAAAGACATATATAATTAATGTTTTAAAATCAATATTGCACTAATAAATAATTAGAAAATGATTAAAATTGATATAACTTGTAAACTCATCAAAGTTGGAATTTTATTCCTCCCCCCTCTGTTGTTTACACAAACTATATAATGAATAAAAAAACACATTTGAAAATTTCCCAACTTAGTAAGTATTCGCAGTTTTAAAGTAAAAAGAAAATAATTAATAAATTGGCACTACTCTTTAATAGGAAGGAGCTAAGCTAAAATAATTATGCTAAGCTAAAATAATTATGGGAGTTTATTGGCATATCATTTTAAATTTGTAATATACTTCTGGGTCTCATTTTACATGGTAGATAGGTTCCTCAGAAAATGCACACAAAAGAAATCACACAAAAATAGACTTAACTTACCTTGAAAAATGGGGGATGCGTTCTGTAATTTTCCAAAAATCACATAAAAGCAAAGCAACAACATAAAATTATTTAAAATTTGCATAAAAAATAAGAAAAGAAAATATGTCTAATAAAAAATTTCAAATTTGAGAAAAAAATGACACAAGACAAACTTTTTTACTGTTTTTATTAACTACAGTATTTAATTCTATTCAAAACAATATATTTTTATGTGTAATTTACATTTTTTATACATGTATGGTATTTTAATCATTATCGCTATTTGAGACATCAGAATCATCACAAGAAAAAATACAAATAGTGCCATCTTCATTTTTTTAAATTGGTCTTATAGTGGATTCACCCAAACTAAAATGTTTTTCAATCACTGTTGATCCTTCCCATTTCACTAAGCAATCTAAAATTGAAATTTTTGTTTCCAAAGAAAATCATTTTCTTTGATGTTTTTTCCTCTCTATTAGGGTAAACTAAAAGTTTAAAATAAAAATAAGAACTTAGATTTATGATAATAAAAAGATACCAACTCATTACTGTTGGGCAAAATTTAATTTAAATTAACAATTAAAAATTAAATTCTTATTTTTCTCTTTAATTTTTTAATTTTCAATTCCATTTAAAAAGTCAAATTTCATTGTTTCACATTAATTTCAGATCATGTTATGTAATTTTTAAATTGTTAATTACAATTAAAAATCAGATTTTAATTGTCAAATTTAATTGTGCCCAACGCTGTTACTCACATTTTAAAAATAAACTTGTGGACACTAAATGATTAATTGATTACATATTCTTTTTTTTTTTTAAAGCAAAAATAAAATGTGATTTAAAATACAAAAACAACAACATACTAGTATAGGCATCTATAATGTTTAAACAGATTTACATTATAATCTTGTAAAATGTAATGTGTGTATATAAAATGGGGAAATCCTTTTTTTAAGTGAGTTATGAACTTCTTTATTGCATAAAATCTATGACAGTACTATTATAAAGCGCTGAAAATATTGAAATTATTAAATGCAAATTGAACTCCAATAATGCACTATTACTTTAAATATGACATGAGTACATGAAATATATAATATTTAAAGTAATAACCTATTATAGGAGCTCGAATTCTGATCTAATAATTTTTATCACATAAAATAAAACCACATACAGAGATATTAAGAAGAAACATGAATCGCATAACTTCAAAATTGCATTAAATAAATCCACATAAAACAAGACCTGGGTGTGTGTATATTTATATATATATATATATTTTAACCTCCCCCACCGCTCGTCCTCTCCTAAATTATATATATTGTTTAAATATTATTACGAATATATTCCGGGTTCTAGCTCAGTTACCAAATAAATAAATGAAATCCAGCATTAATTAAAATGATTACTAGCTCTAATTTTTAAATATACAAATACGGTTATATTTTTAAAATGAATTAACAAATATTTACTCTTTTCATGAGACATGGAGTGACGATACGGGGAACGAGATAGACTACATTGAGATATTATCCACATGATACTATCTCAATGGCATAAGAACACTATACTCCCTTTTTACTATACCAAATAACTAGCTCATAGTATTCTTACGACTTTCTAAGCTCTATTCACTACGATTAAAATAATAATCATATCTTAACATTATTTATAATAAGAATCTAGCTCAATTAAATAAAATAAAATAAAATAAAATAAATAAAATGAAATCTCAGGTTCATAAATTGTATTCTAACTGATTTAAAATTACGGTAGTAAACTATGAAAAGGGAATTTTATGTCATAATTCACTACACAGCAACTAACAATAATAAATAATAATAACAACAATAGTATAATATAATCTTATTACTTCCTAAATGAAATAAATAATTACGTACGTGGTAGTATTTTAATAATCTGACAACAGAATACGTGTGGCAACATTAGCATATAATTTAATTTAATATTGTGGCAACCAACTTATGACCAATAAATAATATAAAATTATGATCTTTTAATTTTAACATACCAATAAATTCTCAAAATTATTATAACACTTTTATGTTTACCTTTTTGTGCAAAAACTATATGTCTGTTTTAATTATAAGTGTATTGTGATATCATGCATCCATGTGGAGAAATAACAACGAGGACACAAAGCTTTAAAATAAATTTACAACAAAGTTTATTAATAACATAAACAAATAACAATATTTTACATTATGTACATTGGATATCCTTACTCTCCTATCACAAATTAGTTTACTAGTTTATAAAAAAAATGAAAATCAAACTTCTATTTATTTTTCCTAGTTAACTCTTATCTTTTAAATGCTTAAGAAAATACAGTATTATTATTATTGGATTTCTTAATATGGTTAGCTTGTTACAAAATGTATTTCTTATATAATTATTATTAACACTTTGTATCCCTACTATTATTAAAATTATATTTTTAATTTTTAAAATTACATTCGTAGTAAACATTACACAAAACAATAAAATTCTAGCTTTATATTGGTTGTATGGAATCCTACTAATTCAAACATTCTTCTACATTCGGTATTAGGTTTTATGGTTCATTATCTGATGTTTATTAATCTTAATATATTCATTCAAGCCTTACTTCGGATGATATAATTACAACCATTAACATGCCATGCACAAGTATATGTTTATTACACATTATTGAATTATTTTCTTAATAAATATGCAATATTTATTTTCTAAATTATTATTTAAAACATTCAAATTTTATTATCACTTTAAAAAAAAAAAACTTTGTTTAGATTTCTCTTTTAAAAATCTTATATTCATTTCCGAATTAATTTTAAACTGTATTATATGATTCTTTCTCTCTTTATGATATTTTGGACTTTCAATTTTAAAGTTACACAGTTCTATACATTCCAGTAAATAAACTATTCTTACATAAATGATAACATATCTTCAATTCTATTTTATTCATTATTTCTTTGAAAATATCTTTCTGACGATGCAGATTCACGAAACAAGGATAGCGAAAATAGATGCATAGGATCAAAATATAACTAGAATATTACTCATCATAAACCTTGACAATAATGGCACAGTGAATTTAAAGACACTATAGAGGAGTGACCTTTATCTGTCTACCAACCTCTATTATAGGAGTGATGCTAAAGCTATTTCTTCAGCTTTATTATAACATCAAAAAAGTTTAAAGATATACAAAAACACTGTCCAAACTATGTGTTCAGTCATAGGACTTAGTTAACTATACTGAAATCACACAAACTAAATACGATCCAAATACTTTATTTTTCCTATTTCTTAACAAAACATCATCTTGGTTTCCTCTCCACTAGTACTACCAAGTCACTATCCGATCTTATTTCTCAAGATTTTTCTATACGGTACATCGACAAATTCCTATCTGCATTTCTAACAATAATAAAATTCATTTTATTTCAAAACTATACCGCTGTTCTATAAGAAAATCTTTTTACTACTTTCCTCGTATATTTTATCATATACAAACTATTTTAAAATATCTGAATACTTTATTACATGAAAGTTCAAAAGAATCACACAATTGTTCTGTCGAATTATATTATTAATATACTTTAAATAACTTATTGCATGCATATTCAAAATTACTCCTATCTCATAATATGTGAAAAATGTTGTATAAAATGTGTACATATAATTTAAACTTTCACACATCATTCTTAATCAATAGACGATCTAAAAAAAATACATTATGCATTATAAATAAATATCAAAATTACCAAACGATCTTTATCTTCTCGATCGCGTTCCGTAGGCTTCACCATCCCATTGATTCTTGTAGATATAAAACTTCCATACATATACTTTATTTTTAAAACCATATTTTTATAATTCTATCAAGTTACTATATTTAGATGTTAATATTACTAAATTTATGTTTATATGTTTTCCCTAATCTCACATAGCATTTTATATTTAAAAATAAATTAATAAAATATTTAAATTATATTTACGGTACTTCTTCATAAAACTTTCTTGAAAATCGTTCATATTAAAGCTAAAAAAAAAAATGTATTTTATTTCTTCTTCAGTTACTTAATGTTCCATTTTACAGCAAAACAATTATTGTTCTGTTTAATAAATATTCATAGATGACAATCCTTGGTTTTCATAATCTTGAATATAATTATTAATTCTTGATATCAATTCATCCTGTAAAGAAAAACATCTCCATATTCTCTTCTAGTATTGTCTGCTAATATTTTCCCACGCGACTTTTACGATGCATCCTCTGGGTACTTTTATTTAAATATTTAATAAAATTTTTCTGTTTCCATGGATCCATTTTCATTAAGTAATTTAATTTTATATTTTACCAATCAAGCATTTCCTCCATTGAATACTTTATACTATTTTTTAATTCCTCTCAGAGAAAGTTTTTCTGTTCTTTTCCATAAAATACATAATAGCACTTTCATATTATTCTATTACTTTTTTCTTTATTTAAACTTCAGGTACTATATTTTTGTAATGTTTCTTTTATAAGATAAACCTTCTTTCTTCATTACACATTTACATAATTTTTCTTTATAATAAAAACACATATTAAATTTTTCCATAGAGAAGAATAAAATAACTTTAAAGTAGCCTTATAAATTGTGCGTCATAATTTTTTCCTGACGACAAGTAACTTCTCTTTTAAGTTTTCATATAGCGTCCCAATTATATTTCTCTGAGTTATAATAATAATAAGTTTCTGGTTGAGCATAAATAAAGCTGTATTAAGACACTTTCCAAATATTTTTCCTTTAGCAATATTTTTAGGTATTTTTCCTTGTACTTCCATTTTACTGTATGGTTTTGGTTAAACTTGAATAAAATTCCCTGGTAAGATAACTTTTAAAATTAGCAATCCATATAGAGGCAGTCAAAATATATTATATGTTACAAAAGAACTTTTAAATAAATACAAAATTTTAAATTTATATCACTTTTCTAGCTACGGTGTTATCAGCTAAAAAATATGTTACTTTCTCTTTCACTTACACATTACTTCTCCCTCCCGCTTCGTCTAATTCTTATATTTTGTCTGCTAATTTACCTCCGTTGATTGGTTAATGACTTTTTAGCATGAACAGATTTACACATTTTAGTTTTATAACAGACTAGATGGTTAAAATGAAGAATTAATGACGTCATGTCTTAAATATTATTTAGACTAATATTATTTTCAAATTCAATTATAGTTTTATCAAAATTATTTAAACTTTAAAAACAATTATTAAAATAATATTTAATATTTCAACTTTTATTTTAAGTATCGATGGCAATTATATCTAGTTTCAAATTCACAAACTTTATTATTATTTTAACAAGTGTGTGTGTGAAGGTATATAATATACAGTCACGTGATTACTAACTTTATCAGATAATTTTTAATTTACGTCTCGGTCTAAATTACCAAAACTGATATATTTTATAAAAAATTTGGAAAATAATTTAAAATGTAGAACTAAATACAATTCTCACCATCCTAAAGTTTATTTTAAACTATACTCTATTAATTTTGACTATTAAATATAATTATAACATTACATATAGCATTTATTTAATTTATTAGTTTTAAAATATTATATTCAAATTATTAATATACTTTTAACTATTTATAGCTGTATTATTTTATATGGCCAGCTTTTACAATCATAAGCAAGGATATAATTAAGCTTTATTTAACTGTTTTCTTTTAAATAATCCTTTACATTTTTAGATACCAGGTATTTTCAGCTTAAAATTGTACTATAAAATCTAATTATCCTATTATTATTTATATATCATACAAATATAACTTAAAATTTAAAATTTTTTAGTAATTGACCTTTCTACCTTATTATGACCTATAGATAAGGGCACAATATATATATATATTAGACATAAAATATTAAGAAAATACTTGCTGCATCAAATTAAATTTAAATTAAATTATGAGGCTAATATAAAGTATTTTTAAAGTGATATAGAGAGTCCTACATTAAAAGGATTACATATTATTTAAGAGATTTATAAATTTAGCAAGATGAGCAATAAATTATAGAATTCATAAGATTTTAAATATTAAAGTTTGGATGATACTTGAAAATTATTGGGGAAAAAGTTTAGAGTCTATGAGGGTAGCATTTCAATGGCTCTACCGTCAATCTTTGTGAAGTCCAGATTTTGCCATGGCTTATTTCAAGCATGAATGTCCTTCCAATCATATTTGGATGCAGGTAGAAGTTTTTCAAGTCAGTCTTTGATGCATAGCATATAAGTTATTGAATATTTAACAATAGAAAGGAATGTTAGTGGGAGTTGGTTCAAGAACAGTCAGGAAATGATGTATTTTCCCCTACTACTCAATAGTTGACATATTAGAAATTTGAGTGATGTGGATTCATTTGGCTGAAGCTTCAAAAATTTAGATACTAAACCCTCTTGACTAAATTTCAACCCTTTCTATGTGATTCCTGGTGATATTAGCAATGCTTTTACAATTCATAACCTGGGGCAATGAATAATGCTGCTACAGATGATTTTTTACATGAGGAATTCATCTTTTGTTCTAAAGATAGTACAAAACAATGCAATAAGGTTGATAAGTTTCTAAATGATTGTTTAAAATTTATTTCTAGCTTGGAAATAGATTTTACTAAACAATATTTTTTTGTTAATGGAAATTGACTTGATTTAATAAGATTGATAATGGGTTTATTGTAATAATAATACTAATCGATTTTTTTAATTAATATTGGGAATGCTTCTAGAACATTCCAAGCCAATTGCATCAACCTGTGACCGCCATTAAATATACAAAAATCTACAACATTTTACACTTAATTTTATATATAAATTTAAATATCTAAGATAATATAAAGTATATGAATTCAATAATTATTTTATATGCAATCCTCCATCATCTATTATATATACATGTCCTTTATGCATATATATGACTTTTAAATTTTATGAAATATTATTTATTATGTATTATTCAGTTAAGATATTATTAACTATCTTATTCATAATTATTGTTAAAAGGAAGTACAACAAATTAGGTTATATAGGAGTGTATATAAGTGTGGGGATCGAATTTGTATTTGGTTTGGTGGTGGGGGATTGGAGGACTGTGAATTGTTCAATCTGAATCTTAGATTGACCATTTCATATATATATATATATATATATATATATATATATACGTAGATGAGAGAACAAACAGGTGTTACTGACATAATTGAAAGAATTAAGAGATTGAAATGAAGTTGGGCTGAACTTATTTGTAAAAGAGATAATAATTCATAATTAGTTAAAATCTTAAACTATATTTCAAGAGATTATAAATGACCTAGAAGAGACCATATGTGAGATGGATGGATAACATAAGAAAATGTGCAGGGACAATGTGGAGAAGAAAAGCCAGAGATAAAAAAAGATGGATTAAACTTGAAGAAACCTTCATCCTGCAGTAGTTGAAATAGATGGTAATGATGATATAAGTCTGTGTTTATTGTTCTAATATAAGTTACTGCTGGCTTTGGAAAACTGTTTCTTCACTTTATGTAATTTTTGTTTTTCCACAAACTGGGATTACATCAACAAATTATGATTGGATTCTTGTATATATATATATATATATATATATATATATATATATATATATATATATATATATATATATATATATATATATATATATATATATATATATATATGAGAATGTGGAGAAACAACAAAAGAAAAAAATAATGATCTTAAATTTCACCACACACATTCTTATAATTTGAGAAAGAAGAAGCTCTGAGAAAAGTATTTTTCCTGTAATGAAACACCACCTATTTAGCTATTACATTTTTATTACACAAAAACTCCCAGAAATTACTATAAATTCATCATTTATTCATATAAATATTAGAATTAATATATAGATATATTGTAATGAAATGGATCCTGATCTTGTATGACAGTTGGCATGATATGTCATCAGACTGGGTGATAAAGCTCATTTAGAACTTCTAAATATATAGCTCATATCCACTCCAATCTCATTCCTGGGCGATAATGTATTAACACACAAACATATGTCAAAAATCTACCTATATGCTCACCTCCTTCCTTCATTTTGAACTTTTATTAATCCCAGAATTTGAACTCAGGGAGAATATTATTCGAAACTGAATATAAAAAAAAAAACATAAACAACAGTCTTTAACTTAAAGTCATATATTTAAAAAAATTATTTACAATTATCATAATTTAGGCAATGGGTTTATAACAAATATAAATAATTTGATCAGATAGCAGAAAATATTTTTTTGATTAATACAGCTAAAATCATTAATCCATTCCCTCTTTTCTTTCAAAGAATATTTATTCGATATCAGTACTAACACAAAAAATACATTAAAACTATAATTTGTTGATATTTATGTTTACTCTTGCTTGCTAATTTAATTTAATTTTCATCAAAATCATAATTCCTCATCTCCAATCTGTTTATTGATGAGTTCCTACCAATAACACAGTGGTGGTATGGTATCCCCATTTCTATTATGCCTTTGTCTCTTATGAAAATAGTAAAGACCATTCACACTAGAGATTATTAAGTGGATATACCAAAAATAAATAATTACATTCATATCGGCCTTTCAAGCCAATTGTGTAAACGCTTTGCAAGTGTTAAATAATAAATGAATACCCTCTGACCAATACAAGATATAGAATTTATGCAGGAATAAAAAGAATCATTCATTCAGACATTGTATATTGTAATTTAAAGTGACTGTTATATTGTCACACCTTCTGTGCCAGTACTTCAGATTTGCTCATATATAAATATTTGAGTTGTAGGAATAAGAGGATTCTTTTTATTCCTGCATAAATTCTATATCTTGTATTGGTCAAAGGGTATTCATTTATTATTTAACACTCGCAAAGCGTTTGCACAATTGGCTTGAAAGGCCGATATGAATGTAATTACAAATTGTATACAGACGCTATAAAAATAAATGCTTATTTATATACAAAAATAAATAAATAAATGATGAAATGATTAGTAATAACAAAGAAAAACAAATAACAGTGTCAGTGTACAAGTGTTGGTACTTAATATATAATAGGGTAAACTCTTACCTCTCCCCAGGTGATGATTTAATTTATTTTCAAGCAAGATCTCACCTGGACCTATATTTTATTTCAATTTACAATAAAGCTAATAAAGCTTTTCTCTTCTCTAACATATTAATATTGTATACATGCTTTCAATCTATGGTAAAGTAAAGAAATAAACAAAATTTATATATATAATATAAAAAATATGATGTCAACCTAAAGTAAAGAAATAAACAAAATTTATATATATAATATAAAAAATATGATGTCAACCTAAAGATCAATTAAGAGTCCATAAAGGAAATGTCCTAAAAAGATTGTAAATGTCCATTTTGAACCAGTTCATATTTCAGTTAGTGGGCTTTGAATGTTTTAAAACACATCTGATGGTGATCAGCATTTTTCTGTTTGTATAGCCTGTTTGAGATGTTGAGTTTGCAGCTTGACATCTGGTGATGACTTTCTTTTCCTGGTGTAACTTCACGCATGGTTGCATGTGTTTGTATAATCATAGTTAATGAAAGTTTTTGAATTAATTAAAAAGTAAGATATTTGCTATTGGTAATCTCAACTTGGATTTTATCTGCTTTCCAATTTAAACTTAAAAATGCTCTTGAAATATTGAATACTTTAAAACTGTTTGTGGGATTTTTGATTTAGAATACCCTAATTGTCTGGGTTTAAATATGTATGTTTTTAATTTAGCTTTACTCAGTATCCTATGAGCTATCTTCATTTAATGTGTTTACTTTAAAGGTGGCAGACTTCTCTGTTTGAACTGCAAGTTCGATTTTTCTGTTTAAAAATTGTACATCCTGTTTAACTGATGAGGGTTTTTGATCTGACTGTTGAGAAGAAGAACATTTGATTTTATCTTTTTCTAATCACCAAAATGGGTTTGTTTGATATGGGTGTGAATTTGATATTTTCAAACAGCAGGTTCATGTTCAAGCATTTGATTAATCATTTATGTCATTCTTTATAGTTCATTCGTGTATATGATAGATTAATAACAATAAAAAATATTTTTTTAAGTATTTGTTTTTAATTTCTTGCTTGCATCTAAACTTGATCATACTTTATGTATATTGTAGTAATGTGTGAATTAAGCAACAATTGACAAGAGGTTTTGAATAAAGGTAAAATATTAGTGTCTACATTTTCTGGTTTAGTTTAGATAGCTTAATCATCATATATTTATTAAATGTTTAATTATACAAATAAATTAAATGTTTTAATTATGGAAACAATTAATTGTTTCTCAGATACAGTTGTTGTGACTACTTTCAAATTTTGGTAATAAGTTTTATTAGATTTGCATTCTCATTATGCATATAGTTTGCTTTCTATTAAAAGTAGAGAATGTTGTTATTGTGGGTCTTGGGTTTGAATTGATTGATAACGATGCTTTTAAAGGTTTTGAAGGGCTGTAAGACCATATATATATATATGAGAGCAATGATTCTGATATATCACACTAAAAGCATGCTCAGGTATATCTAAAAAGTAAATAATAAAAATCTTATCAATTGTCAGACATTAAAAATGTTTCACTAATTTATTATAATAAATATACATTTTTATAAAATTGTAATAAAAATAATTTATTTAAAAATTGGATATAATTTTTTTTTACAAATTTTCTATTTTTTCACCAAAAAAAAAAAAAACGGATTGACTTATGGCATTTACTAGATCCTATATACAATAATATATTTAAAAATCAATAATTTTCAAAAATAAAGTTAATTAACTTGCAAATTTACTTAACTATAATGTAAACTTGGCTTTACTCTATTTTCTCAACACAGCTATCATCTCCTTATTTATATAATTATGGGAAAAACAATCTAATAGAATGAATCAAATTGGCATTTGTGCTTTTAAATAATTGTAATGTATTTAAGGATATCTGCTTTTATTTCTTTTGCAGGTTTCATTAGATTGTTTTTAATGCATTACAATTATTTGAACACAAATATTAATATGATTATATTTAAGTAGGGATTTCGTTTTTTCCAAAGTTATTAAAACTGCATACTAAATTACTCTGCCTTGGAAAAATAAATTACTTCAATTGTTACGTGCAATTACGTCATGATTAATTTCATTCAAGTTATTGATGTTTAGATCTGTTATTATACATAAAATTTAGTAAGTATCAGAAGAGGATCTTCTTTTGTGAATAAAAAAATAACAATGTGGCTTTAAAAGTAGAGACATTTTTATCTGCTTTCATATGTAGGTTACTGTTAAATGGTTATAAATTAATAAACTTAGTCCATAAATGCCAGATTTTTGCAATTACATATGACAAAATTATTTTTAGGTAAATAATTAATACTTATCATTAATTATTTATTAGGCTAAATATCATTATATCATTTTAGACCAAATATAAATGTTAAACTTAATTCAAATGCATTATGTCCATACACAAAGATTATTCATTTTATTTTACTTTTTTTCAGGTGTAATATCATCATCATCAATCCACTGAAAAATGAAGGTCTCTCCAAGTTCAATCAATCTTCTCTGATGTTTAGCTTCTCTTCTCCACATTACACTGCACACTTTCTTATTTCATCCATCCATCTCACATGTGTTTTTTTTTCTGGGTCTTTTACGATCTCTTGGAATCCAGTTTAATATTTCAATTGTTCTTTTTTCATTATCTCCTCTAGCAGTATGTTCAGCCCTTCTCCACTTCAGTCTTTTAATTTTTTCAATGAGGTCAGTAACCCGGTTTCTTTTTTTACCCATATTTAGTGTTTTCGATCTCTTCTTGTTACTCCTAACATGCATCTCTCCATACTTATTTTAGTGGTCTGAAGTCTCTGTATTACTCTTTTATTAAATGTCCAAGTCTCAGATCCATAAGAAAAAACTGGTAAAATACATTTATTAAAAACCTTCCTTTTCAAACACATAGGCATATTTCCTTTTAGTATCAAGTTATTTCTACCAAAAGCACTCCAAACAAGTTTAATTCTATGATTAATTTTATTCATTATGTTTCCATCTGTATTAATAATCTGACCAAGGTATTTGTAAATAATAACTTCTTCTAATTCATCATAATCTATTTTTATTTTCATATTTTGAGAAAACCCACTGAACATTACTTTAGTCTTTTTAACACTTATCTTTAGTCATACTTCCCCCTACTTTCATCTTATAACTTCTGTAATATCTCCTGCAGCTGAAAAGCATTATTTGCAAAAACAACTACATCATATTCAAAATCAAATTACTTAAATAATCTCTATTTACTTTCACTTCAATCACTTCTCATTTTAATACACAAAATCATCTTGCAACACTATTGTAAAAGATTTTGGAGATATGGAGTCATCCAGTCTTACATCCTTCTCAAAGTTGACTTTCCTAGTATCATTTTGTAATCTAATTGCTGCTGTTGGATTCTTATAAATATTCTTCAAAACATGATAATATCCTGGATCTATACCTTGAAGATCCAATGCTTTAATTACTGAAGAAATGTTTATAGAATCAAATGCCTTTTCATAATTTGCAAATCCAAAGTATAATGGCAACTCATATTCATTTGTCCTTTTTATAACTTCTCTCAATACCTGGATATGATCTACATAAAAACCACTTTTAATTCAGGCTTATTCTTTTGGTTGGTGGAAATTGAATGTTCTTTGTAGATGAGCTGAAATTATCTTGGTAAAAATTTTGTATAAAACTGATAAAAAGCTAATAGATCTGTAATTTCTAATATCTTCTTTATCAACTTTGTTAAATATTAATATTAATATTGCATTCTTTCCAATCATCTGGTACATCTGTATCATTAAGACATTTGGTATATAACTTTGTTAAAAAAGTTTCTATTTCTTCACCTGCTTCTTTTAATATATCAAATATAATTCCATCATTCCCTGAAACCCTTTCTTTCTTCATAAATTTAATTGCATGTCTCACTTCTTCATTTAAAATTCTGGGAAATTTGGAACATGTAATAGATATAGGAGGCCCCATTTTTTTTTTATTACTATATAACTCTTGATAGAAATCTTCTACCCATTTTATGATGTCATCTTTCATTTTAGTAATAATTACATCTTTTTTTTTTATTGTAGATATAATTTTTTTACCAATACCAAAATGTTGTTTTACATGCTTCAGACTTTTATTCTCTTCTACAGTTTTCCTTTCTAGTTCATAGTTATACTTTCTTATATCATTTTCAATTCTTTTCTGCACCATTTTACAAAATTCAAGATATTCAATCCATTTTAATGCATTATTTTTATATATCTTCATTTTCCTTCTTATCTTCATAAATTCTCTAGTCTCAATAGAAATTTTATTGGTCAATTGCTGCTTTTTTTTTACCAGCAATGATTATTGCAATTTTTAAAAGTGTATCAGTTATTTTCATATTTAATTTCATTCAAATCTGAATAATGTTCAAAATCTACTAATACTTGAAACCAATTTGTAAGTTCTAATTTAAATTCATTAGAATGTTTCTAAAGATTATGAATAATATACATGTACATATATTTAAACATCTATTTTATCACAAACACATATCAAATACAGTTTTAAAAAATTCCAAAAATGTATTTATATAATATTATTAATACTTAAATACAAGTATAGTATACATATTTTAGCTAGATGTAATTAGAGGGGATTTGAACCTAGACTTTCAAGCTCCCTTCGGTCATCCACTCCATATTATACAACTGATACACCTGACCGAATACATGTGAAGAAGATAAATAATCTCCAATATATGTATTTCATGATGAATGATGAATCAGCATTCATCTGTGGTCCAGATCATCATCCCCCACATTTACTTATTATAATAATAATAATAATAATAATAATAATAATAATAATAATAATAATAATAATAATAATAATAATAATAATAATAATAATAATAATAATAATAATAATAATAATAATAATAATAATAATAATAATAATAATAATAATAATAATAATAATAATAATAATAATAATAATAATAATAATAATAATAATAATAATAATAATAATAATAATAATAATAATAATAATAAAAAATTGATTTTCCTTACTAATATATTGGAAAGCAGCTTTCTACTCTA
This sequence comes from Epiperipatus broadwayi, assembly GCA_028023455.1. Taxonomy (NCBI): domain Eukaryota; kingdom Metazoa; phylum Onychophora; class Udeonychophora; order Euonychophora; family Peripatidae; genus Epiperipatus; species Epiperipatus broadwayi. The sequence continues at coordinate 744,269 of JAQFVV010006429.1, forward strand.
GTTTCATCTATTATTAACTTAAATAATTAGCAATTACCAAATAGTAATGCATTTTAATTTGGGCAACCATTAGCTGCATATGTATTTGAACCCTAATATTCATAGTCAAACACTTATTTGAAGATAATGATTAAAATGCACTACTACCTAGTAATCACTCATTTCGCAAACTTATAAAGAGAAGGTCCTAAAACCTAGAGCTTTCAATGTTTCCAATCAGATAAAAAATAGATAGATATATCAATGAATGGATTGATAAATGAATGGATGGATGGATAGATAGATAGATAGATAGATAGATAGATAGATAGATAGATAGATAGATAGATAGATAGATAGATAGATAGATAGATAGATAGATAGATAGATAGATAGATAGATAGATAGATAGATAGATAGATAGATAGATAGATAGATAGATAGATAGATAGATAGATAGATAGATAGATAGATAGATAGATAGATAGATAGATAGATAGATAGATAGATAGATAGATAGATAGAAACCATTTTATTGGTAGAGATACATTAAAATCCTTAGTATAGTAATGATTGTTAATTTATTAAACTAAAAATTCAGATCAGCGTTGAATGTTTATAAAAACTGTTATGCTTATAAATTGAAAATATATATAAAGACAAATATAAAAAATAACAGACTTCAAAATTATAAAAATGCAAAAAAAAAAAAAAAACTGCATTAAAATGCAAATTTTATAACGATGGTATTAAAAAATATTTTGAAATGTTCTTTTTTTTTGTTTTGTTTTTTTAACTTTTAATAAAATACATACAAATGTAAAAATATCAAATGCAAATTATATGCAGTATAAACAATTAATTTAACGTTTTCTTTCTGCCAACTTCTAAAAACTTGTTTATACGTACATACAGATAATATCATCTGTACACATACAACTGCTAAATAGGAGACTTATTAATTATAGAAATGATTTCACTAGTGGTCACTCATCAACATTAGTGAAAATTCACCAGAAATTTCACCTGCTCTACAACTTTATAATTTACGATAATATCGTTCAAGGAAGTTTCTGCTTGATTGTTGTTGTTTTTTTTGAGCTACTTAATAAAGTATAAACACCTGCTGTGGTTAGTCTGATAAACAATAGATAATTTTTAACCTCAGTTTTTATGATTGTTTTTAGAACTTGGAGTTCAGTCAGATCTTTATATTCTTGATGTTTTTGAGGTCATTTTTCTTAAAGATAGTACTTATTACATTACAGCATTTATGTTAATGATTATTCGGACTATTTAAGATTTGTTTGGTGATCAGTAGTTTAGTTTTTGTAGCATTAACAGCTGTTTAAAGACATTGGACAAAAACCATAAGAGTTTCAACTGATATTCATATATATTATGCTTCTATTGTTGTATGTGTATGTGTTATATAAATAAACATTTAAATATTTGGAAGTAAGAAAGAAACGGATGAATCAAAAATTTTAATAGGAATACACTAAAGAGAAAGACCATACTCTACATAACGTTTTAAAACATTTGATTTTGTACTGGCACTTGAAAAAAGTTTAAAATTTTCCACAAAACAAAAGAAATTATTATTCTTATGTTAACATTTATTAGTAATATATTTTCAACATTCATATTATTATATAATAAAAAGAATAACAATAAAAATGAGAAGATATATTAAAATATAAAATTCTACTTTAAAAAAAAAGTAAAATTATTTATACCAGCAATAATTGTATATTAAAGTAATTGTATTAATTAAAGTTCATTTAATAGTAAAATAATCCAATAGTTTTATTTTTCTGAAATTGTGAAAAGTCTGAATGATGAAATTAAAAGGATTGGGGCACAATTCACAAATTTCGAGCTCCAATTTCTGCCTGTTTACTACTGCACCAAACTATGCAGACATTATAAGTAGTGAAGGAAATGTTTATTAATAACATATTGGCAATTATGATACATAATATATCATAAATTTACAAAAAAAAAAAATTGAAGAAGAGGTCAGATTTCAAAATCATGATCTCTGTACCTATGCACTGCTTTTAATATTGCAATAATTGACAGAAAAAAATGCATTAATCATATTTGGTAAGTAGATAGGTAGGTCACTATTTAGATAAATAAATAGATATATAAATACATAGATATATAGATAGTTAGGCATAGAGATAGAAAAAGTTGAAGCATTTTTTTAAAATTATCCACAATTTTTTTCAAGATGGCAGACAAAAAATTATAATTATTTTGTAAGATTGATAATCTCATAGGATAGTGATTCCATTAAAGCTATGTCTTCTGAAAGTGATATAGTAACTTTTCCACTAAAAATGTATAGTAGAGTTTATGTTTATAAAATGAAATACAATTAAGGAACTTTGCTTAATTTTTATTCAGTGATTTTACAAACCATTCAGTGCTTTTCTTTATAATATTTTCAAAGTAAAGATATTCTTCTTTATTTTCTAAGTATTAATATTTAGTCATAAAATGTGTTTATTAGCTAATCTAAATTTATTCAATCATTTTTATGGATTAAAACTCTTGCAAATATTATTTTGTCGGTGGAAAAATAAAGCATCATAACAGTCATCATCATAACTGTATTTTATTTTTAAAAAATAATATACACTGACCCTAATATTATCAAAGATTGCTAAATATAAGTTAAAATTACCATTTATTCTTTCAATTTTAAATCAACAATCTTGTAATACATCTATAAAAAAATATAACATTTAAACATTTACATATGACATTAAAACTACAATCAACTTTAAAAAAACCATTCACTGTTTTTATGTAAAATAAAAATTTGTAATTAAAAAAAATAGCAGCTGTTCAAAAAAATATTCCAAGATTTATTGGTTAGAAATTACAAAAATAAACTATAATAACAGAATACCAAAATGCATAATAAATCAATTTTAAAGTGTACATTATGTTAAAAGTGCATTGGGGTTATGTCTTTCTTTTAATGCATTCTTTTAATTCAAAGAATCATTATTCAGAAAATATCATTGTGTAGTTACATAAGAATCAAAATAGTGATCAACAATAGAAAAATATTTTTTCTTTTAAAATTATAGTTACCAACATTTTTAAATAGTGTATGCACAAACACACACACACATATATATATATAATGTAAAATAAAATGCATACTCATTAATTAATACTTTTTTTTCATTTGAAGCTATATCTTTAAATTTATATATTTTACATTTTGAATTTAAAGCAACAAATTATTTTTTCCATAAGAATTAATTATAATGGATTATTTTTTATGCGTGATATTATTTTAGAAGACATTTTGAAAAACCAATTGTCCTAATTAATGAGATAAATGTGTGTATGGGAATTGATGGCTACTCAGCATCAATTATGCAAACAAATGTTTACAATTGATTACAATTACCTAGTTATTCCCAACCAGTCTTTCAAACAAATTAACATTATATATATATATATATATATATATATATATATATATATATTTATACTTTACTATATATATATATATATATATATATATTAGTAAAGTTGAAAAAAAAAAGTGAAATACTTCTCTGATTCATCAAGTGTTCATTGTACACAATAAACCAACTTTTTCTCTTTCTGTCATGTTTTTACAAAGTTATTTCAATAATACATGGATCAAATCCATGTCCATACTCTTTTTCTGATTATTCTTTTGATTTCTGGAATTTTCTATTGTTACACCTTGTGGAGGTTTTTGGAAATGGTCAACCATTTATTTTTGTATAAAATTTTTATTTTATACTAAAACTCAACCAATTGAACTTGATTTCTTTTTAATTTAATTTTATGAATGAATAATATTTTAGCAAATTACATTTGAATTTTGTAAATATTTAAAAACTCATTTAATAACAACAATGGACATAAACATCACCAGTGATTGTCAGTGGAAACACTCTTTTTGAATACGAATAAATTCTTTATTTTGAGTTTTTTTTATTAAACGTGAATGAAAAAATGTGGATTTGTAATAAATCTATCAAACTCTGTTTAAAAAAATTGATATTTGCTTTATACTTATTAAAATATTTGAAAAAATTCTAACATCATGCTAATTTTGGCAGGTGATGCTGTCATGGAAACAGTTTCACATAAAGTGTGGTTAAATCTAAACTGTAATTTCATTACAGTCAAGTTTATTAATTTTTATTTATAAAACTAAAATATGAATGAAAAATTAAATTGAATATGTGTATTCATTTTGTTCAGTCTGAAAAATAATCAGAAATATTTAATAATATATATTGCTTATATCACTTAATAAACAAGTAAAATCATATTTTTTTTTAATTTCAAAAATTTTAAGTGAAAAAGTGGCACAAGTTAGAAATGCCCTTAAATAAAATATTTCCTTTGAGAACAATAGAGCCAAGTCTATTGATATGTGATGACTTTTCATAAGACACTGATTTTTTTCACATTTTGTTTTCAATTAGAAAACCCATAAAATCCATACAGCTGAACCTACATTATAAAAAAATCTTACACTAATATAAATTGTGCAAATGGCAAAACAGTAAACTAAAGCAGCAGAAATAATATAATTTTTCTGAGGTAAATATCCAATGATCCTCAATAAAGATGAGAATCATTGGTTATAAAATAGTGTTGCATTTGTAAAATTAGTTTTGGTTTTTCTGTGCATAAATAAATAGTGCATCATTCTCATTCTTAAATTTGCCTTAGTCTCTTTTTTACATTATATATATATATATATATATATATAATGTAAAAAAGAGACTATATATAAATATTACTATATATATATATATATATATATATATAGTAATGGGTTCATCCACATAACAAAATCCAGAATATATGTAAACACACTAAAGCTGACCAAATCTAGATAGTGAGACCTAGAGTTTGAACAACATTCAATCCATTTACCTATACTCCATAATTCAACACCCTATAAATGACATATCTTAGGTTACAGATGAATTTCAATTTAATCACAGGCCAGCATAGCATAGAGTAACAAGAGACTCAAGCATGGACATAACAAAGATTAAATAAACTAAATATACTTACCAATAATTAAATTCAATATTTTAACATATATAAAATGATGCATACATTAATATGACTTGTATGTGAATTAGGTTACAAGCAATAAAGAATGGAAATGAGTTTATATTTTAAGAAATAATTTAATTAATATAATAAAACAAATAATGATATAAAACCCACAATAATTATATAATTAGTATATGGAATATTAAGCTCACAAGCATTATATAGATAATGTGACTGACAGTTACTTATTATCTCATTTTAAACATTTAATAAGTTTCTTTGTGGTGATTAGGTGTATACTTATATTTAATATGCCAAGCCCTAGTTGACTTGTAGCTTGCTAAACTATGAGGAACACATTAGCCAAAGTTATAATGAAACCTACAGCACTTCTATGGTGTCCATCTATATCTAAGTTTAAATAGTGACAACATACACAGATTAGCATGTTAATTGAGATTAGGGTTTAATCTAATGATGAATACTCATTTAATATGAGAGAGAGAGATCTGGTTAAACATAGATCTATGACACATCACAATATAGATAAAGATAATTATGGTGTGAGTGGATTATTATTCACAGGTGTCAGCACTGAACACTTAATGTCCTAGGACTAAATGACTTAATACATATATAAGAACATTAAAAGTTCAGGGAATTGAATAAGCCTTTAATAAACAATCTGGACCATCATGTTAGAGTTCTACAATATTGCTTTACCCAAACTAAATGGATGAGCATGACATCTGCCAGTAACTCATCAGAAAAACATGCAGCGAGCAGTTAATGTACAGTGTGTGCTTCATAAAAACACATTCACAATGTACATATAAATCAAACACAAATATGTTTAACTAACTTAGGGTGCCTTAAAAACAGACACGTCTATCTGAACAATTCTATAACCATTTCTCAAGACTAGTATATTAGTCATACTATATTCAGGGACTAAATAAATTAGAAACCTAGTTTAAAATACCAGACCTACATCTCTAATATATAATGTAAGAAGAGGAAAGCATATTTGATGAGCAATTAGTGATAAAACTTTATATGTTTTATTATCATCTCCATGGCTAGTTCCCTGTAGACATGATATATATATATATATATATATATATATATCTACAGGGATATAGGTATAGGTATATAACTATATATATATATATATATATATATATATAAAGTTATAACCTACACCTATAGCAGAGCAAACTACAGTATTATGTAGGATGTAACTGATTATAACTACATTAATGAATACAAATCAATTAGTTAAAATAACAATAAGATCCACAAAATAGAAAGTTGGGAGTAAAAAATTCAATTACTTAATATTTATTAAAGTGAAGATATGAAAGACATAAATCAATTAGTTAAAATAACAATAAGATACTCAAAATAGAAAGTTGGGAGTAACAAATTCAATTACTTAATATTTATTAAAGTGAAGATATGAAAGATATCTTCACAAAGAATAGACTAAAATGATGTAAAATTGTGTTTTTGAGTTATTTGGCATATTAAAATATATATATATATTGTACCGTTTATTTATATATGGTACAAATATATTGGCATTTGGTAAAAGCTAAAAAATAAAAGTAGATTTAGATTTTTTTTTTTGAGTCTAATTTATTTTGTTTAAAAAAATGTACAATGAAAATTAAATTGTTCTTTCATATTTTTTTATGTAATTAGAAATAAAAGTTAAAATTGGAGAGAACAAAAGACATGCAGATTACTAATCCTGATAAAGTAAAAGAATTCAAAAAGTAAAAAGATAAGCTAAAAGAAAAATATTTTGGCTAATTAAAGATGGCTGAAAGATTTGCGAAAAAAAGAAAACTTTGTAACGTAAATTTTATAAGGAATTACCAGATTAATTATCAGCATATATTTTTTTGATAAACAAAAGGATGTGCAGAAGTCTGAAAACTGAGCCTCTAGTGTAAAAAGGCAGAGACCATTTTGACAAATGTCTTGTTTTTTCTATTTTTTCCTTTGGATGGTTTTGGATTATTAATTCCAAGACCACTTCACAATGAAATAATCCTTCATGTAGGAGTAGATTGGGACTTTAGCTGACATCATTAAGAAGATGGACACTAGAAAAGCTTCTGTGACTAGCCTTTGGAATAGACTACAAGATCAACTAATAATTAATGGCCAAGCTCATTCTCACTCAAAAAATTATGCATAGTAAGCTACAATCTTCATGAATTCACAAAACTTACCGGTAAGCTATGACTCTTTAATATTCCCAATTATGACTAAATTGTCGACAAACCATTTTGCAAACAACTCGTAACAATATACATATAATAGAATCCGGATAGAGACTTTAATTTTTCTGTTCAAGAGACTTTAATTTATCCAATAATTTTCTTTTAATTGTGAAACTTGTTTTTTATTAATGTATTCATATTTGGATTAGTGTGTGTTCTCTCCAGTTTATTTAATTTATAATTTAACTTAAAAAGATTTTTAATCTGTTAGAATAAAAATATTTCTTATATCAAATTTCATTTGTAAGTTATTAATAATATTTATTAGTGTTTATTATTAAAATTATTATTAGTTTAGTAAGATTTAAAAACATAATTTACTTTTGCCAATATGATATAAATAAGTTCCAGAAAAAATAATATATTTAAAAAAAAAAAAAAATTGGTTACAGTAAAATCTAATACTGATTCCTTAAAAGCATTTTTCTTTTTAATTTGTGAGACATGCTGGCAACAGATTTTAGCGGTTTCTTATGAATCCCGGCACCCAGATCAAATAAATTAAAAGCTCATTTCATCAATAGCACAATTCGTAACAATTCTATGCCGAGTTGATCAGGAAACATAGTTATGTTTTTTTAGAAATAGAAATACAACTTTCTTCTTTTTGACATAACTTGATCAACTCATGCATTTATAATGCATATAGAGGTCTAGCAAGACAGAAAACATTATAACATATAATAAAAATGATAAAAATATTAAAACAGGTTGAAACAAAATAAATAGGCATAAAACAGTAATTTATAGATTAAAGTAGATTATTACAGTGTGTTACAATTTTAGAAAGATCTTTTTAAAATTACAAGTTTTAATTTCAGACAAGATTGAGTGTTACATTAATTTAAGATTTTATAGAGAAAACACAGAATATTCACTTATACTATAGCCATCTTCAATAGATAAAAATTAAAAATTAAAAGTTTATAAACAAAGTTCTATCACAAGTGGAAATGTTACCGATTTTCTTTGTTGCAGCTTCAGGCACACTGGGCAGTAATGTTAGCACTATTTTTTCTTGGATAGATGGCTTGGTTGCAATTAGGATCTTTGTACAACAGGCTGCTAGCTGGAATGCTATTCATCACAGTGGTGATGGTTAACTATGATAGCATATTAAAGGGGACGATAGACCATCACCTCTCACAGGAAAAGTGGCAAGTCTATGCACTCTACTCTTCCATGATAAATTTCAAATGGGCATGGATTCAGCTTACCACTCAATTGTTAGCGAACAGTATATATCTTGATTACTAAAAATTGAACTATTTATATGACTTATCTTTGATCATCTGGTTGTTTACAAGATTATAGACTTCTGGAAAATCTATTAGCAGATCTGTGACATTTAACATATTTAATTTTTAAATTTTAACTTTAGTTATTATATATTAATTATTATATTATATTAATGAAAAATGGGTGTGACCTAAAATGTGTATTCTTTTCAAGTAAAACGTATATTCAAATAAATATCAAACAAAAAAATAACAGTAAGAACAGTGGCATGAGATATTATGCAAAAAGAACTTTACAAATTGTAATATATGAAAAAAATATAATTTATTATTATATTATTGAATAATGGGGGGGGGGGTGACCTAATATATATATATATTTTTTTAAGTAACAAGCACATTCAAAAAATAAATATCAAACAAATAAACATTTCTATAAAATAAAATAAATAAAAACAAAGCAAATCAATAAACATCAAAATAAACCAATTTATTATAAGCACTGAGTATATATATATATATATATATATTGTACTGGTCAGAATTGTATGTTCATTTAACAAGGTTTAGAATCTAAGAAAAAGTACCCTAAATCCACTCATGCCCAAGATACACAGGTCAGGAGCAATCATAGATTCTGCCCTATTTGCTCTTCTCTAAAATTATAACATTATAAACAACACGTCTGATGCTAACAGATGAAATTTATTCATTTCAGTTCCAGAGACACAGCAAAGAAACATGAGATCTATAGGGTAATTAATGTAAATAAAGACTATCAAATCTTGGCTCAATAAAATACCTTATGTGAAGGGATAATTTATAAATTTTAAATGAATTTCACACAGCTAGCATTGCAAAAGAAACATGAATTATAAAATAGTAATCATCCAGAATGAGCAAGAACAGAACAATCCAGAGATAAATGTCCATTTAAAATAATCAGTTATAACTTCTAAATATTACTAACACTATTATAAATATTAAATGGAAATCAATGAGTGAGATTTAGTAAGACACAAACGCATAAGTAATTATCAACATAATAATTTAATGAACATAAACAATTCTAATTTACATCAAGAGCATAGCACATATTTAATATGGCTAATATTTTGCATATAGACAACTGATTTAGTATGCCAATGAGCTATAAATAATAAAAAAATAATGTTATTAATGCAGTGACCATTTCTTTAAGTAACAATAATGACGTTTATAATTCCATCTCCAAAGAGAGGTTTACTCTTGATATGACAGTTACATAATTTATTGTTCATGAACATATCTGGGCCTGTACAAATGAGGAATGGGTTAGCCTAAATAAGCTTTACTGTGACAATCCTAAAATATTCAACTAATTATTAAATGAGTGGTTTACAAACATGACTATGCCACGTCTTATAGATAATATGAGAACTACACATAAAAGAACTCGCAATGCTAATTATAATGACAGCATTTAAAATGGAGAAGATGTCCATCTTTGGACTGAAAGGCTTTATCATATATATGATTCACTTGTATTTATCACAAGGCGATATTCAAAAATATGAATGGTAAGGATTCCATGGTATGCTTGCTGACGTTTTACATGCAGAGCCTTAATACTCTAACGTTTGTCCTGAGATCGGTTCTACCAAACCACATTTTTAGACGAGTTACGTGAAAAAAATCTGGAGTTTGGATGAATAAATATGATAAAGCAAAATATAAATTCTTTAAAATGCTATCATAAGTAAGCAACATGAATATGGCTTAAGTCTTAAATGACTAATGAAGTAATCTAAGCTTAAATAAAGCAATAATATCATGTGTAATGCCATGATAAAATAATAACCCACTCAGCATCGTATGTATAACTTTAATAAATTTAGGATGTTGAATATAGAAGAGGGAAAAATATTATTTTTCCTGTTTAACAAGCCCAAGTATTCTTAAATGACAATATATCATAAGCAAGTTAATGCTCGATGGTGTGAAAGCAATAAATAATTATTTAAAATAGGTTAATAATTAAAATTATTTTAGAAAACATAGAATGCATCTAAATAAATAGTGTCAACAACAAAAAAATTTATCCTATTCCATAATATAATATTTTAAACAATCCGCCATTAAGCATTTATTTCAAAATATTCAATCGAGCGAACTAGCATTCAACAAGAAATCTACGTTTAACTATTTAAACATTCCAAAAACATCGGAATGATGGTTGAAATAATATAAGTTTGCCAGATTGAAACATTAGCATACCAAAACTAATTTAATAAAAGACATAGTTTAAAATAAGTTTTGCCGCATGAAAAGATAACTAAAGTATGAAACTTTAAAACTAGAGATAGATTTAAAATATATAATTCTGTACTAGCCTTTGATAAAACGAGATTTTAAAACTTAAGAGAGAAAATCACAAATTTAACGATAATTAAGTTTATAGTCAGTTACCAAATAAATAAAGATTACATTATGATTACAATTAAAATTTAGGAAAAAAGTGAGGAATAGAAAGAGTTCATTCTTTGGCAAAACGGATTACTTTAGTAATTATGGTGGCCATTTAGAATAACTACACAAAGTTTGAATGCAAAGGCACAATATTGACAAAATAATGGTAAACATCTTCCAATAGTTCTTTCACAGTTAAACATAACAGTTCTTAAGCAGAGATGGCATGGCAGAAAGGCAGGACAAAGGTGATTTAAGATCAGGGAAAGCAAATTCCTTTTATTCACAGTTTATTTTGTTTCCACTCTCTAAATAAATACGAGAGAGAAGAGTGATTTGAACTCCTTTTGCACATTCCTAGAACTTCTGCTCCTCCTATACTTGAAATTTGGCAATATTGGAAGATGTAAACAATATGTTCAGAAAGCATTATTTAAAAGTATTTTTTTATAAAATTGCAAATAACTTTAAGAATATGATTTTTGGTTTGACTTGAAATAATTAAATGAGAATAACATTTTTAAATTGTAATAATACTTTTTAGAATTTTCTGGCATTGCTTTAGCTTTACATTAATTGTATTTATTTTTATATCTGTAATACATATAAGCACATACACAATTATCTAAGTGAAGGGAATTTACAAGCTTGGAAATAAAGTATACTTAAGCTAAAATAATAATTCAACTGGTTACACATAATCATTTTGAATAAACAGGGTGGAAGTGATATGTGTATATGTGTGTGCTTAACATTCCTAGATGACCAAATAAACATATAAACTGGTTCAAACCCTACTTTAAAGGTATGTAATGTCATCAGGCAGTGAAGTTAAATATGTACTACAGATTTACCACTTCAATATATATATATATATTGTAACAGTCAGAATCGTCTATCTCGCTAACACACTGCAGAATTCAAACCCCAGACATGAAACTGAACATTCTAGGAGGGGTTGCCTTCTAGATATACTAAGTTCGAATCTAAAGCCCAAATTTCACAGCGCCATCTACGTGACAACACATCTGATGCCACTACTAGTACGACCTTTGACCGGTGCCTGGTGGTCAGGGAGAAACCAAAAGACTCTATACTAAAAGAAGTTTGGGTGGCTAATTAACGTCTATGGATTTACAAAAGAAATGCAGAAAATATATATATAGACCGAGACAGTGATAGGAATCAATAAAATAAGATATCAAATTTAGTTTAAATAATTTCACAAAATTTATTCATAAAATATATATATAACACCACTGTCTGCTTATATGAGACAGGGATGCGTATTAAATAATTATGGGCATTATATTTCAATAAATGACAAAACAAAGTGATATATTCTATTCCTCGGGCTAATAGCATTACGATAATGTGCTTGACGAGATAGGAACATGTGCAAGGTGCTTTGAGTAATTATACAAGTTTAAGAAAATATTTGAAATTAAGTGTTCTAAAATATTTATTGATTTCGAGAATAGCACGGACAAAAGCTTACTAAGCGACAAAGTGGGAATGTGATCAAAGCATTCATTTGAGAATAATAATAATAATAGAGTTGCATTGGGAGGTCAGTATTACTGATAATGAATTTATTAAAGTTGGAGGGTGTGACATGTTTAAATCACAGATGCTTTGTAAAATAAATATAAAATAAAACAATATTGGAGATCCGGAATAATTACGGAGGGCATCTCGCCGCTAACCCGTAGGAAAGTATTTTGATGAACAGCCGAAACTTAGCAACTGGGTGACGATTGCGTTTAATTTCCAGGGGTGCCATTTGTGAACACCCTCTGCCTGGAAACTTGCAATAAGTGAAAAGAACGGACTTTGCCGTGTAAAGAATCCTTGGAAAAATAAAACAAAGCGGTCTCAACAATCAATTCATTTACCAGCAATACGAGACTAGTGTATATAAAAACATACTGAATGGGTTTTACTTGGATTAAGAGAAATGCCCAATCAAATTCCCCGAAATTCATTTAAAAGGGTCCGCACATTCTCGACGTCAATGATGAACTTTATAATTAAAGTAGAACACAGTAATTAAAATAGGAAATGCATGCTTGCGGGTTTGAAAAGTAAGTATAGATTTATATATGCAATCATGCATTAGGGGACACATTTAATCATTGACCTCGCACACACTCTCATATTAGATTAAAATCAATAACATGTAGATTTTAAACTATGTGATTATATTATATATTAAAGAAAAGAATCACCCTCGAACAAGTGATTTGCAAGATAATAAAAATTGGAAATTATTTAGAAATTGAAAATATGCCTTTATAGCGGCATCTTAGTTTCAACAAAAGGAATGATTCACTCGATCAAAGATGATTCTGACACATTATCATAATAAGATAACAGAAAGCTTAATAAATCGAAAATATTAACCCAAGGATAGAGAGCAAAATGTTGAGTATATTTAAACACATTAAAGAAATACATAATGAAGTTATGTGAAATATAAGAAAAACATTTTTAAATAGCTATAGCATGTTAGTTATCACAAGAGCACTTGGGTTAATTTAGGGTTACCTCTGGAGAAGCATTTTCAGGTAGATGTTCGGCAGGTTTTATAATTCAGCAGCAAAATCTGGAAATGTTCATATTTTTGGCAGCGGCAGCAGTTCTGGGGTTCCCTGTGATAACTTCCGATGGTCTACGGCAGCATATGACCATTTCGGAGAGAAATAGCCTTCTTGCACTTTACTCTGTCATGTCAAGATTTACAAATTACTACTATAATTTTGGTTAGAAACATTAGACCTCAGAATGATTTCTCTTAGAAACATTAGAAGAAACTGGAGAACAAAAGAAAACCCTTCTTTTTATAGTAGACGTTAACAATAGAACTGCCTGGGAGCATTACAAAAATATATTGGACTTATCAGCTGTAATTAAATCTATCCCAATGTCTAAAGGAATTCAACATTAATTAATTTCTTTAGTTAATTTCCCTGTTGACATTCAGATTGCAAACTAGATTTAATTAAAAATTACTTTTACTAATTAAAGAAAACCTTAAGTGGACATCTGCTGTTTTTAGATAAAACTTATATAATATTAGCTAATTAAACTATTGTCCCTCATTTATTTTAAAGAAATATTTGGAATAACTTTTATTAAATTAAACGAAAGTTATTTTACTTTTAAATTGCAATATAATATTTACTAAATGAGTTTTATTTTAAATCAAAATACATTACAATGGTAATATATTTGTAAATAGATTCAAACAAAATAACTTTAACAATTTATAATTTTGATATGTTTTAAAATGAATATCATAGTGTGTGCGCAATTACGACTTATATAACTTACTTTTTAATAAATGTAAATTATGTGAACAAATACATAATTCATAATATTTTATTTTATTTGGGAATAAGTTATATATATATAATACGAGCATTGTGCTCGTGGTTTAAAATTAGGTGGGATTTTCGGTATATAAGTGTATTGCAGACGCACTATGATAGATTGGGGTTCAAACTAAGGTATGAAGGTAGGAAGTAGGTGAGAAAAGGTGAAACGAAGATCTGCAAAGCAGATCTTACTGTTTCAATATATATATATGGGAATAATAATCTTGATAAAATGATGATTGCTGGTTCAGCATAAAATGTGTATTGGGGATCATTTATTCTTTTCACATTGTGTGGTTATGTGTGTGTATTGTTATATGAGATAGAGTGAATGGATTGAGGGAGTTTCAAAGTCTGTGTTCAAATACCCTATATATTACTGTGTAGCTGGTTTTATAAATATATAAAATATTTTTTATCAAAAATAAAAAAAGGCAGTACTTACTGCTGATGGGAAGATGTAATATAAATGTTGATATTACATTTTCATAAAGTCAAAATTAAAATTGCAGTAAGCAGCAAGTGAATCCATTTCTGTGGGAAAAGCATTTTTCCAGTGACTTAATATAAGAAAATGAGAGGGAAAATAATTAAAAATTGCATGTTTCAAAAAAAAATCATAAGAAATTGAAATTTTATCATAGAAAAAAATATGTACATTATCTTGCAACTGGAAAGATGGTGGACAGAAAAAGTAACACTCATATGTTTGAGATTAATCACTACTGTTCAAACTCAGTAGTTACAATAAACTTAGGCTGATGGGTTCCAGGTTAAAGCAGGAGTGAAGGAGTAACAAATTAATTGCTTAAAAATCATAAATTTTTAATAATAAAAATTATTTCATTCTTTTAATTTCACTTTTTTTTAAGAAGACATTCTTATTCTCATCAAAATTAGTAATGTAGTTTCTATCTCTTCCATTGATATATTAGACAGAACTAAAATATTTATTTCTAATTCTACTTTTAAGTATTTTAATTTTTCTATTTTAGACCAAACTATTCTGGCCTATATATATAGCTTTACAAATAAGCGATAATATACACTACCAGGGACAATCATTTTATCAAAATTTTATTTGTATTGTTCCAAGAAATACTTTTTCTCCAAGCAATTTTCTTATTTCTAAAAAAAAATTGTATTATTTTTATTTACAATTGTATAAGAAGCAATTTAAAAACCAAAGAAATAAAATCATATTTTCTTTATCTTTCACATTGTTACAATTATTAATGCCATCATAATTCCTATTAAATAAAATACTTTTAAATTTATCAGAATAGCCAACACTCAAATATTTTTTTATAAAATTGAGTTTTTTAAATAAAGTTGCATTATTAAAAAGATTTAACTTAATGGTTAATTATCACAAGTTATTTTGTTTTTTAACCAATTTCCCCCTGATGATGTTTTTCATAAGTAGTATATGTTAAAATGCATGTAAAATGGTATATTTTATTATAATAAATTTTTGCTGAAGAATTTGTGGTAAAAGGCAGGAAATTCAAAATTCCCACTTTTACAATAGACATAAGCCCCACCCTGACATGTTTAGTCATTGTCTGTTGCCATGGCTGTAAAATGTTTGGTGTTTTATGACATTGTTTAAAGTAAATAGTCCCAATGACCAAAAACTTGTTTATTTGCAAATTTATTATGGTTTTAGATTTTTTTTAAAAAAATAATTTATACTATGTTTATTAGATATCAAGAAATATAAATTATTAATAACTTATTTTGACTTGAAATACTTTATTTTCAAAAATATAACATCATGTAAACAATGAATCTAAGCATGGCCTGAAGCAATTTACAAGCTTACTTTCTATGTCAGCAATCTATTTATATTTATGAGTATGAAAATATCACAATTTTGCAATAAGTATTCAAAAATGTTAAACTTTTAAAGCATAATTCATTAGATATAAAACAAATAAATAATTATTTGTTTGCATGTTTAAAAATAATAAGAATTAAATAACATTTTGTTGATTTTATAAACAGAACATAATCTTTCTAGAAATGTTGAGGTCTAAACTTTTTGTTTTGTTTATGATCTCATTTTTTTAATATTTACAGAAACAAAATGTGAACATTTAAAATTTATTTCAGTAGTAAACAAAAATATTTATCAAATAAAGTCAAATTTAATATTTTTAGATAAGTAATAATAATTTAATCATATATTTTATGTTGATTTGTGAGACAAAGAAAAATATCAGAAAATGCTGAAATGTGAATGCATGTCAGAAAGGTTAATCTCTGACTTCTACAGCAATAATTTTTAAGAAACTTTTTTATGAGATATAGATTGATAGCTTTCATGTTTAATTATAGACCTTAAATCTTTACTCTTAACATTGTGACTACAGACATACCAAACAATTAATCTTGACATTTCTTATCACCAATATACCTAAAAATTTGAATTTAATAAAATCTAACTCTTCACCCTTCTTCTACATCATATTTTATAGAAGAATCAAAACAAATAAACTTATTTACCAACTCTATTAATGCATAATTTTCAATGACAAACAGTCATTAACATATCTAACAAATAACATTAAATATGCACAATTCCTATTAACGATTTCTTCTTTCAAATAATATAAACTGAACAAATGAAAGGAGAAATAATTTATTATCCACCCTTTTCTAATCTTATAAAAATTACCATTACAAATAAAATACATAAAACAAATCTTTAATAACTTTACTTTTATTTTTTGACAAAGTTCCATTTTTAATCAACACAGACATACTAACATCAATATTGCTTAATCTATTAACAAATTGATACATATTTTTAATGTCCAAACTACAAAATACCCTATTACTTTGCATTTCAATATTATTAATCTTATCAAAAACCTCAATAGAAGAAGACACCCTGTAATGACCAAAATCAACAAACTGTTTTAAAAAAATTATTCAAGAATCTAGAAATACCCTCAACAACATTATTTGTAAAATCAGAAATAAATCATAAAGAAAAAAACATCTTAGCTAATATGAAGTCATTAGGATAATATTTTAAATAATCTATTCAATTAAAAAAAAATTAATTTACTATTTTTTTTCATAATATCTATTAACCTCTTTTTAATGCATTACCGGGACCTTTTTTAAAAAAACATATATAATTTATTTTTTTCTATTTTTTCCTTAAAGTCATTTTCTCTTTTATAATGACAAACTAGCTTTATTTATCTTCACAAGAAATGATCACATCATTAGCAGTTAACCCATCTTTAAGATATCAAGCATCAGCAGGATTAACAATAAATTGTTTCTTTTTAAAAAAAAAAAACCTTTAATTTAAAACTAATTGAATGCCAATTTTCTGCTCAATACTTAAATCATATGATTCAGTATGTACAATTGTATCAAAAACTATATTGTCTGAATTAAAAAATCAACATTAGAACCTTTACTAAGAATTTCTAATTCTCCATCACTTAACTAAATATCAGAAAGATTACTTGGTAATATATGTATATTGACAAACAGATACCAAAACACAATAAATCTATTAATTAATAATAGGTGGCTTAGTTTTATGACAGTTAAGTAAACTTTTATATGTATATACTTATACTTTGGTTTATCTGTGTATTAGTTTGCTAATTATTAATTACAACTATTACCCATATTTTGAGCAGAGTGCACTGTCTCCCATCCAAATAAAAGACATTATTCAAATAGTTATTGCTAACACAAAAATAATTTGAATAATCTATGATATCAGATGGTAGCATATATAAATCAAACAAAATAATGATACATATATTTTTATTAATAAAAAGCAAGCACATACACAGATAATATATATATTATATAAAAAGTATGTTTTAATACATATATGAATAGCTGAGCTCTCTATTCAATTTGTATGGAATAAAATATAATCTTTACAACACATAAACTCAGTTTTTTACAACTTAACATCAGAATTTAATAAATAAACAAGAATAATAGGACAATACAACTTTTCTTGAACTCCAGTACATCCAATGCCATTCAGATTCTGACCAAAATATACCCTATATCAGAAGATGTCAATAAATACAGATATTGTTTTTGTATGAGATAATTTACAGATTAGATTTTACTTTACGCAAATTAAATGGAATAATAAAGCATGTCTTATTTGATTTTTTAAGTTTCACTACGATCTTAAAAGTTTCATATATATACACACACATAGCTCATAGTGCAGGTAGAATTGCGACATTTTTTCCTAAAAATTTATATAATAATTTTTAATTTAATCGATGCATTTTCTCAAATTAGAAATAAAAATAAAAAAGCCAATCAACTATTTGCATAATTATTAATCACTATTTTTAACACGCAAAACTTTTTTTTTTTAATTTAATGTAGTAATTATAAATGCGATTAGATTGAATGACTCTTAATTCACATTCTATCAAATTCCAATTTTAATCTTTACAAATGACATGCGCAAAAGTTAAACTAAATAAAAGAAAACAATTAATAATGTATATAATTAAAACAACAACATTTTAAAAATAATTAGCATTTCAAAGAAACGATTTTTAAAATAATAATAATGCGATTTTATAGCATAATTTATGACTTGTTTTTTTATTTATTTGACGGTATGCACTCAATGGAACAGTTCCTACTAGTGCGTGCATAATACTACTTCACATTATTAAGAAACGTTATTTACTTTTTTTTCCAATAAAATATGTATAAATAAAACGGAGTGTCGATGCACCTAATAATATCAGGGACTTCAGCATTTTATGATGTAGTGCAGAATATAAAAGCTCATTAAAGTTTATTACGTGACTTTAAATATCGGATACTAAAGTAAAAGTATAAAAATGATAGCAATTTGAAAATTACCAACGGATCAAATACTGTCATGGCTTAGGCGTACTACTCGTAGGATTATTGTTAACTTATTTTTAATGCAGACATTAAACACATATAAAAAAATTTAACAATAATACATTACACCAGTAATAAACCTGGCAACGTAAATTCGTTTATTAATAATAATAATAATAACAATATATATAAAGTCCGCAAACAATAATATATACCGAGATTATAATTAGTATAAAAAGTAAATATAATAATAAATGAAGTAATCGAAATACACTGTCATAAACAGAATTGTGCGAATATTAGAATATTTGCGTGTGTAAAACATCTGGTGGTGTAGTGATTGGTACATCCGTTTTCCATACACACATTCTAGCCTTTAACTCTATGTGAATTTTTGAATTACTTTAGGTAGCTAAAGATTTTCAAGTAAATTTATAACTGTTATTAGATATCCAGCCCAAGTAATCATCAGTTTAATGGAAAATAAATTTAATAGCAAAGAAAATGAGCACATGGATATTAGATATAAACTCTTATCTAAACATAAATTATCAAGAAGAAATGGCCCTTGTTTAGTTATGTTATGCAATAATGTAATTTAGTAAAAATTCAATGAGATGGATAAATTTAGTCACTGTAATAATGTGCTTTTGACCAGCCTGGTAAACCAAACATAAGTTAGAAAGTTAAGAAGAAATGCCACTCATAAAGATTACAGAAGACCATTCTAAATTTGATGGCAATTAGTAAAAATAATAAGTTGTTTTAGGTAAAACATAAAGAACTTGTTGTATTTGGTTAGGCTTGCAGGTTTGTTTCCAAACCAACAGATACAAAATGAACAACTATTCAGCAATAAATATGTATAATTTATTAGTACAAAATATATACACACGTTAGTTAACAAATGTACAAATATAGTTGATATGCTTCAATGCTGAGATAGTCGTGCTAAGTATGCAACTCGCTTCCAGCTACTGATTAGCCTGCATCATGAGTTCTGCTAAGAAGACTCTTCCAGCTATGTAGTTAGCTTGCCTTGAGTTGGCTCTAGTTCAGACGTAGCAGTTTCCAGTCCATAGTAGACTGTAGACATCGTGAGAATAACTAGATAAATACCTACGCTGATGGCAAAAGGTTTATTGGAGAGCACGTTCTGTCATTCAGGTTAACAGAAGTAATTGCTCTCTGCCTTGCCTCCAAAAGGCTGACTATTTAAAGGCAGATCCCCTACCTTACTGGAAACATGCGGATTCAGTGCACATACCCCAGTGAAGGTTTTTAATCCTGTTGGCTAGCAACTGAGTGCTAGCCAATCAGGTAAAGAATCTGGAATAGTCCACTTCTGAAGGCAGGGTCAGATATGACATTCCTCCCCCTGGCTAAAATTAGCCTTGGAGAACATAGTCATTGAGGTGCACTGGACGACATTTTGTCTGCTTTGTTGGTTCCTCTGGTTGATTGTTGTTCCTGTCTTCCTTCTCTTCTCTTGATGAGCTTGTTTCTGGTTGT
This sequence comes from Epiperipatus broadwayi, assembly GCA_028023455.1. Classification (NCBI taxonomy): domain Eukaryota; kingdom Metazoa; phylum Onychophora; class Udeonychophora; order Euonychophora; family Peripatidae; genus Epiperipatus; species Epiperipatus broadwayi. Next base: position 765,062 of record JAQFVV010006429.1, read on the forward strand.
CTGCTGCTGTCTTGATAGCTTCAGATGTGTGGCTGAGTCTTAGTTGGTTGTAATGGTGATGATGATGATGACCATCTTCAGTTTGCACAACAATGTAGAGGCCCTTTATTTGTATCACCACTGCTGGTCTCCATCTTGTGGACCCTTAGTACATATGACATAGTACTTTTGTTCCTATTTGGAATTTTTATTTTGTTTTTATCTTCTAGTTGAAGTTTGGCATCAGGTTTCGCTTTTTGTTAAAGACTTTTGATTCATTAGACTTTAACTTTGATAATGTTGTGAGCTGGTTCACTTTGGTCACTTTGAACCCTAAGTGACTGAACCAGTTATGACCTATTAAATCATTATGATTATCTAATGCCACTACCAGTGGTAGGTATATTGTTTTGTTAGGCAAAGTAACTTTTCCTGTTGTTTGACCCAACAGTTTGATTTTATTCCCTTGGTAGTCTGAAATTGACTTACTGCAAGGGTGCAGCTTATATTTATTATTTTTATTAATGCTTGTCCAAGTCTTTCTTGAAATTATAGACACTGCTGACCCTGTGTCAAGTTCCATCTTAACTGGTGTATCATTTATCATGACAGTGTGTATAAACCCAGACTTGTTATTTCTGATGTGGTTTATACAGGCAACTTGCTTAGGTTTATTATCAGTGTCTTTACTATCTTTAGGAATAGACTTGGCTGATTCTCTTTTTAATTTCAGACATGCTGCCTTTATATGTCCTATACACTTGCAAAACATGCATGTTGCTTTGCGGTATGGACATTCTGTATGCATGTGCATGTGGTCATTGCATCTATAGCAAAGCCATGGGCTATTTGATGCAGAATTATTTCAGCTGACTGAGTGCTTGGGTGACCCAGTGTTATGCTCAATTTTTTGCACTTCATACTTTGTAAGTTTTTTTAATGGGTTAGCTTGACTAGCTATTGTTTCTGCTAGTGTTGCTTGAGCTACCGCTGTCTCAAAATCTAGGTCTGGAACCATTAACATTTTCAGCCTCAAATTGTGATCTTTTATGCCACAAATAAAATGATCACAAAGTGCTTCATTTGTGAAGTTTTTGAACTCACACTTCAAGGCTAACTTACGGATTCGTGTTGCAAATTCTCTAGCTGTTGCACCCTGTTCTTGTATGCTGAGATTAAAATGGTATCTCTGCATTATTGTCAAGGATTTATGAGTAAAATACTCTGTGAGAATTGTCAACACTCTATCAAAATCCAGCTCAGCTGGGGTTACAGCCATAGATTGAGACTTGAAAATTTTGTATGTTTGCGGACCTATTGTGGTCATTAGAGTAGCTATCTTTATCTCAGTTTTTTTTATATTGTTAGCCTGTAAATAAAAAATCAAACGCTCTTTATAATTTTGCAAGCTCTCAGGTCGATCTGGATCAAAAGATTCCATAGAGCCGATTGCGTTAGCCATCTTTTTTATTTATGCTGAGTAACCACTCTTACTTGTTTTTATAATTACGTTATTGTAACTAACTGAATGAAGCTTTTTAACCAATAGAGTGAGTTTTTATGCTGTCTTGCAAATAAAGCTCTTGTGATTGGTTGAAGCTTCTAATTGACATGCCTTTATGCCTGCATTTAATTTTATTCAACAGTTTTACGATATTTTTCTAAAAAAAAAACACCATCGTAATGAAATTATGGTAACGTAAATTCTTTCCGAAAATGAAAAACAATAAACAAATACACTCTTGCGTATTTATTTCACATTTAGATCTGTTGAAACTGGCATAGTTTATTCTAATTTTTCCAGCCGTGAGGGAAAAATTTCTGTTACTGTGCCAAATCCATTATAACTGGCTTAGTTTATTGCATAATTTTTCCAGCCGTGAGGGAAAAATTTCTGTGCAACTGCTACAAATCTAGTTGGCCTGTCGACAGCACCATCTCAGTTATAACAAGAGTGTCGACCGTGCCAAATCAGTTATAACAAGAGTATCAACCATGCCAAATCAGTTATAACAAGAGTGTTGACCGCGCCAAATCAGTTATAACAAGAGTGTCGACCATGCCAAATCTGTTGTGTTTGGTTAGGCTTGCACGTTCGTTTCCAAACCAACAGATACAAAATGAACAACTATTCAGCAATGAATATGTATAATTTATTAGTACAAAATATATACACAAATGTACAAATACAGTTGATATGCTTCAATGCTGAGATAGTTGTGCGAAGTATGGAACTCGCTTCCAGCTACTGATTAGCCTGCATTGTGAGTTATGCTAAGAAGACTCTTCCAGCTATGTAGTTAGCATGCCTCGAGTAGGCTCTAGTTCAGATGTAGCAGTTTCCAGTCCGTAGGTGGACTTGCCTCACTGCATAGACATCACAAGAATAACCAGATAAATACCTTTGCTGATGTCAAAAGGTTTATTTGAGAGCATGTTCTGTCATTCACGTTAACAGAAATAATTGCTCTCTGCCTTGCCTCCAAAAGGCTGACTATTTAAAGGCATATCTCCTACCTTACTGGAAACACACGGATTTGGTGCACGAACCCCAGTGAAGGTTTTTAATCCCATTGGCTAGCAACTGGGTGCTAGCCAATCAGGTAAAAAATCTGGAATAGTCCACTTCTGAAGGCAGGTCAGATATGACAGAACTATAAAAAGTCTCACCACAGATAATTAAATACTCTGATGGGTTTGTTTTTTTTTATTAATATTTTTCTAGAAGAAATACAACTCTTATCATCGGAGTTGTATTTATTGCTGACAAAAATATTAGTTTATATCCATATCAAAAAATAAAGCTTCTTTGTTTTATTTTTGAAAGAGTAAACATTATAAAAACGATTATTAATATCAAAGAAGAAGGAAGCAGTATAAGATAAAATGTTCATATTTAAATAGAATAATAAGGAGCATAGATTGAAGTTTAAGGAATATATTTTGCAATGTAAAACATACAATGTTATATAAAAAAAAAGCAGCTTAAAAATACATTTAAAAATAAGATAATCTAATGAAGCAAACTCTAAAGAATAAAATGAAATTTTAAATAGTTCACTTTCCATAAAAATATCTTCATCCTATTTAATATGTCTTTTGAAAAATAATCAAAAACTGGTTGCTATGGAGAGGTATATAATTTTCAGTCTTATTTTAATCTACAATTAATTTTTTTATATAATTCTATATTTTAAAATAATTTTGAAAATAAGTAATGTGTATGGCAAAAAAAATATAAAATCACTAACAACAAAGCTCCTTTTATAATAATGTCTACACAAATTAATTTTATATCATAATTATTTTTGTGCATTATGGTAAAGTGTTATGTGAGTAGTTATTGTTGCTTGGTTGGATACCAAAATTTATTTCTTCTTGGCAGCTATTTTTCTGTAAATAGTACAAATTTAAGTTAATAAAAGGTTATTTAATGTAATAGACATTTGTAATAATAGATCAGTGACATCAAATCTTAGTTATCAGAAAAAAATAATTATTAGAGCAATATCCTACTCTGAATATGTTTAAGTTGCATGATAAAATAATTAAAAGATCTATATATCGATTTTATAATGTAATAATAATATATGGTAACCATATTAAAATGGTCAAATGAAATTCAGACTAAAAGGACAAAATTAATTGTTTAACTACAACGTCTATAAACATGATTCTAGTGACAAAAAATGGAAAATGATAGCATGGAATATTTGCATCGTTACTGTTAGAAAGACTTTGTATTAAACTAAATTTTATAGAACATATAAAATCATCAAGCAAAAAAACAACAAAAAAAGACTGATGGTAAATATTTCTAGTTTTATAACAACTGGAAAAAAAAAAGGTAATTTCTTCAAATGTTGTTGAAATAACAATCATAAATCATTTACCTCATTATTATAGTGAAATAATAACATTTTGTTATCTCATGTTACCTTTCTAAAAATAAAAATAAAAACTACATATCAGGATTAATATGGTTTCTCAAAGTCTTTCTGCTTGTTATTTTTTAACAAAGAAACCATAAATAAATATTTTCATGTGTTTAAAATAATATTTAGGACCTCTTTTACAAGTTTAATATTTTTTATAAATGTATTAATTAATATTTAATAATTTACTTTCTTTAAAATTCATATTTATAATCATTGCTATTTTTATTGTTTTTCATTCTTGAGTATTTTAAATCTTTTCAATTAATTTTATTTCTAACTTGATAAAACTCTTAAAATGTTATCAATTCCTACTAAAAAATAATTTCGTCAATATTATCAGTTATCTTCCTTTCTCATTTACTTGTGTGTATGTGTGTTTACTTCATTACTTGTTTCAATATATAGATTTTATTGGAAGGGGGAAAATACTTTTTTTTAAAATGAAGGTTGTATCCTATCTTAATCATATTTTTTTCTTAGTGCATTAATTTTCTTTTCTAATAAACCAAATTAATTTGGGAATTTTATTTTTTAACAAAAAAATATCTGGATTCTCATTTACCAACTAATATTTATTTGGGATGTCTATGTAAAAATATGATAATCATAAATTTTCTTGAAAATGTTTATATAGATTTAAACACCGTGTTTTAGCAAAGATGATGTATGTGTTTAATCAAAAATGAGTAAGATCGTTGGAACGCAATCTTTAAATTTTAAAATAAAAATCTAGCTATCAAAATAACAAAAATGGCTAAATTATATTTTGATATACAAAACAAAAAGCCTTATGATATATCAATGATCCATCTACATACATGTATATGATCTGTATTTAAATTTAAACCAATTAAACTTAAAAAACACTTTAAACACGTTTTGACTTTTCTTTTAATTTGCTGTATTATAATCAACTTTAAAAATCATCTAATATTGATCTGGAAAGGGAGAATTTAATTATTTTTAATTGCTTTATCTCTTATTTATCTTTAATTGAAAAGTCTGAGTACTGCCTTCTTATTCATTATTTCTTTATGATAAGCAGTTGGAAAGATTTCTTTATTATAGTGGGCTATTTAACAGTTGCTTAATTAACCGTTTTACTGATCCTTAAAAAAAAAAAAAAAACATTTCTATTTATTTACTAATTTTTACAAAGTTAGTGGTTTTTAGTATTTTTTTTTCAATAATCATAAATGCAAAACAATTGTATTAACAAATAAAAGTAATAATAAATGGTTTTCTCATTTAAACTACTTAAGCATTCTCAAATTATAAGATAAATATTGAATTGAAATATCTGTAATTATTATTAGCAGCCATTTCTAAAATGAATATTGTCACTCAAATTCTAAAAGGAAAAAAAAGAACAAAAGTGAAAAAAAGAAGATGAGTTCTGCATATTTTTTTATAAATTTATTTCCTAGTGTTTGAGAGTTCTCCTCAACCAAAGCTCTCATGCACTGTCCTCCTCCATATCATCTATCTCTAACAGATTATTTCTTCCCATGTTATTTGTTCTTTGTTTCATCATTTTATTAAACATTTTTTGTTCTTTATTCTACTTTCCAATTGGTAATCATTTCTGATAATCTGTTTTTATTTACACTTCAAAGATAAACTTAACATCTTAATCTTATTTTTTCGATGCCTGTTATCACATTTTTTTCATCCAATCATTTATCTGTTGTCTTTCTTTTTTTTTAAATTTGATCTTGACGATCTCCAATAATTTATTTTCAGTGTCAACAATCTGTGTTTATTTTTCTTTGTCAATATCCATATTTTTCTCTTATGTAATAAATAATATATTCTGTGCCATGTATACAATGACCATTTCCTTATTTTGCATCTTGAGTTGTTGTTTTTTTTTAACATGTATAGCTTTTTTTTTCTGAAAGTCTTATCTAATTGTAGCTTTTTATTGTATACTCTTTTAGTTGCTACCAGATAAAAAGTTTTTTTTTAATAAATAGAAAAAAGACTGCTAATGAATTATGATAATAACAATAATGGAAGCGGTTGTTATATTATTCAGTTTTTGCAAAGTTAATGTAATAGAAAAATCACTGTAATTATTAAATTTTGGATTTAGATTTTATAATCGAAGGCCATCAATATATAACCAAAACAGTCTCTCATTTATCCATTTGTCATCGATTCAAAATTACTGGCATAATGTTTTTGAGGTTAATCAATATGGTCACAAGATCTGTTAACTTCATTTTACAATTCATTTGCTTTATTGTTTAATAATCATTTATCAGCAAACTCTTTATCCTCATCATTATCTATAAATTTTTGAGACCCATTTATATGGTAAGTATATATATTTCTTGATGTTTATATATATGATTGAATATTAAACCTTCCATTTTCTTCAGATTCAGTCCCTTAGGCAATGTCCACTACATACAACACAACAGTTATTTTATTTTCAAGTTAATATTATCTACATTTCTTAAGATAAACAGATATTTTCTATTTCTGTAAAAAGCAAAAGTTATTGGAAATTTCTTCAATAATTAGTTTATAATTGCAGCTTTATTTATTTTTCATCAAAATTAAAGTTTTTTTTATTTGGAAATCTTCCCTAGATTATATATATATTAGTATTTTTTATTTATTTGTTGGATATAAACTGTCAAAAATAATGATAAATTATAATTTAACATTGTAAATTTCAAATGTCAAAGAAATTAAATGTTTATATATTTATAAAATCTTATTTATTTTAATCATACTTTTTATTTAAGTTTCTATTTATTTATATAATGTTATAATATTACTGAAGAAAATATATTTTATATTATACTATCTATCCTAATATTGTATAAACTTAATTAAACTTCTAAAACTGTATTTTTTGCCTTGACGATTTGATTAAAATTTAACTTATATATATAAATTAATATTCAATTTAAAAACTTAGGACTTACTTTAAAAATTATGTAACACAGTAATTACGAGTAGACATACGTCCAGATAGCCATTATAAGTTATTTATCGTGGATAAACCATTGGGTAAAGTTTACTTAATAATCCCTTGGCATCAGTATAACTTTTCCTTTCTATTTTTATAATTCAAATATAGCAATTAAATTAATATCACTAAATTCATATATTCTCTTAATATTAATGTTTCGATGTAAATGTATTTAATACTTATCACTTAAAAATAAAAATAAAAAACACTTTAACCTTTTTTTAGAAAAAATAAAGATTATCTACTAAAATTTGAAATCATTTATAGAATCATAAACAACGACAGATGCATAAAATATTGCTATAAAAATGGAATACATCTTTTTAGTAACAATAATATTTTAATAGTGTTCTGAAAAGAATTGTGTTAAATGTAATAGAAAGCTATCATATTTACGATATTGAATATATAGCAGGAAAAAAAATGTTGCATCAGTTAATCATTGATTGGAACAAAACAAAAAAAAAAAAAAACAAATCAATTTTTTAAATAGACAGAGTACATTACTGAATGTCATGGCTTGATTTATAAAGTTTTCACACAATTCACTTTTAACATTTCACCTTTTTGTCTGCTCTTGGAATTCTTCCTGATTTTAGCTATACTCATTTATAAGTAGTTGATACAAATGATGATGATGTTGTTTATTGATGTAACAAACTATATATGAAAATAATCGTAATATATCATTTTATAATCTAAATCGAAACAATCATATTGCAAAAAGCAGAACTGCTTTAGAAATAGGAGAATTCTTAACAAGATAGAAAACAGTGAGGATGTCTTATTATTGAACAATTTAGAATAATGTAAAATTAGATAGTATATTGATTACTTTAATAAATAAAATTAATTTTAAATAAGCCTGAAATAAAAATAGGACATCACCAATCTTTGAAACCAAAGAACATAATAGAAACAGAGAATTTTATTACTGATAAATATGCAAACTTTTAATTTTGCTATATAATTACAAAAAGATAAATTCCATTACAGTTTTAGTCCCAGATAACAGAAAACATTTTTTTGCTTGTGTCATTGCATTGGCTGGGAAACGAGCCCACTAACCGGGGAGGGGAGACAACTGCTTGTAATGCACCTGTGCTGACTTCTCGACCACCAACAAAGGACAAAGAAAACATTTTTGAATGTATGAAATTAAAAAATTTTCTGTGCAGAAAATTTAAAGTTAAACAATCGTTATTTCTTATATGAGTGAAATAAAATTTAAAATTAAATTTAATATGTGTGGAAAATTATTATTATTATTATTATTATTATTATTATTATTATTATTATTATTATTATTATTATTATTATTATTATTATTATTATTATTATTATTATTATTATTATTATTATTATTATTATTATTATTATTATTATTATTATTATTATTATTATTATTATTATTATTATTATTATTATTATTATTATTATTATTATTATTATTATTATTATTACTAGTACTACTACTACTACTACTACTACTACTGCTGCTGCTGCTCCTGCTGCTGCTATTGCTACTGCCACTACTGCTGCTACTACTACTGCTGCTACTACTATTACTACAACTACTACCACTACTACTACTACTACTACCACTGGTACTACTACTACTAAGTGTTACATTTTGTTGGCATATACATATTCTTACATTGTTATATATTCCAATGGAAGTGGTTACATTTCGGCTGGGTTGATGAGAAAAATAATTAAAGAGTTTTAGGATGCATATGTATACTTTACATTGATAAATTTATACAGTTCATTAGCTAAGGTTCTGATTGAATTGTGTGCATTCTTGGTTGTATTGTTTGCTAAGCATTACTAGCTTTGAGACCATCATTATTAACATTTTCTATCAGGGCCATGTAGATTATGTGTATGGTGGGTGGGTATGTTTGTATCTTGGTTGTGTGGGTGTCATTTTGGCAATGTATTTGTTATTAAGCTAGAAGAGAGTATATATTGTTTTTTTTGATCCACTGGCTTTTAATATTACTTCAGGGTGTGTGTTTGGTCTTAACATGTTGTGTACTTACAGTAGAGCATGATGCAAGTTTTGATGAGTACAAGGTGACTGTTTTGTGACTGTAATTTTTGTTGGAGAATGGGTTTAAGTGTAATTGTAGCTGTGGTATGATCATGATAGTGACCAGTTGGTGGTAAAAGTATTGGGGTGTGCTATTTTGTTATCTGTGGCTTTAAATGTGTCAGGTTGTTATGGAATATAGAAAGGTGGTGTATTGTGTTATTAGGGAAGACAAAAGTGCAGTGAATGTGCCAAAACACATAGAGAGTAAATATAACTGTATAAGCCATAAGTGTGGAAGTCCTGTGACTGCAGTGATGTATACCTGAAGAGTGGTGTTGGGATCTCTGTGGGCCTTGAGCATGTTATGTCAGATATTATCCATGTCATAGCCATATGAGGTGTGTAGTTACTCAAGAATTAATTATATATTTTATGGATATTATGAAAGTGGTGGATGATAGTTAACAGATAGCCTTACTTGTGGAAAGGTTATCAGTTGTTGTTACCTTAAGAAAGCATTGCAGTATGGGGAAACACCTAAATGTAGTTTTTATTAGATTTGTCATTTTTGTATATGAAGAGTGTGAATGATGTGTCATCCTAAAATATTGTTCAGGGGTGGTGACTAAGACACTATATATATATATATATATATATATATATATATATATATATATATATATATATATATATATATATATATATATATATATATATATATATATATATATATATATATATATATTCCTGTGAAATTCTGCTCCTAATCTTGCACTGAGCATGAAGTGAGACTGACAGAAAGAATGAATTGACAGGACTCTGCCAATTAAAAACCCTTTAGTTAATATTCTTCTTGAATACCCAAATGTTTAGGACTATAGTAAATACACATCTTTGAAAAATCCATTTACATATAGCTTTTGCATGCCACTCCTAAAAAAAAAAAAAATTTTCACCTTTCCTAGAAGGATATGTAATACTATATGTACAGGGAGCATGAGAATAAGATTTAACACCCTGGTAAACCAATATCCATGTGGCTATCTCAGTCTGCTCTATATCCAGGGTCAGTTAAATGGTTATAATAGGTATGTGATTGATAAGGAAAGAGTACATTTTATCAAATAAATAATAATACAAAGACAAAACCAATTTAATATTATGATTAAATATTTATTTAATCCCAAATTTCCACCACTGTTTCATACTTAAAATGATTATTATGACAAAGCTGTACCATATATTTGATGATTGAAATAGATAAAATATAAATACAATTTTAAATGAATAAGAAAAATAATAAATCCCTAAAGCTATTTACAATGTTCCACAATGAATGAAAGTGGTCTGAACTTTGTTTTTACTCTGTAGAAATAAGTTATATTTTGTGTGAATTGATATATATTTCTCATATAAAAGATTTTCAGTTATACGAGCATACATTTCTACTCAGGACTTTAAAACCTTTTCTATTGATAGAAAATATAATAAAAAAAAAACTATGCATACATATATTTGCACTATAAAATATTTCACTAATTTCATATTTTTCAACATGTCAATAAGGTTGTGTTATCTCATATACCATAGAGCACTCAAAATGAGATGCAGTATCTATTTGCCTTTTACGATAGATAAATTCTTATACATGTCTATACATGCAGCACAATTATACACTCCCTACTATTCTAAATATAAGTTATTAGTAGACTTGCTTACAGGAAATTTACAAAGAATAAACCCTTGGACACTCATCATAAGGTGTTGCAGTAACAAAAATAACTTAAAGATATATGGATAAATACATTTCAGACACTCAACATAAGGTGTCATATTTACAGAATATTACAAGTGTATATGCGCATATATACGGATGTATATTTAAATATGACATTTTTCAACAAGAAGAAAAATGGTTAATAAGGCATAATGATACAGCGTTAACTTAAATATTTTAATTCATTTTTCTATCCCAAATTCTAGTATTCTCAGCAAAGGTTGCAATTAGTTTTTTTTGTTGCTGCTTGTTTTTCTTCTTGTTGAAAATTGTCATATATAAATATACATGTGTATATACACACACATACACTGGTAATATTCAGTAAATACGACATCTCATGTTGAGTGTCTGAAATGTATTTATCCATATATCTTTAAGTTATATATATATATATATGTGTGTGTGTGTGTGTGTGAGACACAACTCTCTTTTTTTTTTAAATGATTAATAATAAAAAGAAAACAAATATATTTCTAATTATTGAAATTATCAGAATAAATTAATTCAATATTAATAAAATATTTTAAAAGAAATTTATGTAGGTGTCTTCATCTTATCCTGACTGGGATTTGAGAGGACTTCAGGTCAACTGGCTGTGCAGTGAGGATTTCATCTCATTCAGGCATAGGCAAAGTGGCTTTTTTCATCATCATGGCCAGCTGAAACTGACATGATCACATCTTGGTGATTTGAACAGAGTGAGGGCGGGTACCCCGGCTGGTTTTCTACCCCTTGGTCATTTTAGTAGAAGTTCTGGTAAATTTCTCCATATTTTCTATCTGGTATAATGCAATAAATATTATTAAGTGTTCATCCACTATCTTGAATGGAGTTCTTAAAAGAACTGTGTAATGAATTTCTTCTTAGAAAATATCAACAATAATCTAGTTCATAAATTAATCTCTAAGTGGCTAGATGATTGAAGTATTCTGGAGCCAAAGTAGTGAATGATTTGGCCATAATGAATTCCAAAGAAGAAATGAATCCCACAGCACTGACTAAAACCTATCAACACCACTCATACAGAATCAATTCAGGATCCCCCACCCCTCAGAAGTATGAATCAGCCAACCCTTTTAATTTGGTTTATCATTTAGATTATACACATTACTTTCTATTTTTCTGATTAAATTCTACATAACAGGGTTTGATATAATGTTTGGTTTTCATCTTGAATATTCAGACCACTTGATTACAGATATCAATTTCAAAAGAATTTTTATTTTATAAAAAAAAGATAGCATTTTAATTATACCATTGATCATTAAACATTTTGCTTTTTGATTAGATTTTTGAAGCAATTAACATTCTTTGCTTACTGAATAAAATTACAGTTTTTAGAAAAGTAATTAAAAATACATACAAGTATGTTGGAACAGTTACTTTAATTATTTATTTTACTAATATGTTCTAACATGTAATCCATTTGTTCAATAAAGTTTGCTTTTCTCTATTTGAATTTTTCAGAGAAAAACAAAATTCATAAAATGATATATACTAAAAATATACAAATAAAATAAAATAAATAAATAACAAAAAACATACATGAGTTTATTATATGTGTATTTGTTTGTTACAAGATTTCTGTGTCAATTGAATGTTTTCTTTAAATTAGTGTGTGTAGTGGTATTCTAATGCTCAGACCCAACTTTCTTTATTAATGTAGCAATTTATATATTTGTTGTGCTTAATATATACAATTTTACATGTGTATCTGCTTGTGATGTTCTTTACAGCAGACTTTGTGCATAGATGCTTGAAATGAAAGTGAAGATTGAATCCAACCACAAACTACGATATCTGCTCTACAGAGTGCCATCTAGGCATTTAAACCTAGAAAAATTTATAGAGTAGGCAGATACGCACTGTTAAGATTCCACTTTATTTAAATATTCAGATCGTTAGCCCAAGTCACTAGCTCAGCGGAGACGCAGAGATAAAAATCTATATCTTAATTTATATCTTAAATATCAATAAATAAAAGCCACTGCCAGAAATTAACAAATAAAAATATTTATTTACGCACATATAAAGTAACATTTAAATTTTGATGAATAAATTCAACATTTTAGATTTTTCTATTAATCTTTTAATTTTACATTTAACTAAGTTTCAATGAGTTTAATATTTTATTTAGATAGTCAAGTATGAATAGACTACATAGATCTGCATTTGAAAAGAAAATATTCTTCCCTGATTTAACCTTAGGCAACAAATTTCGCAATCAAACTGGCACCAATCCATCTGATACATTCATGTATTCAATGTAGCATGAAAATACGACAACACAAAATACTATACTGTCAGGAAGGTACATCTGATCAGTAAGTAGAATTAGAGAAGTCATTGTCTCTCCACCAACAGGAATGTGACATCTGTTGGCGAGTAGAACAATAAACATAAAACTCTATTGGAATGGACTGCGGTCCTTTGCCGTCTTACAAATCCATCCATAGGCAAGGTGTGTGGCGTATATCTATAATCCTGCCTGTAGCAGATCTCATACTATATCTACAATTACACAAATATATCCAATCCATTGAACCAATTCAACTACGAAATGAATAACCTAAGATTACCCTCCCTTAATATAACTTTACAAAACTATATAGCCATTCATGCCCGACTTAAATTTAACATTTAAATACGTTCGCACAGATTATTTTTATACAAATTGTTTTATAATGTCGAGTATAGATCGGCTGCACAGATTCCACGGTCAAAAACATTCCAAATTAAACACAACCGATCAAAATACAAAGTCAATCAATAACGTCAATTGCTGAGGGAATACAGGAGACCCTTTGGCATTCATCGTAAGATGCCCACACTAACATCGTTGACCTATATATTCTAATCAAATGTGAAAACTTCAACATAATCAACTGCTAACGCAGCAACGTCTATACCCAACCTAAATTTCATCATTTAAAATTTAAAAAATAAATAATTTATACAATAAGAAAAAAAAATGGAAATGATTTTTATCAATCGGAAAACATATAAAATTAAACATTATTAATTTGATGTTAAACTTAAAAAAAAGTCAGATGGAAGTTCATAAGCTTGAACGAAAGTTCTTAGTTATTTTTAAATTTAGAGTTCATGTCAATATAGCTTATGGTAGAAGAGTTCAGGTTTCTGCTTTTAATTACCGCGATGCCTCCATTGGAAGATAATGTTCTGTAGATGGCAATAGCTGATTCAAGGTATCACAGTCTTTTCCTTTTTCTTTTTTAAATAGAGAGTGTGGTATGTGCGTCCTACCACAACTCTCAAACACACAACGCTGGAACTGTCAGAAAAAACTGTATTTCCCTTTTTATATTATCCACCCGGATTCAATCAACAAAACGTCACTAATCCATCACTTCCGTTAGGGTCCGAGCCAAGGCTTAGTGCTTCCATTGGTCAAGCTAATTTCTCTTTATTTTCTTATCTATCTTTCATCAGATCATTTTAATTATAATAGAGCCCAAGGGCCAGTTTGGTTTCGATAATTCATAAACAATCATTTCCATTTACAGATTACATTAATTAATACCTGTTTTTATTTTTAAATCTTGTACTTTTTTTTTATAAAAAAGTACGTTCAAATACTTATTTGTTTTTTTAAAAAAAAAAAAATTTTAAAGTTTGGCATTTGTGCGAATGTATATACGTATAACAAACATTTTAATTTTAGCGTTTAGTTTTTTACTTTTATTTGTGAACTTTTACGTTTTTATTTTAAATTAATGTAACAATATATTTATATATCGTTACAATATATATATTTGCCATAATGAGATCTTGAATGTAAATCCATTTGAAAATATTATTGGAGTGTAGTAGAGTATATTGATAGTGATGTAGTGATTCTTTCTACTACATCCTTCAACTTATGTTATATTTTGTTTTTCATCACTTTAGTGCCATATAAAAAGGAAAGAAAAGAAAGTTTGTAGGTTTGTCTAGGTAAATCTGTGTGAAAAACTTACTATTGTAGAGTGACAAGGTTGCAGTCTTATTTGGTTTGAAATTTAGTTTGTGGGTGAATGTAAATTCTTGTAGAATTTTTTGTAGAATAGATAATGCAAACTAAATTTTGCAATGAACTTCATATTTGGAAGCCTGTGAAAGATTTATGTATTTTTTTATTAGAAGAGGATTAATATAAAATGTGAAAAGTAGGAAGCTGAGAGGTGAATCTTGTGAGAGGGAATGTGTTGAGGTGAATGATTGAGAATTTTTGCCACTGAATATGATGTGAATTCACACTTCAGTAGCAAGTTGGTTAATACATAGAGTAGGGTAGTTGGTATGGTGATGTTGGCTAACATGTTTATTAACACATTGACATTGACTAAGCAAAATGCTTCTCTAATGTCAATTTGAACTTTAATTGGTGCATATATTTTATAGTCTCATACCGAGTTCAAGACTACCTTGAAGATGAGCACAGCTAATGCTGTAATTCATTGCTTTTTTGAAAATTGAATGGGTGAGATGATAAGGAGCAAATAAGTAGTCCTCATTGAAGGAAATCATTGAAATAGAATATAATTCTTCATTATTTTAAATCATCTGTGATATTTTCAAGGTCAACGGGTATTGGGCAGTGAAGTGGCTTGATTGTCTAAATATAAATTTTGGAGTTCCAGTGTTGCAGGGTAGCAGATATTGGATATAGTAGCAAACTTCATTCCTAATTCCATATTATTGAATGTTATAACTGTATATGGAGTCTGAAAAGGTCAATGTGTGGGTTAAATAGATAGTATATTTGGAACTTTTTTATGTTCTGATAAATAGGCTCTGTCATATCTCCAGCATAGATGGCTCCTGCAATCTTAAAGCTATAGGGACTCTGATGATGGAGGTATAACCAGAGCCCATTGGATATATCCCATAGTCCATCTATTTTACAGGCTGAACCAAATCTTACTTTTTATGGCTAGGTAGCCCTTAAGATTATTACAGGATTATTAGATGCTTGGGTAAGTTTGTAGATATGCTGGTATGTGGTGTATGAGGGGTTTGACATTGTCAACTTTTACAATCAAAGATTTATTTTTATATCAATTTTAAAAGAGAGCTAAACATAGTTTTTTTTTTTTTTTTTAATATATATTGTACCGAGCACTTCAATTTTCTTTTGATCACTGAGGGTATCACTAGGTCACTAACTACCTAGAAAATTTAATTTATGGTGATCCAAAAGTTAGTGATGTTGATAAATTTTACCAGCTAGACCCAGGATGAGAAAGAGATTTTTAACATTGTTCAGACAATTGAGAAAAAAACACATCATCAAATGTCAGCACAAAATAATTATAAATAATTTTAAAGTTAATTAAATTCTTAAAATAAATATTAGTCAAACAAAATATAAAAGTTTGACTTAGATTTCTCCAGCAGATTTATCAGAGAGTGTGCAAAAGTATGAGCATCAAACACTTAGACAGATAAGCTCATTTTCTCATCTAAGAATTGAAAGGAATTTATAATGTCTTCCTGCCAGTGATTTATCTAAACAAATTACAGTTTTTTTGAGTGATGGATTTAAAATCAAAAAAATGATCTTGTATACAATTCAATAAACAGTGCATAGTGATTTTTTCCTAATATCCAACAAAACATTGGGACATAATAGAATTGTCATTTGCCTGCAAATACTCATAAAAATCATCTTTAAGACCATCAAGGTTAATTCCAACAAAAAAAAAAGAAATGGTTATGGTATTATGTATAAAAGATAGGAAAACCAAAATCTCTACTGTTTTTAAAAAAAAAACTGAACAATACATTTGATAAATCACTAGCCAAAAGAATTACAGTCAGCAAAAAATGCAAACCATGCTTATGTAAATTAATTACAATGAAAGAATAAGGGACAGATGAGTTAAAAAGAAAATTGTTAGTATTTGCCCAAGCATTTATCAAGGGTTAATAATATAAAAAGAGAAAAACACAAAGCAAATAAAATATAAACTTGCAATACATACTTGAATAAATAAATTTAAAATTTGAAATCTTAAAACTAACACTCCAATACATGTAATAATAAGAAAAATACATAATAAAGTAATTAATAATATTTAAAAGATTTTACATCTTATTATAGGTGAAGGTTTTTTTTAGATTAAGTTGAGATTTTAACATAAAGATTTAAGCAAGAGATTTAGGTTTTGATTATGATATGAAAAGGTGATTTTATCTTTGATGTATAATGTTCGGTCTGGTGGATTTTGTCCAGTGGGATACACAAAGTTCAGGTCTGCATAGGGTTTATTTTGAAGGTTTTGATTTCTAATTTTTTAGTCAGAAGACAATGCTTAGGATCCGCTCTGGACTAGGTCATGTTCTTGAAGGAACATTTGTGGAGCTCTGGGGTTGATCTTTGGGTTGGTTTAGTAATGCACATTATTATCAAGTTTCTTTACAGTGAGTATTTTCTGCATCCTGTATGGACAGTCACTATTTCCAATGTCTTAGGTATTTACTTTTTCTATTAGAAAACAGCTAAGCAATTCCTTCTCAACACAGCAAGCAGCAAATACTATCAGCAGGCAGCAAAAATTCCACTTCAGTCATCCATGATGAACAAATAGCAAATATAAAAATTAGAACAACAATCCAAATCAGAATCACAATAAGGATTCGAATAAGAATAACCAGAATAATAAATCTGTCAAAAACCAGGGTCCATTTATGCTAATTGTTATCTCCCACCTAATCTTCAATTAAAAGTTTTAATTAGGGTTGGGCTCTATCTCCCACTTAATCTGAATTAAAAAAAATCTAACCAGGGCTCCTATCTGTTTCAAAATTAATTTTAAAAAATAAGTCTCAGTTTTTAAAATAAATTACAATCAACAAAATAAAAAAGAAACCTATCACAATCAAAATATTTTAAATTTAAAATGTGTTTACAATTTCCTTCTTTAATTGAGTACATGTGTTATGGCACACACTCTTAATAAATAATAATGTACACAATTTTAAAATTCAATTTTTTTTAAATCTTTAAAATGTACATTTTAATCTTGAATTTTCTGATGATGATTTTGAAACAGATAAAGCATATATATATATATATATATATATATATGCTTTATCTGTTTCATATGATGTATCTGTATAGATATAGCTCCATATATATATATATATATATATATATATATATATAGATGGAGCTTACCAATAGCTTTACAACTGTACATATTACTGTAAATTTATTGAATATGAATGTATTTGAAATTAGATATCAAAATATTTGAAATTTCATCTGCCAACTCTCTTGGATTTAAAAAACTAGGGAACCTATATAAAATAGTTATTTATAATAAATGTACAAAATTTGAAAAAAAATTATATTGACTAAAAATATATAAATCTAATTTCAAAGTAATAACTAATGTTTGGAACTGAAATAATAACATTTAAAATGTAATATCAAATTAATAAATTTATAATATTAATAATATTAAAGATTTTAAGACTTCTCATTCGATAATTTAATATACAAAATTAACAAAGCGTATGACACACTTGAATGAGAAGCTATTAAGATACACTGAAATTATTACACGCTAAGCGCTTTCGAGGCCTTTTTCCTCATATTCATAGCGGTACTGTGAGCTGCAGAATGAAAAAATACCATTCTGCAGCTCACAGTACCACTATGAATATGAGGCAAAAGGCCTCGAAAGCGCTTAGCATGTAATAATTTCTGTGTATCTTTATAGCTTCTCATTCAAATGTGTCATACACTTTGTTAATTTTGAATATTAATAATAAAAATACCTATAATGTATAGAAAATATAACTAAATGTGGTAGGTAACATTTGGTGAAACAGTCATAAAATTCTGAGTTTTATTTTCTCACTATTCTTTTTATTTATTTAATTACAAGGTGTATGTTTAATATCATTGAAACTGATCTACTTGTAAGGTTTTGTAACATATGAATTTTACAATATAAAAATTTTATAAAACAAAATTTTAATAAGAAATACAAAAAATTATAAGCACAGAAATAATAACAATATATTATTAAATATATTTTTATAAGTTAGTAGATTTAAATGATAGAAATCTAATTGGATTGTTGGATGTATTTAACTAAGTTATAAGAAAGAAAAATATTAATTTAAAAATATTGACACATTTCAGTAGCTTTTATTTTCATTATTTTAAGACAAAGTGAGTTGATTTTTACTTAATTATGCAAGCTTATATATAGTCATATATCAGCTGATGAGATTTTATATGTAAAAAATTATAAGCATTCTGACATTTAAATATTTTTTACTTATGTAAAAGTCTTTTATAATAATTATAAATTTTAAGTAGATTTTTACAAATTATAGATTTAAATATAATAAGAATTTAATTAATTTATGTGTATTTCTGGAGTCAAATTTCAACTAAGATATAATAAAGTAAAATATTTAATAATGTAAAGTATTGAAGCTAAAATTAAATTTCATAAAAATATTTGTCAAACATATTTAAACTAAAAGTGAGTTGTTTAGCTTGTTTCCTAAGAAAATAAAAGGGTTGTAGATTAAATAATAATATTTATACATTTAATATTTTTACATTCAAATAAAACTCACATAAATCTTTATAGTTTTATATTTTAATGTTTGTTGTTTTCAAATACAATTATGAATTATTTTTGTTCAGTGTTTTGTATTTTTTTTAGTCATGTATTGTAACAAAAAAAGCATCTAATACTTTATGTTTAAAAAAATTATTAAAATAATAAGTTCATATAATGAAATTAATCATAATAATACAATATCTACTTTGCAGATAAATAAATAGTAATAATGTTATTTATACAAAAAATTTCATTTCAGTGTTTAGGCTAAAAAAATATTTTCAATAAAAGCAAACTTTTCTTTTTAGTTTTATTTTTTGTTTTATAGATAATTCATTAAAATCATTCATCCTAACATCAAAAACTATTTTAGAGATAATAAAAATTAAATTTTTAATTACAAAAAATAAAAATGAATAATAAAATTATTAACAATGATCATTTTCTGCTTGATATGATATATATTTCCAAAAAAATAATTTTTTTCTAATGATTAAATACTTTTAAACAAAAGCTATGTAAATATGTAACATAATTATTAAAAAATAAATATTTAATAATTTTATAAAAAGGAAAACTCATATATATATATATATATATATTATTTTTCTGTATATATAAATGGAAACTGTACATAGAAGGATAGATTATTTTTTGCTTCTTCTTATACTGATTGTTGTTGAAATAAAGCAATTAGTTATAATTAAAATTTTATCTGCTAAAATGTTTTTCAATTGTAATATTCTTTATAAAAATTCAATTTTAGTGAAATTTTTTTAACATTTATAATCTAAATAAATTTTAATCAAATTTCATATTAAATAATGTTATGTCAATCAGAATCTATTAAAAAAATTAAAGCTTAAGATTAAATAGACTTTTTCAGATTTATAGATTTGAATGTTATAAATTTTATGAAATTTATCAATATATTTTTGTAAATAAATTTCAAGTGAGATATAATCAAGCAAAGTGCCAACTAAATATATGAAGTTGTCTAAATCTCCCATTTAAAAATAAGTAAACTTATACAAGTGAGTCTTATTTATTGGTGAAAATATTTTGAAAATTATTATACTTTTAATTTTAACCTATATAAAATATTATTATTTGATATATAATTTTTATATGAATTAGAATAATAAGTTTAATGTTAATTAAATCTGGTTTAGTGCATATAAGATAAATATTGTTACTGGAAGTTGGGAATTTAGTTTGTAATGACTATTTTTAATTGACTTTTTGATTCATAACATTTTAGTTAAAATTATAGTTAGTGTATAACAATTTATAAATTTAAACAAGTAATGATTACAATTCTCATCAGAAAGAATACAGAATGTTCAAGTGCTTATACTATTTACATTAGTAGTAGCAGTAGTAGTAGCAGTAGTAGCAGTAGTAGTAGTAATAGTAGTAGTGTAGTAGTAGTAGTAATAGTAGTAGTAGTTGTAGTAATGGTAGTAGTAGTGGTAGTAGTAGTAGTAGTAGTAGTAGTAGTAGTAGTAGCAGTACCAAGAACAGGAACCGTAACAGTAATAATAATAACATCATCATCAACAACAACAACAATAATAATAATAATAATAATAATAATAATAATAATAATAATAATAATAATAATAATAATAATAATAATAATAATAATAATAATAATAATAATAATAATAATAATAATAATAATAATAATAATAATAATAATAATAATAATAATAATAATAATAATAATAATAATAATAATAGTGACAATTAATTATAAAATCATAAAATAGTATGCAATTAATATCTAAGTAATATGTATAATATTCTCTCTGAAGACAAGCTACAATAAATTATATAATATAATAACTATTCTTTAAATATATAAAATATATATATTAATAAAATCACAAATGTAAACCTATATAAATTTAAATAGATTTTTTACACATACATTATCTTTAATACTATCATATGCACTCATCCATTTAAAATAATTATAAATACTCTATAGGCAGATAACCACATCTATAACCTACAACAGGATCAATTAAATTTACACATAAATCTCTAGTGTCTATATAAATATATTAGATGATTCCACCTTTATTGTTAAAAGAAGGTTGCATTGACAACAGTTTGAAATTGTTGATTGTTATTGATATTAGGATTTTCGAAGTGTTGGCTGATTTTTAATGATATATTGTACTGGTCAAAAACCTAGAATCCAAGTAAACATATATCCATTTAGCATGTGCAAGATACATAAGTCAGAAACAATACCAAATATCAACCTACGTACCAATGCTCCAGGCTCTACGACTACATGAACAACACTTTTGCTGATACTAACAAGGTTTTCATTACTCCAGGCCCAGTTATAAGAACTGGGAGAGCAAAAGAACTTGAAACTATATATATATATATATATATATATATATATATATATATATATATATATATATATATATATATATATATATATATATATATATATATATATATATTTAATGGGGTAATTAATAACTTCTATAAACTATGGCCATTTCAATAATGGCACAGAGTTTTGTTTGACATTGATTAATGATTTGAGCCATAGTAATATTCAAGGCAACATTTACAAAGGGTTTGAATTTAAACATTTGTTTCATATAAAGTATTATATGTCTCATAAAATAGCAAATAATAGAGACTGAAGTAATAAATGATAAATGCAAGAATACAGATAAATGATCTAGAGTAAATTTATTAAGTGATTATATATTGTACCGGTCAAAAGATTTTGGTTTCATATATTCTGGCTATGAGGGCACCACTAATCTGAAAATTGAAACTAGACATTTATTTTAAGGGTGAGCAGGATATATGAACATGAATGTGCCAGACTAAACCCAGGGAGAGCAAAAGCTCATGAATGTTGTTCAGACAATTGAGAAAACACTGAGACCAACATCATCCAAAATAATTACAAGAACTTTTAATTTATTAAACATAATAACAAAATAAACATAAAAACTTAATCTACATTTTCTTAGCAGATCTTAACATTGGGTGTTTGTGAGCATTAATATGTTAAATACCCAGGCAGACAAGTTCATTTCACATCTATAGCATAATAAGGGCTTATATCATCCTGCTAGCAATTCACACAACCAATTTCCTTTTCCCTATAGAGATTTAGTAAGATGGATGCTTATGGCTGCTAAGATCAGTCTGAGTATTTATCAAGAGTTAATCATAGAACTCATAAAATATTAAGCATATAAAATATCACTTGGTATAAACTCTCAAATAAGTAATATTTTAAGATGGAAAATCTTGTTACTAAGATTGTAATGTAAAAAACCAATACATAATATTTAAATTCATAGATTTCACATCATAAATATAATTTCTTTTAAGATTAAGCTGAGATTTGCTAGAGACTTAATTAGAGATTTAGCCCTGATTTTGATATGGAAAGATAAGTTACCTTGAGGTAATATTCATTTCAGCTGTTCACACAATTCCGTTTATAGAGTCCTATACAATGGCTGTCATTTACTACAGATTCAGAAGATTGGAGACACTATCGAGATCCACTCTGGACTTGACCTTTAGGTCATGATTGAAGTCACAATTTGGAGTTCCGGAGGTTCATCTTTGGAAAGGCTTAGCCCATCATGTTGTGAAGATTCTTCATGGTGTATATTATAGGCATGGCATCTGAATGGCTGCTACTAGGCAAAAAGTAGAATTATTGTCAGTCAATGGGAATTCAACTTGGTGATTCTCATAAAACAAATACCAAATAAAAATTAGAATCACTTTAACAATGCAGCAGTTCAATAACAGCTAAAATCTGGATGAATCCTCAATAACAAGAAGCTGAATAAGCTGAGAAATCAGAATAAAAAAGAACTGAATGATGTGAATAGTCTATCTGAATAATCTGATAATGAATAAAAAAAACCAGAGCTATTTATGTCCATTGTTATCTCCCACACAATCTTTCTTTTTGGTAAATCTCTATTTCTTACTCAATCTTAATTAGAAAAACAATGTCTTACAGGGCTTTATCTTACAAAATTATTATTATTATTATTATTATTATTATTATTATTATTATTATTATTATTATTATTATTATTATTATTATTATTATTATTATTATTATTATTATTATTATTATTATTATTATTATTATTATTATTATTATTATTATTATTATTATTATTATTATTATTATTATTATTATTGTTGTTGTTGTTGTTGTTGTTGTTGTTGTTATTATTATTATTATTATTATTTACATTCATATCGGCCTTTCAAACCAATTGTGCAAACGCTTTGCGAGTGTTAAATAATAAATGAATGCCTTCTGATCAATACAAGATATAGAATTTATGCAGGAATAAAAAGAATCCTCTTATTCCTACGACTCAAATATTTATATATGAACAAATCTGAAGTACTTGCACAGAAGGCGTGACGATAGAATGGTCACTTTTAAATTACTATATACAATGTCTGAATGAATGACGCGATGAAATTTTCTAGAATTTACTAAACGTCATTCCAACTGAAACTTAATCATATATATAAATAAGCATTTATTTTTATAGCATCTGCATATAATTGTAATAATGTAAATTACAATTATATGCAGACGCTATAAAAATAAATGCTTATTATTATTATTATTATTATTATTATTATTATTATTAGTATTGTTATTATTATTATTATTATTATTATTATTATTATTATTATTATTATTATTTTAAAAAAAACATACCAAACTAAATCTAAGCTTTAAAAATAAATCAACATTATTTTTTTTTATCTTTTTAAATAAAATACTTTTATAAGAAGACTAATTAAAGTTTGCTTGCTTTTAATTATTTTAAAAGAAAACAAGAGCATCATAAAAAAATTATTTTATACTAAAATCAACTGAGAATTAAAAATATAAGATTTCAATATAAATAGGTATATGTGTTATTGCACATATAAAACTTGTTTTTTAATTTACATGATAGAACTTTTGAATCAGATGAAGTATCCAGTTCAATTGCCTCATCACGCCAACAAAAAAAAAATAAAATCATGTATTTACTGTTTTTTTCCTTAAACTTTAAACTCCAACATTTAAAACTTTTAAATCCCCTCTCCCTGACTGAACATTTGCACTGAGATCAATTCCTTAAGTGTACCTTCTATCTTTTAGATGACTGGCCTAAAACTCTGTGCATTATAAGATCAATAAACCCCATGCTCATCTTCCAATACAAAGGCATTCAGACCAATTTTCTTTTGTATAGTGAAGGGTCTTTCATATACTGGGAGAATTTTCTCATATTGATGCTGGGTTGAATTGCTGACATGAGGTTTTTGTACAAAAACCAAATCCCCTACCTTGAATATACATGGTCATGGATTTCCTCACTTTATGCATACTTCAGTCATATGTTTCAACTTTATTCGAGCCTTTCTTTTATCCATTTTTTATCATTTTTCTCCCAATCTACAGGCAAGGGATCCTTTATCAGCATTGAATAATTCTCTCCAAAATGTAATCTGATAGGTGAAAATCCTGTAGATTCATTCTGTGTCCTATTTATGTAGTTAGTGATGTTTACCTTCTGATTCACCCATCCATGGTAATTTTTGCTGACATAAAGTTGAAATAAATGGTTTAACTCCCTCATGATTTTCTCACAGGAATTCTATTGAGGATTACAAATAGATGTTAATACATGCTGAATGCCCTGTTGCTGAATCCACTTTTTTCAGTGGTGAGATTTAAAGGGTCTCTCATAATCTGTAAGTATTATCTGGAGCCTACGAATCTTAGGAAACTGATGCTCCTGTAAGATCCAAATAGTACTTTGAGTATCTACCTTTCTTAATGGATATGCAGTTACATACTTAGAAAATATGTTGTACATTATGATTAAATATTGGTAATGATTATAGACAGGTAAAGGCCCATAAAAATCTATGGCAAACAATTCATTAGGGTTGTATGCTAAAATATGCTGTAAGATCCCAGTAAATCTCTTATTTACATGTTTAGTTTGTGAACAAACATGCAATTTTCCCAAAACTGATACAATATTTGAATATAAACTTGGCCAGTAAAATACTTCCTGAGCACATGTTCTACTTTACATGGTCCAAAGTGTCTATAAAGGTAATGTATACACTCAATAAGTTTGTTCCTGAGTCTTTGGGGTATAAGAATTCTTCATGAGTTTCTTCCATGGCAACTCTGTATTGCAATACACCATCTTTTATTCTATAGGCTTCATATTTTCCCAACATTGCTGTGTCACTGGTATCTGAAGTTCTTATCCCTTTCTTATATGTCTTGATTTGTACATACTTTGGGATGGTCTCCTGTATTTCAGGTAGCTTTAGTAATTGTTGCTCTATGGACTCATCTATGATCAATGTGAATGCTGCAATACTCAGATTGTTGGGATCAAGATGCTGTGAGGTCAGATCTATGAGATGGCAACTCAAAAAATATCCACCACAATATTTTCCTTTCCTTTACAATATAAAACGTTATACTGGAATTTCTGTAGCATAAGACTCCATCGTATCAATTGATCATTTCGATAAATAACTGCTATTAAGAAATCCAAGCTCTTATAATCTGTAATTACAATAATCTTTGACCCAACCAAGCATTGTTTGAATTTACTGAAAGCCCTAACAATGTCCAGAGCTTCCTTTTCTGTCATCATGTAATTATTTTCCATCCCTTCTAGCTTGCAGCTACAAAAATACAACACTGTGATGTTGTTAGTTGTCAATTTGAAATAACATAATCCCAAGCCCTTGCCCACAGCTGTTGGTCTAAACATAAAAAGTTTGTGAAAAGTCAGGGTGCTAGAACCACCTGTTCCAATAACTTCTTTTTAATGTGTTGAAATTTCTGCTTCTGTTTGTACTCCCATACCCATTTACAGTCTTTTGTTAATAACTGAATAAAATTTGCAGCATCTAATGCAAAAGTTTCATAGAATCTATGATAAAAATTACATAATCCCAGAAAAGGCCACACCTGATATCTATTAATGGGTGTAGGAAAGTGTTGTATCACTGGTAGTGTCTCTGGATGAGGTTTAATATCCTCTTTCCCATTTAAGAAGCCTAAAAATGCAACCTCCTCCTAGACCAGGCAACTTTTTTGTAAATTGATGGTAATGTTTTTCTGGTAAAACTCCATTAAGAACATTTTCAAGTGTTCCATATGTTTTTCATGGATTTTTAGATGTGTTGACTATGACATCCATATACATCACAATCAGGCTCTTGATTTTGTCTGGTAACACTTGATCCAAACACTTTAGAAGTCCTGAACCACTATTGAGTAATCCAAAAGGCATACACTTAAATGCATATGTATGCTCTTCATAGCAGAAAGTGGTATACTTGCAGTAAGATGGATGTAGAGGGATCTACCAATAACTGGATGTCAAGACCAATGTAGAGAAAATGGCTTTGCCTTGGAATTTTGAAAGAAGTTCCGTTATTGTAGGTTGAACATTTCTTTCTGGAATGGTAATGGCATTCAACTGCCAAGCAGCCAACCATATCCTGACAGATCCATCTTTCATCTTAATACTTCTAATGGGTTAATATAGGAGGATGTGTGCTTTCTAATAACTCCCCATTTAACAATTTGCTATATTTGAAGATCTACTTCAGCCTTATATTGAAATGGAATGAGATATGAATGACTGTGGAAATGGCTTTCATCCTTAACTTGAACGTGATGCACATACCCCTCAATGATCTTAGGCCTATTTGAAAAAACTGAATAAAACTCCCTCAACAGTTCCATTAGGTAGTGTTGTTCTTTCATTCCTTTTAAAATTGATTGTAACACTTTATTTTGCATTTCCACAATATCCCTCACTTTCTGACAGCACTATACCTGAAGTGGCTTATAATTCTTTAGCTCTTCAAATGACGTCAAAACTTCTTGGCAAAGAAATGAACATTTGTCATAATCCAACACACATCTATGCCTGTATAAAAATCAGTCCCAATTATAAGATCTTATATGAGATCAGGCATTATCAAAAAGACATGATGAACTCTACATTACCCAGATGCAACTGTAACCACATCTGCTTGGTTTCAATATTTAACTTTTTGCCATTGGCCAGTGTCACCTGCATTCTCATTATTGGCAGTGTATACAAACATGGCTGGTCTCTTTATTTTCACATAAAACTTGCTACAAAGCAATGACATCCGACTTCCTGAATCAATCAATGCTTCAGTAATGATATCTCCAGTCTTTATACTGATAATTGGGCAAGTCTGTATAGCTCCATTCCATGCTGGTTCTTTTTAATTCACCACAACATTAGCTACAGTCCTACAGCTTTCTTTACTTTTTTGTATTGGAGCTGATAATTGACCCTTTTGACCTTTTTCTATCGAAATTACTGATCACCCTGCATTGTTCTTTTCTCCACCACTTCTTGGGCTGATTATGTTCTATTTCATTTAACAGTTTGATCATTTCTTCAAAGTGAATGTTGCTACTACACAATATGTTCTGCTGTATATCCCTTGGCATATTGCCCAATACTATTCAGCATATCAGACTCTCAGACGAAGAGAAAGCTATCAATGATTTCAGCCTTGCTACTTGTCTGCAGAAAAACTGGGTTAAATTTCTTGATTACCCCTAGTATATCTTTCTTGTGATATATTGTTGAATATATGATACTGCTTTTCTTCACTCCAAAAATTGTGCACTAATTTACATCTGTAATCCCAAAAAGTCTTTGGATTGATCTTTAAAATATGCCACCAATCCTCAGCCATTTCTTGTAAATAGTGGCATGCAATTGCTACTAGTTCAGTTACCTGCCAATTATGAAATAGAAACATCTCTTGCAGGCTCTCCAAATGCTCTAATGGGCTTTCCCAAATTTCAGCCATAAAAGATTTATTTGCCAATCTATTTCAGCCATGATGCTAGCTCATCTATCTTCAGCCTCTTCTCTAACTTTATTTAAATTCCAAACAAATCTTCTGTCTATTTATGAAATTTATTTATTTTTTAATCTTCAACTGCTATATATATAATTACAACCATTAAATTAAATGTCTGTATTTTTAAATTATATAATAATAATTCAAACAAATATATTTAACACAGTATTCAAAATTAAATAATGTATTCTTTACCAGAAGTACTTTCAATTGTTTCACTGACAATCTTTATCAACTGTTAATTTTGAATACTGTGTTAAATATATTTGTTTGAATTATTAATATATATATATATATATATATATATTAATAATTCAAACAAATATATTTAAATATATTTGTTTGAATTATTAATATATATATATATATGTTTTAAAGCACAAAAGTTAAACTCTTACTTTTTTTTTTTTTTTTTACGAATGTAACAGCTAATTTTTAACTTAAAAAAAATAGTCTCTTTTATACTTTAATAATTATTTCTAAAATGTGAACCCAAACCCTTTGCTTTTTTTTATTTATTATTTTATGAACATAGAACTAATAACTTATTTTTTTTAAAAAAAAAGAAACAAAATAAATATATAACTTCTTAATATGTATTTGTCTGACCTGTCCATTCAGTAATAACTCTAAAGAATGCTGTTTAACTACATATTAATTATTCATATTGAAAAAATGAACCCCCTATTCCAAACTGCTTCCTACAATTTAGCACAAACTGATCACAACTTACTGAATCTTATCTCCAACACCTGAAATATTCCTCAATTGTCCAAACAAACAAAATCCCAGGTGGGATTTTAAATTGAAGCCCCATGTTGGTTGCGCTAAAATTAATGTAGTTATGTACTAGATGAAACATGTTGGTTTCGTATATTCTGACCATGAGGGCACCACTAGTCCAAAAATCAGAACTATACATTTATTTTAAGGGTGGACAGGATATACAAACATGAATGTGCCAGACTAAACCAGGGAGAGCAAAAGCTCATGAATGTTGTTCACACAATTGAGAAAACACTGAGACCAACATCAGCCAAAACAATTACAAAAACTTTTAAATTTATTAAACATAATAACAAAATAAACATAAAACCATGATCTACATTTTCTTAGCATAACATTGAGGGTATGCAAGCATTAATACATTAAATACCCCCAGGCAGACAAGTTCATTTCTCATCTGTATCATAATAAGGGCTTTTATCTTCCTGCTAGTGGTTCACACAACCAATTCCCTTTTCCCTACAGAGATTTAGTAAAAGGGATGCTTGTGGAGAACAACGGGACAGCACAGATGAGCTTTTTTTAGTCCAGAAAAAAAACATTGGAACCAAGAATGTCCTAATTCTGCAAAACACCCATGGACAAGTATGTTTAAACGAGCCAAGGTTAGTCTCACACAAAAAAGCATATGAACTATGTAATCTGAATTAGAGAAAATAAATCTCTACCAAGAAAACAAAATTATATATCCTCTAAACTGCCATTCAAAAGATCAGTGATCTGCAGAAAACACAAACCAAGTTTGATTACCTTTAATGGCAAACAAATGAACAAAAAAACAGGAGAGTATAAGAAACATACTAAGGTTGTCTGAGAATTTATCAAGAGTTAATCATAGAACAGAGAAAATATTAAGCATATAAAATATCACTTGCAATACATTCTCAAATAAGTAATATTTTAAAATGGAAAATCTTGCTACTAAGATTGTAATGTAAAAAAACCAATACATTAATAATTAAATTCATAGATTACACATCATAAATATAATTTCTTTTAAGATTAAGCTGAGATTTTCTAGAGACTTAATTAGAGATTTAGCCCTTATTTTGATATGGAAAAAAAAGTTACCATGAGGAAATATTAATTTTTGCTGTTCACACAAAGTTCAGTTTATAGAGTCATATACAATGGCTGTCATTTACTACAGGTTCAGAAGATTGGAGTCACTATCGGGATCTGCTCTGGACTTGACACTTAGGTCATGATTGAAGTCACAATTTGGAGTTCCGGAGGTTCATCTTTGGAAAGGCTCAGCCCATCATGTTGTGGAGATTCTTCATGGCATATATTATAGGCATGGTGTCTGAATGGCTGCTACTATCATGGCAAAGAGTAGAATTATTGTTAGTCAACGGAAATTCAACTTGGTGATTCTCATGAAACAAATATCAAATAAAAATTACAATCACTTTAACAATGCAGCAGTTCAATAACAGCTAAAATCTGGATGAATCCTCAATAACAAGAAGCTGAATAAGCTGAGCAATCAGAATAAAAAAAGAACTGAATGACTAGAATAGTCTCTCTGAATAATCTGATAAGAATGAATAAAAAAATCCAGAGCTATTTATGTCTATTGTTATCTCCTGCACAATCTTTTTTTTGCAACTTTGAACCATGATAAATCTCTATCTTTCACTCAATCTTAATTAGAAAAACAATATCTTACATGGCTTTATCTTACAAAATTATTATTATTATTATTATTATTATTATTATTATTATTATTATTATTATTATTATTATTATTATTATTATTATTATTATTATTATTATTATTATTATTATTATTATTATTATTATTATTATTATTATTATTATTATTATTATTATTATTATTATTATTATTATTATTATTATTATTATTATTATTTTTAAAAAAACATACCAAATTAAATCTAAGCTTTAAAAATAAATCAACATTAATTTTTTATCTTTTTAAATAAAATACTTTCATAAGAAGACTAATTAAACTTTGCTTGCTTTTAATTATTGTAAAAGAAAACAAGCATCATAAAAAAATTATTTTATACTAAAATCAACCAAGAATTAAAAATATAAGATTTCAATATAAATAGGTATGTGTGTTATTGCACATATAAAACTTGGTTTTTAATTTATGTGATAGAACTTTTGAATCGGATGAAGTATCCGGTTCAATATATATATATATATATATATATATATATATTAATAAAACAACATAAGCTTTGGGATGTCTATAGAATCAAGATTACACATCTGATAATAATTTAAATTGAAATTATGCACTTCTGAATTAAATAAATAGGTCATTCAAGACCATACACAATTAGATACATATTTGTTTTAACATAAAAAATAATGAGTGCAATTGCAATATAATTTTAACATATATAAATAAGATTATAGGTGCGACTAAACATATGGTAGTTAGTGCAATTAATATATAAATATAAAGCGAATTGGTTTGGTTAATATGCCAAGGTCATGGAAGAACTTAATTAAATCATTGAAATACCCTTGTCCAAAAGTTTACAAATGTACAATAATTGGTTTATTATACTAGAATATATAAGTAAGATTTTATAAGGCATGATTCTAATCGTGTATGTGGATACATGTTACTAAATCATGAAGACTGACTGGATAAGTGGAAGTATAAGACTGACTGACTGGATGAGTGGAAGTAAAATGCTTGAGTCTAACATAAGCCACAGTTATATAATTTAACCTGAGATTTAATATAATGGGTGGCAAATGGCATGCTATTACAGTTTACAGAGAGCATTGCAGATCTATAAAGAAATGGATAATAATGAAGGCAGTATTCATTATAATACTTTCCCATTGCTTGTAAGAATGAAATCATTTAAAATACTTTGAGTGGCTTTGTCATGTTTGCATTAAAGAAAAGATATGCTGTCCTGACAACTAAAACATATCTGTGGAGAATAATGCCACCAGATAGCATGTTGGGATAGTTCATCTGTTAGTTTCCGTACACTGATTTAGGAGTGTGTGAAGTTGAATCCCTAGTAGAAAAAGCATTTATTTTGTGAGGGATAATGAGGAATAGGTTTGGTCTATTCCCAAGATCCTGAAGTATATGACAAAGCAAGAATATTAATAAATATATGATGGCACCTAATACCTAAGCATAGATAAGTCAGTCACTAATGAACATTAATAAATAAATTAATACCTGATTTAAACAATCTGCTCTTCAGCATAATGGAATGATCAACATACCCCCTCCAAGCAATTAACTAATAATGATCAAAATTATATGGGAAAGATTCTAAAACTAAAATAAACTAAATGGCTTTCTCCCACACACCCCAAAGTATCTTATTACATGTTATAACTTATAATATTATTTCAATTAAATATTAAACTCACTTCTGGGGAGATCTAATTACCGGACAGGTAAAACAAGATGAGGGTTAAGAGTAAAATTTTTAGAAACAAACAATTTTTATAAAGCTAAGTGAGCTGAACAATTAATTTTTAAAGAAATTTATGTTTCCCTTATGTAATAGGAGAGTTTGATACAAACTTGGCAAATTAACATAATTAAAGAAACAAAATTAAATCTAAACTGCCATACCAAATTTAAGAAGGAATTATATAGCATTATAGAGAGTTATAAGACATTTGGCATATATATATATATTTAATTCTCAAAACTGTATATATATATATATATATATATATATATATATATAACAGTTTTGAGAATTAAATAACAGGTTTTAAAGGCTTGTAATGTAATTAGAAATAGAAGCAAACTAATTAATTAAAATTCATCAGCTAGTGACAATTTAGGTATTTTACCTTGGGATTGAAGGTGTGTAAATAGACTTGGGTTATTAACATGCATTGGTAAAGCTGCAGAGATTCATTCAGTCAGGCATTTCTTGGAGAAATTCACATTTTCAAAGTAGATGTTTCAGACTCTGGCATTACAGGTGAGATAAAGTACACAGAAGTCTGAGTGGAAGCAAACAATCTTCTTCTTACCCTGACATGACTTAAATTACAATGTAACTGATGTGAAGTATCTTTGATCTCCAAATAGAACAAGATTCTAATTCATTTGATAGCCAAAAATTTAGCTATTTATATACAAGGCAAATATTTAAAGAATGTTGCCTTGAAGCAAGATATTTTTTTTATTTTCACATACATCTAGTGACAGATGTAATCTTTTGTTTCCATACATTTTGTTCAGATTTGAATATGATAAAATTTCTGCTGGCCATTGTTTCAAACTCTTGATATCAATTTATTCTATACAAAATTAGTAATAAAATTAGAAAATATTATACATTTTTACCAAATATTGTAAATTAAATCATAAATTAATCAGCCTTATGTACAAGTGGCTATTAAAATTATTACAATACAAAATATTAGATGGTGAAATATTGGATAAATATTATGCTTAAATTATTAGTAATTGCTATAAAATATTGCAAAATATAATTTAGACAAATTATAAATTAGACATATATTATAAATAGATGTCTTATATACATTGTTAATGAATTTATCAAAATATATGAAATATTATAAAATTACCAAGGTATTACAAATTATACAAATATTGATTTTCATACAAGTCTGTAAGCTGAATGGATAGACAAAACTAAATGTTCATAATAATTTATCAAAATAAGCATTTATTCGATTTATCACTTGTTTAACTTTTAGTAGAGATCCATTTAGAATCGTGTACCCATACATCTCAGTATATGGCTATGAAAAGATTGACTGATTAGTCAAGTGAACTGTAATGAAAGAATCTCTGATACTTATAACATTCCATACATTTTTGGAATGGTACAATGGTCCACAAACTTCAATGCTGATGATTACATTATTTTCCCTTAATGTCGGTTTATTTTATACAAAACTATTAGTAAGTTGCTATAAAACATTAGAAAATATTATAATTTAGACAAATCACAAATTAAATACATTATAAATTGATTTATATAAATTATTAATAAAGTTATCAATATATATATATATATGTTAAAACGAAGATTTGCACGGGTTAAATATATAAAATACATATTTTGCGGGTTCATCCGTGTTAAAAACTTTTAATATCAATATACTGACGTTTCGACTTGGTCACACAAGCCATCCACAGAGTTATAAAAAGGTAGAAAGACGGTTGTAGAGGCGCTACAATCACTGGTTTGAATAAAACATTAAAAAATCCCACCAATAGCAAAAATGTTAAATTTAAGAATGTTTTTTAAAGAAATCTTTCCAAATAGGAGGAAGTTTGCACGTATCATCTCGCTTATTGATACAATCTGGCCTTTTAAGTATCTCAATGGCTTCTCTGATTTTGCATTGGTAGAGATTATAATATGATCCTGGTACTAGAAAAATCTATTTTATGACCTGAATCTATAGTATGGAGTGAGAGTGCTGATGATGATGAGTGTTGTTTAACTGCATTAGCATGCTCATCTCTCCTAACACTGATGCGACGATTATTCATACCTATGTAAGAAGCTTTACAATTTTTACATGAGATTTGATAGACACCATGAGATTCAAGAGGGATTGAATCCTTAGGCTTGGTTATTATATTGCTGATCTTTTGATGAGCAGAAAATGCTGTATCTATATTATAGCGTTTTTATATACGTTCCAGATACCTGTAGTTCCTTTTACATATGGAACACAAATAGTGACTTATCATCTTTTGTGTTCTATTTTGTCTATTTTGGGCTTGAAATAAGGCTTTTTTTATAAATTTGTAATTATAACTATTTGCTAATTAAAACACTATTAATATGATTTATTTCTTCTTTCAGATGGTGTCATCTGAAAGGTTAATTGCTCTATTTAAAGAGTTTTGGCTACAGAAACTGAGTTGGGTGATGATGAGAATGGAAATGTAAATATCTGTCTGTGTGGTATCCTTTCTGAAAAAAAGATAAACTATTTGGTGTTCTGGGTGACTAGAACATCAAGAAAAGGGAGTTTTCCATCAGACTCTGCTCCCACTGCAAAATTAAAGAGGATGCATATTATTTAAATGTAAGAAAAAATCATCTCAATGTATTTTTCCATGTTGCCATATGACAAAAGTGTCATCTATGTATCTGAGCCAAATGAGAGGTTTTAAAGATGATGATTCTAACGAGTTTTCAAGAATAATGTATTACTCCTGAGATAGGTGGCCCATAGAGCAATGCTGTAATGCTGTCCATTGTAACAAAATATGTATTTAAGAGACAATGTTTAATCAAAGCAATAATATGGTCTGGTAAATTGCAACATTGTGAGATTATATTTAAAGCTTCATCAATTGGAATGTTTGTAAACAAAGACACGACATCAAAACTGACCAGAATGTCACTAGCATTACTTTAAAAATTAATGCTAGTGACATTCTGGTCAGTTTTGTGTCGTGTCTTTGTTTACAAACATTCCAATTGATGAAGCTTTAAATATAATCTCACAATGTGCAATTTACCAGACCATATTATTGCTTTGATTAAACATTGTCTCTTAAATACATATTTTGTATACAATGGACAGCATTACAGACAAGTTTTTGGTACTCCTATGGGCTCACCTATCTCAGGAGTAATAGCTGATTTATTCTTGGAATATATGAACCGGTTTAGAATCATCATCTTTAAAACCTCATTTGGCTCAGATACATAGATGACACTTTTGTCATATGGCAACATGGAAAAAACATTAGAGATTTTTCTTTACATTTAAACAATATGCATCCTCATATTAAATTTACAATGGAGACAGAGTCTGATGGAAACTCCTTTTCTTGATGTCTCTAGCACCAGAACACCAAATAGTTTATCTTTTCTCATTTACAGAAAGGATACACACACAGACAGATATTTACATTTCCATTCTCATCATCACCCAACTCAGATAGTTTCTGTAGCCAAAACTCTTTTAAATAGAGCAATTAACCTTTCAGATGACACACATCTGAAAGAAGAAATAAATCATATTAATAGTGTTTTATTAGCAAATAGTTATAATTACAAATTTATAAAAAAAGCCTTATTTCAAGCCCAAAATAGACAAAATAGGACACAAAAAGATGATAAGTCAGCTATTAGGATTTGTGTTCCATATGTAAAAGGAACTACAGACAGTATCGAGATCGGAAGATGCACATAATCTAGATACAGCATTTTCTGCTCATCAAAAGATCAGCAATATAATAACCAAGCCTAAGGATTCAATCCCTCTTGAATCTCATGGTGTCTATCAAATCTCATGTAAAAATTGTAAGCTTCTTACATAGGTATGAGTAATCGTCGCATCAGTGTTAGGAGAGATGAGCATGCTAATGCAGTTAAACAACACTCATCATCATCAGCACTCTCACTCCATACTATAGATTCAGGTCATAAAATAGATTTTTCTAGTACCAGGATCATATCCAGATGTGATAATCTCTACCAATGCAAAATCAGAGAAGCCATTGAGATACTTAAAAGGCCAGATTGTATCAATAAGCAAGATGATACGTGCAAACTTCCTCCTATTTGGAAAGATTTCTTTAAAAAACATTCTTAAATTTAACATTTTTGCTATTGGTGGGATTTTTTAATGTTTTATTCAAACCAGTGATTGTAGCGCCTCTACAACCGTCTTTCTACCTTTTTATAACTCTGTGGATGGCTTGTGTGACCAAGTCGAAACGTCAGTATATTGATATTAAAAGTTTTTAACACGGATGAACCCGCAAAATATGTATTTTATATATATATATTATAAAATTCCCACAGTATTATAAATTATACAAATATTGATTTTCATAAGCATATGTGAATTGAATGGGTAGACTAAACTAAATGTTCTTAATAATTTATCAAAATAAGCATTTATTTGATTTATCATTCATTTAACTTTTAATACAGATCCATTTAAAGTCATGAACCCATATATTTATATATCTATACAACTACCTATCACTTGAGGCAGGTCTCCATTACCAATCAATTGGGTTCATACCTATTCTAGTGCTTACATAGTAAGCAGTAGGTGAAGCACAAATATGTAGAACATATTTCCAGTTTCAATATACATTTGTATATTTTCAAATCAACCTTCCAAATGTTAAGATATTTCAACAATGCTCTCTGTAAATAAATATGAAATCTGAATCCCAAATAGCCAAACTCAAAAGAATATTCACTTTAGTCTTATACTGCAAATGATGTTATATATTAAAATGTAGACCTATTCAAACAATGAGCAGAAAATTAAATTAGCAATAATCTTAAATTGTTTGAATAATCCTGAATTTTAATATATAACATCATTTGCAGCATGATTCAAGAGGCATATCCTTTTGAGTTTGCCTGTTTGAGAGTCAGATTTTACATTTATTCACAGAGCGCACTGCTAAAATTTCTTAATGTTTGGGAGGGTGATTTAAATATTTCTATTTAATATTCAACTAGCACTATGCTTTATAATATATTGTAGCCATTTGGCTACATTGTTGCATTAAAAATAAAAAGATAATCAGTAGCATGACTCCCCAGTCTAATTTTGAATTATTTAATTGAAGGGGAAATAATATTTACTTTTACCATACATATATGTTTTTTAATAATAATGAGTAGTGATTCAGTTAAATATTTTAATATTTATCCCACATTATAATGTAAAAATTCTAAAAATTTACTTTTAATATAATAATTATCAATCATTATTTTTTTTAATAAATCAAATTTTAATAAAAAGTATAAATGTTTGTAAAAGGAAAAGAAAATTATAAAATAATGTAAACAATTTTTTTATCCTTCTATTCAGTAATAATTTAATAATTTTAATTTTAACTTTGAAAATGTATTAACAGAAGAATTTTTTCTCTTCAATAAATTAATTCATAATTTTTAATTCAAACTTTAAGAGAGATAAATAAATAAAGTATTACAAGAAAAGAGACTAAAAATAATAAAAATTGAATTTTGTTTTCAAATAAGTAGAGTTGTGTTTTTTTTCTCTTTATCTCTTTTGAATACAATGGACAGTGATTATCAAATCAAAGTAATTAATCGATTATCTTGTTTTCACTTTTGCAAGAAATTTTTTAATTAAAAAGAGTTGTCAAAAATGTTATGATTCTAATTTAAAATTTTGATTCATTTTTCAATGTCACTGCTGAAGGAGGGAAATAACTGAAGCATTGTATTTGTAAAAATTGTCTTAATTGGTTATTCCTAATTATATCATATTAGAAACAGACTGTGATTGGTTTGGAGCAGGGTTTTCCAAAATTAAGTAAAGTGTAAATAAGTCAGAAGACCTAAGTGTCTTGACCCAACTGCTAAAAAAATCAGAAGTCTTATTCAAGATGGTGAAGTTTCAATCAAGCTTATAGCACAATATGGGTTTATTTATAAAATGGTTTCTATAATAAAAACCATGTATTATGTTACATAAATGCTATACATCATTGTTCCTTCAGGTAACCTGCCTGTATTGAAAAATGTAAAGAAGTTCCTCCTGTAGTAATGTGAAACAAACCTAATCTTCAACCAAGGGCATGCATCTTTGTATGTGTTAGTTTCACCTTCAAATTTTAGTGGAAAGAAAATAGATATTTTTTTCTGTTTGTTAACCTGAAAATACTAGACACCAATAAAAGGACAAATCAATCATATACATGATATATTGCAGAAGAAAACCAACATAAAAACTGGAAATTATTACTGCAAAGAAGAACTTTAAAGAAATTTAAACCATGGTTAAAAATATTTTTATGTGCACATTGTATTTTCAGTTTTTTTTAATAGTAATATTTTTTTAAAATTAAGAATTGATATTTCTGAAGGATTTTATTAAATTAATATTTTCTTGTAAAACTTTTTTTAATTCATTCAATTTTTCTCTTAAAATTATGAGTGTTTTTGGAAAATTTAATTTTATTAAACATAATTTTTTTTGCAACATTTTTTTCTTTTCATTCATTTATTCCCTCTCCCTGCCCCCAAACAAAGAACTTAACAAAGAGGTTAATTCAGGGAAGTTAAAGATTGATATTTATTATTAAAAAAATGTTGTTTTCCCTTCTTTGTTCTTTAAAGAAATAACTCAATGAAAGCAAGTTTAATTAATTTATTATAATATTTAAGAAACTATATTCTTTAATAAAATGAATGTTTACATTTTCATATTATCATGTCATTTTTTTAATTTTTTGTATATTATTAATTAATTGGTTATTTAATAATTGTTTTAAAAAATATATTCTAGGGTTAATATCTTTATTCCTGCAATTAACCATTACATAAATTGGCAGCATGTGTTGCTTGATTTCAACATAGCTTACTGTTCCAGAAATTTAAAATTATTCCAGTAAAGCTAATTAATTGTAGCACGGAAAACCTATGATTAAAGTGATATAGAATAAGCTGTTTGGTTTATTTATTTATTTATTTCTCACAATAACAGATTATAGAATTCTTATTTCCTGAGATAGATTACAATATAACTTATTATAAAAATATTGGGGTTATATTGGTGTTTTTAAAATCCAGATGATAATCTTGAATGCCAGAAGATATCATTTTTAAAGTTCAGGAAAAACATTTATTTTATTTTTAATTAGAAATTAAATGTATATATGGCCTGTACACTAATAGTACTATTTGTCCCAGGCATTGATGATGATCAGCATGTTTCAGTATTTTAGCATTATTTTATTTTTTATATTCTTATACATTGGCACTTAAATGTGTGCATCCAGATAGTTGTGTTATAAATCTGCCCTAACTTTGGAAGTGGCTAGATAAGTAGTCTTTTTATAGTGTACCTCTTTTAAATCTAGTCATAAGGTTGTCTCTTGATTTTATATTGATTCTTGATTGTCCTTTGTTTTTGACTGATTGTTCCTGGTTGTTCATGATGATGAATGATTTGATTACTTTTGTTTAATACTGTGTGAACTTATTTTTAGTTTTAGTTTTTGCTGATGTAATCCTCTTCATCCCTTTTATAATTAATTTTATATTTTGTTTATTTGAGGATGATGTGATTTCCCACCTCTCCATATTCTCCCCTGATTAACCCTTAATTTTCCATACCTTTACAAATATATATATATATATATATATATATATATATATATATATATATATATATATGGATATATATATATATATATATATATATATATACTCATTTATTATTTTACATACAAACATAATTGGTCACTTCTTGTGGCATTGATATGAAAATATGCACATATATAGATAAAACATATATATACATGTATATTCTTATCAATGATACATGTACGAGCGCACACTAATACACACCTGTATATGTGCGCAGTATATGTAGAATGAGAAAAGAGCAATGTATGCAAAGCACATATTTAGATGTAATATATATGCACACATAAATAAAATAAATGTTTTAACTATGAAAACAAATTATTTTAACAAGTAATTATCATATAAATATATGTTTTATATATCTTTAGAGGTTAATATATATTGATGTTTATGTATTATAGATTTTTGTAGGTATGAATAAAATGTTTATATATGATTATATTTAACCATTAGAAAACAGTCAACATATCTATTCTATTTATATAAAATGATAAGATAAACTAGAAATAATATCAAATGATGTATTTCACTAAAACCCCAGATGTAAATTGTTAATAAGCAATCTAAAATGGGCACTTTTATAAAAGAGGCAAACTGTTGTTGAAAATCTGGCAGAAAAGTGCATCTGTAGTATAAAAAATACAGTATTCTAAAAACTATTAATAATTATTTGTTTAACAATATATTTTCTTTCGTGCAACTAAATACATAATAAAAATAATAATATTGCT
This sequence comes from Epiperipatus broadwayi, assembly GCA_028023455.1. Taxonomy (NCBI): domain Eukaryota; kingdom Metazoa; phylum Onychophora; class Udeonychophora; order Euonychophora; family Peripatidae; genus Epiperipatus; species Epiperipatus broadwayi. The sequence goes on from JAQFVV010006429.1 coordinate 805,999, forward strand.
TTTTTTATAAAATAGTTACAGACTTCTTTAAGTGGAAAAAAATAGAACTCAAATTTCTCTTTATAGACAAACAATACTTTATTATAAACATTTTTGACAAGACTTTTCTAAGACTTTAATATAAATGATTTCAGAATTAAGTGTGGGTAAAATAAAACTTTTAAACAGAAACAAGGCAGCTGCAGTAAAATGTTATTAATAAATTATTTATTTAACAGTAAATTTTCTCTGAATTAATAAAAGATGAAAATTTAGTGTGCACATGTTAAATATGTCAAATAATTTTAAAAAAAGATTAATTCCATAATCAGCACTTAATTATTTTGTCTTTGAAAAAAGAATATGAAAGTTAATAAGTGATGTGATTGCTTCTCCTTATGCGAAGTCAGGAATCTCTCAGCAACTATGCCCAGAGAAACCTGCTAGCCACTTTACCTTCCCTTTCCATTCCCATCCTAAGTTTTCCCATGATTTGCTCCATCCCAATTCCACAACATAATATTTGCCAACTCCATGCCCTTCATATCTAAATCCACCTTAGCTCTTCCCAAACCCAGCATAAAAACCAATAACCCATTTTCTGTATATTCACTTTGTTCAAATTTATTCCTCCATAACTTCATTATTTGTACCCTTTCTGCTTCCAAGCATTTACATTGAAGTAACAGATGCCTAATATTTTCTATGCTTTCCTTACCCAACTTGCAGACTAAATCATTTCCTTGTTGCTAAAGATCCTGTTTAATCCTTAAACAATAAACTACTTTCCTTACTATTATTATAAATTAATTCACACCCAATGTTCCATTTACTTCTATAAATTTACTCTCCATACTAGTTCTCCATCTCTCCAACTCCCTATTCTTTATTAATTCATCTATTCTTCTATCCCACTTCTTACCACTATAACACTCAACAATCCTCCTAACACAATCATCCCACCTTTTGTATAAGTATACTGACATAAATTCTTTATCCAAATTTTTTGCATATCACATTACCTTTCTAACCCTTCTTGTTGCCTGGCCTTTACTTTTAACCCAATTAAATACTATTTTGGCTATTTTTTATTATACATAAATTGCAATCTACCATAATATTTTCATTTTGCTTTTTGCATCTCTCGTATAAAAACTTGACAATCCAATTTTTCCTTGAATTGCCTCCTTTGCTGTCCACACATCTGCATCTAATGCATGTCTTCCTACTTTCCTTTGTACTTTTTCTAAGTAATCTAATACCCCTTACTAACACATAATGCAACATTGACCTAAGTTAACCTTGCTACTGTCACTCCCTTTCATACAATTCTAACTACATCATATTTATTATATGAAAAACTGTTAATTTATTTATCAATCCCTTTCTTTTCTTTGTTCTATTTATCAATTTTTTCTCCAATTCACCCAAGCAATTTTTCTGATCACCACACTTAACTTTATATCCCCCAATAAAAAATCTTTGTCTTCTCTTACCCCAGTATTCACCATCATTATATTTGATTTTAAATCACTAAATTTAATCCCATCTCTTTACCCACCCCTGCGCATGCCCCCAGCATAACTTCCACATCTTCTCTTCTTTCTGCACACAAAAAGACATCATCCACAAAAAAGACCCAACAACATATATAGTCCCTGCCACATATTAATGGTATTTCTATCCCTCTTCCTAGTCTTTTTATTGCTTTCTCCATTTTACTCAAATACAACAAAAACAATATAGGTGACATAAGGCATACATGCCTTAGTCCCACCCCATTTTTAACTTTAACTGATTCTATATCCCCTAATTGATATGTATAGTAATTATTTTCATATAATTTTTTAATAATATCTACTAAAGCTTTATCCATTTCCAAATTTTCTAAATTTATTCATAATCTATTTCTATGTACTCTATCATATGCATTCTCTATATCTATAAAACTCATATATAACTGCCTACCTGAATTTCTACTCATATCCATAAGTTGTGTAACTACAAATAAACTATCTCCTATAGGCCTATCTGACCTAAAACCTCCTTGCATTTCCCCACTACATTATTGTTTCCATCCATTTTGTAACTCTTCCAGCCACCATATATGAAAAAACATTATATAAAAGTGATGTTACCGCTATTGGTCTGTAATTGTTTAACTTTCTATGATCCTTACTCTTTCCTTTAAATAATAATCTTATTCTTGTATTACTCCAGCTACCCAGAAAAACTCTCTTCAATACTAAAGATGTAGACAGTGAAATCCCCTAATACAAATATAAATAATCAGAGATTTTCACTATGGATGTACATTTATATATGCAAGTACATATCACATGTGTATGAAGATTTTATGTATAATTTGGTAATAATATTGTGTGAGAATATACATGAGAACACATATGCCTGAACTTTTCCAAAGGCCATTCTTGTTGCCTATGCAACTGAATACTATGAATAAATGATTAACACATGATAATCTTTAGAAATATTTTGTCATTGCTGCTACCCCCTCTCTCCTTAACCTTAATTAGTTCTAGTCTTTCAAGTTAAGTTTACAACTGCATTATAAATTTTTAAAGCCATATATAATTAAGATATATCTATATCCCTAAATGTGTAAAAAAAAAATTCCATTTGTATTTTAATATATAGAGTGACTGTACATGTTTTTCTTTTAGTAACATTTAATTTGCTGTATTGTAAAATACACTGTTTTCGTTTTTTTTTTTTTTGTTGTTGTTGTTTTTTATCATTATAATTTAGATACTGTATGTTTATCCAGAGATTTGTGATAATGACGTTTTACTTATAGTTATATGTTGAACTATTTCCATCACCTGGTTAAAAGTGTTTGTTTTTGTTTTTTTGTTTTTTAAAAAAAAAAGCCCTGAGTGCTTTGGCATAGTTGATAGACTGCCCGACTTAGAATCGGGAGTTTCTGGGATCAATTCTGGTACTTGCAATTCTGCGTTCGAACTTCTTATGAATTCCCGAGAAATAAAGCCATATGACTTTATTTACTTTTTTATACTTTTTTAAATGTATAATAATATTAATAATAAGGAAAAGAATAGTCTGGGTCATATCTAGAACATTTTATACTAATTTGTGCATTATTAATAGCATTTAAAAATAATTGAAAAAATGTATAAATAAAGTTGTTGTTTTTTTTTTTAAAAAAAATTACTTCCAACTAGATAATTGGAAATTATGCCACATATATGTTTTTATTTCATAACTAATTCTTCTTATGTTATTTTTTTTTAATTTTAATATTTTTTTTTTTTTTTGCTTACCAGTCAAAGCGTTGACCGGGAAGCGAACCCAGGCCAGCTGCTTTGAAGACAGCTATGCTAACCGCTAGGCCATCGGCGCTTGACTGAGTATAATAATAGCAATATTAACAATAAATCGTAGTTTATCTGAAGAATGTTACAATCAAGTAAAAAAAAACTGCAATAGCTTAAGATTTAAAAAAATATTACATAGTATATTTAAACTATGAAATTTGTTATTTCATAAAAATTAGCATAATGGATTTTCTTTTAATGTTTTTATAATTTACAATATATTGTGAGGATTAAGGAATGTAGTTAATAAAAAAAATTTATTAGCAAAAAGTAATTTTAAATTTAAAAGTGTATTTTTATATATATACATATTAATTTATGTAGTCATTAAAGAGTTAAATTGAACTAATAATTAAAAAAGAAACTGAAGTCAACCTCTAAAAATAAATATAATTAAATTTCTTTGTGCAAA
>JAQFVV010006429.1:812245-817245 GCA_028023455.1 Epiperipatus broadwayi
ATCAAAATTCATTTTGTTGCACATAAGCTATAAAATATTTCATTATTAAAATTTACAATTTCATCTATATATTGAAGATGAATACAAACATTATGATATATATATATATATATATATATATATATATATATATATATATATATATATATATATATATATATATATATGGATGCCATATTTTTGATAAAGAAATTTTACAAGATTGATTGATCTAGGGTTTATGCTATATTAAGTGATTGAAATTTCACCTTATTGATATGGAAAAATGTTAGTATTTACTATTTGTTTTGATTATAAATAATATTGTCAATAAAAGAACATATCATATATCATTACAAATAAAAAATAATAACTGGGTGTGCATATTTTTTATTGACCAAGTAACTGTTAATTTTAAAAGGTTGAATATATATATAGCCTTGAAAAAAAAATACAGGAATTTTAAAAAAAAAAAATTGAATCCAAATCCTCGATTATTATTATTCATGCTTGTCTTTTCTCTAACTCAAGAAGGATCATTTTTTTGCATTCGGATTATAAACAATTAACTAGCAGTGTAATAGAAAATAGTGGGTAAAAGAAAAATAAAACTTTTAAAGTCATTTATGTGTTATAGAATTTTCATTATTTTAAAAGAAACATATGTTTTATTTATTTTTATTTTAAAATATTAAATTTATTTGAGAATCAACAATATCTATATTTAGGTGCTGATTGATAAGTTATCTACACAATAAAAGGGTATGAGATAATTTTTTAAGTTTACACTCTTATCTGATAGTATAAATTAATTCATAACTCCATATTTTCAAATAATCTTTTTTTTTTAATTTAAAATTTAACATGGATATATTTGTATAGAAGAGTTTAAATATAATCAATTTTATGTTACTTTGATTATTTATAATATTTATCAATGAATAAATAAAGTCAATTTTATTTAGTCATATTTTTTTGATTATATATTTTATTTGATGACTAGGGAAGATATTTTGAAATTTTTCCTACAGTTTCTATAGTTCATTGTCATACAACACTTTTGTGATTCACATATATTTATTTATTATTTGTTATCAATTATTACAGAATAGTGGACAATCAAATTTATTATATATTAAAAAGAAATCATATTCGTACTTATTAATTTAATTGGTTACAATTTTAACCAATTTCATACATTTTTATATTATATTATTAATTACTTAATATAAATTAATAAATTTAAATTTATTGAAACCTAATAAACCTATCTAATTATTTTATAAGTATGCAAAGTAATTTATGATAATTAAATCACAATCTAAAATTAGACCAATATCATTAAGTGAAATATGATCATATATATATATATATATATATATATATATATATATATATATATATATATATATATATATATATATATATATATATATATATATATATTATTAAACCCGATGTTTTATCCAGTTTAAAAGCACCATTGCAAAATTAAAACTAACTTATATTTATAAAGGTTTTAAAAGAAAACTATTTAAAAGTTTTGTATTTCATTTTTTATGCATTAAAAGTATGTACTATAGCATACATACTCATTTAGATTTTTTTAAATTCTGTGATTTTACTTTTCCAACAGACTTTAATTTAAAATAATTTTCTTTTGACTCTTGTATTTTTATTTTTTTCATTACAGTAATTAAAAACAAGCAAAGGTTATTTTTATTTTGTTGATTTTAATCTATTTTTTAATTTTTTTTTTTCCATATGTCATAGCATCTGCCGGGAGGCGAACCCATAACTGTCTGCAACCAACTACTTGCTTGCAAGGCCGATGCACTGACCTCTCGGCTAACAACGTTTGACAGATATTTTTTAAAGTTGAGATTTATTTTCTCATTTTCTTAAATTAATTTTAAATAAAAAAGAGCCTGGGCAGACATTTTTTTAATTAAGATTAAGTGGGAGATGGAGATTTACCCAGGTCAATACCTTTTAATTAAACATTAAGCAGGAGATAACAAATCACATAAATATCCATGGGTTTTTGACTGAATTATGATTTTGCTTCTTATTCTGCTTGATAATCTTATTGTGATTCTTATTTGGATTGCTGTTCTAAATGTATATTTGTTAATGGCTCAATGTGGATCACTGAAGTTGGATTTCTGTGGACTGCTAATAATATTTGCTGCTTACTGTGCTAAGAAAGACTTGCTTAGCTAATTGCTAATAGAAGTAAATACATTAAGCTACTGGAAATACTGACCATCCATCCAGGATTCAGGAAAGACTCACTGTAAATAACCTTAATAATAATATACAGTTCTATAATTTTACTATATTCATTGCTATATAAACTAAAGACATTTCTGGATAAAGTGTAAGCATATTTTAGGGTATTATACTATTAAGCTACTTTTAAAAATATTATGTCCTAAATGTAATAATTATTTTAAGCATCCCTAATTTGAAATTTTATAATAAGTAAAAGTTTATAGGTTCAAAAATAAATAATAATTTGTAATACCATTTTATTAAAGAGAGTGGCTGAGATATGATAAAATTCATTTGCATTTCAACAAAGTATTACCATACTCACTTTTTGTGGAGTATTATGAAAGACTTTATAAAGTATTCTTTTTCTCTGTATATATACAATTAAATAAATCATTACCATTACTAAATAATTTCTAACCGTAAATTTAGCTAAGTGAAATTGAGGCTATAAAATTTAAATTAAAGTTACATTTTATTTGCCAGTATTAATGGTTAAGCAAATCAGAGTGATATGTTTGTACATTATCTATTATTACAATAAATAATTACTGGCAGCCTAAATGGATAGCACTTTGAAGATTTAATATTGCTTCTATATTTTATTGCATATCATTATTATTCATTCGTTATTAGATTAAAAATTATTATATGTGATCTAAATTTGATAATCTGAATTTTTAAACCACTAATATCTTTTTAAGGGTGGTCAATTATTTTTTATTATCTTAAACAAAGAACTATATTTTAAATTCCATATTTTTTAAGTTTTATTCTGACCAAATATATAGTGTCAGTTAAATCAAATTTGACATATTTCTTCAAATGCTACATAGTGGTAGTTCATAATAATTTGTATACAATATACAAACTTGTTTTGGAAATATTATTTTTATTATGCACTTCAACAAAACACATTTAATTAATATATAACTCAATATATCTTAAAATTATTATATTTTATTTACCCTTAAATATTGATTTTAAATTCAATAAGTAGTGTTTTTGTTTTGTTTATTTTAATAAAAGCACAATAATCTTTATTCTTTAATTTTTCATTTTCTTCTCTTCATACACCGTAATCCTATTTTTTTTTTAAAAAACCTAAGATCAAAAATCACTATTAATTATCGAACATACTCACTATATATAAACAGAGAAAATATATATTAATGACTTATATAATGCATTATAACTAATCAAGTTTCTCTGGATAGAGCAAAACCGGATAATTGTTTAAAGATAGCTAGCGGGTCTTAATTTTTAAAAAATATAAATTCAGAAATGTATAACATTGTGATTTATAAACTTCAAAAATATGAATGATGACAGTATGAAGATTATCCTACACTTTCATATTATAATTATATATTAAAATTTGAAATCTATATCTAAACCTAAATGAATTTATACAATTTTTATTCTGATTTTTACATTATCATTCAGTCATCAGTTTTATTTATTTAAAAATATATTTCTATCACATATATATAGTATACAAATCTTTACAAATGAAATATATATTTTTAAGCGTTTGAAACTTATTGATTATAATTAACATAATGTAAATTATTACGGCATATGTTTTATCTTACTTTGTTAAGTCTTCAACACTTAGAAAAACAGAAATATATATATATTGACAGAAATATATTTTAAATTACTATGTATATTATAAAATAATAAATGCCTAAAAGCAAAAAAAAATATGAAGTTGAATTGATACCTGTTTCTGCCATTTAGAAAATCCTGATAGAAAATTATTTTTCTCAAGTATTCGCATATTTCCTTAGTTAAAACTAAAGTTTAGAATTATTGTAGAAAATAAATATGTATTGCAATGAAATACAGCTAATGAAATAATATATAAAATGAGGACCGTAGTTCAATTTAAATCCAAGAAGCTTTCCAAATAAGTTGATAATTATTTATGCATTTTTATAAATGTAATTGTTGTGATTAATTATTTGTTTGAAAATATACATTTATAAAGTAAATATGAAAAATGTATACAGGATTGACTTAACTTCAAAATTCTAATTGGTCAAAATTTATCCTAATAGTCAGAATATATTTTTTCTTCCATTTTTGCAGATATATCTGTAATATATGAGGAAATCCCTCTTATAAAATTTATATATATATATATATATTATGAAGGTGTGTGGTTCATAAGGATGTTTTATCATTAGCTTTAACGACCTCATTATGAATGATGTTTACTTAAAATATGCCAATAAAAAAACTATAAAATTAAATATTCAATTTTGTTAAGTGATTAAAGTTATTAGAATTTATTACAAAATCTGAGAATATTTACATCACATCATTGATCTTTCATCAATTTTTTTAAGGGAAATACAATATATTTTAATGACGTTAAAAATCAATAATATAAATAAATATCTATATAAAAAGGATATTTATTATCGATCAACTAACTTTTAGTGCGCAATAATAATCTTACGTTGCATATCAGTTTTATATTTAAAACATGTGACTATTTATTATTATCATTAGCAGTTGTTTTTTTTTTTTTTTAAGTTATTTAACAATTTTTTAATTCATATGTCAGTTAGCTGTGTTAATAAGCTCGGTATAAATGTTGCCGCATGAATAATTTATAAAAGTATTTAACCTGCACCTGGTCTTTTATAAAATATAAGGTAAAAATTACACATTCTTTTTGCTTTAAATGACGTCAATAGTACAGCTTTAAATTTTATTTTAATCGCTATTTCTTTTCT
>JAQFVV010006429.1:822245-931007 GCA_028023455.1 Epiperipatus broadwayi
TTTGGTAGCAAAATTGTTGTTTTCATAACTGACATGCAACAAATTTAGAGAAATACAATTTATTGCCATTTTAATTAGCTATCTGAGAAAACCTGGAATCATTTGAGCTATTTAATTAGATTCAAACAAATACTGCTCATGAGCTGTATTTCTTCAGAAAACATCATTGGTCTTTTACTAAAATAACCATTTTTTTATTATTAAAGAGGGAATTTCTGCAGCTTGGAAAATTCCCAAGTATTTTTCATGTACATACAATTGCCAATTTTTACCAATTCTTATGATAAAAACTATAAATAATAATTTGCATAAATATATAAATTATATAATATATAAATCATTCATATGTTTATGTGACTAATTCATTTTTATTAGATATTACAAACAAAATACATTCAAAACAAAAATTTAATTTATCAGTTTTGAGTCAAAAATAAACATTAAATTCCGGAAGAGATTTTTAATCAGGATATATCAAGTATTCATTCTAATTTTATATAAGTTGATTTACTAAATATCAGCCTTTTACAGCTACTGTATATGCGCTTTAATGAGTGTTAATTAATAAATGAATACTTTTCAGTGCCCATACAAGATATACATTTAAAAAAGAATAAAATGAATCCACTTATTCTTTCCAAACCCAAATGTTTATATATGGGCAAATCTTAAGTACTGGCAAATAAAGCGTGAAGATAGATCATTCACTTTAAATTATGGTTAGCGTGGTCTGACTAAATGATGCCAATGAAATTACTTAGAATTTACTTAAATGTCACCTTCAAACGAAACTCAAACATATGTAAACAAGCATCTATTTATATAGCGCGATGTTTATAATTGTAATTCACTAACGCCTATATAAATAGATGCTTGTTTACATATGTTTGAGTTTCGTTTGAAGGTGACATTTAAGTAAATTCTAAGTAATTTCATTGGCGTCATTTAGTCAGACCATGCTAACCGTAATTTAAAGTGAATGATCTATCTTCACGCTTTATTTGCCAGTACTTAAGATTTGCCCATATATAAACATTTGGGTTCGGAAAGAATAAGTGGATTCATTTTATTCTTTCTTAGATGCTATATCTTGTATGGGCACTGAAAAGTATTCATTTATTATTTAACACTCATTAAAGTGCATGTACAGTAGCTGTAAAAGGCTGATATTTAGTGAATTACAATTATAAACATCGCGCTATATAAATAGATGCTTGTTTACATAAGTTGATTTAATAAATTATTCTTAGCGGATGTAAATACTAAGCAATAAACCTTTTACTATGTAGAAATCATTATTTATAATGCAAAAATAATAATATTTCATATAAAAATATGTCTGATAGTCTCTACTTACTTTCAATTTTCACATAAGAGGCCATATTTTTCTCTATGTCTACTACTTAAAAGCCATTTATCAGATACTTCAATAATCAATAGATCCTTTAAGATAGTGACACATGGAATTCTTATAAATTACATGATTTCATAAGTTTATTAAAAATAACAGGGATGTGTATTTTCCAATAATTTAATATAATAGCTCTTATTTGGTAAATATTATGACTTTTTCAATATTTTGAATCATGAACTTTTTTTATTTCTAACCTTGCCTTTTATCACATTAGTAAAAAATTAATCCATGCTATTATTTGTGGCTGGATGTACTATTAATTTTTATACCTTATATTTCCTTCCATTGGCTTTGCAATTGTATATATCCATTTCTGGTTGACTTTAATTCTTTTTTTTTTGTTTAGACTTATCTAACTTCTACCTGTTATTTTTATAATCTATGGTTCAACCTTTCACTTGCTCTTCTAAAGTGATTATTACCTTTTTTTATTTTTTAATTCATGTTTTTTTCTTTCATTTTTTTTTTTCATTTTTGTATGACTTTGTTGCTTGTTTTTCCACTTGGTTGTAATAATTTTACAGGTTTAATTTTTTTTACTTATATTTTCTAATATTTTAGAAACTTGTTGAACATTTTCAATAGCTTTCTAAACAATACCCTATCATCTTTATGATATTGTATGCACATTTTAAATTTATCTGAAACATTTATTCATTGCTTTTTCTCAAACATTTCTACTTTTCCTTTTTTTCTCTTTACTTTGTTTCTTTTTTGTTCTGCAGCAATTGATGCAGTGATAGAAAGGCATATTCTAGATATCAAGGTTCATGGGATGTGACTCAGTTCTGTCTCAGAAATTCTTTGTAAGTATTTGTTTTCCAATAATTAAATCTTTTAATGTCAATAAAACAAAATTCAGTAATATTTTATGCAATGAGAATTTACTTAGGTAATATCTGAAATGAATTATCTGCACTAAACTATCAGCAACATATCTAAGAAAAACTGATTTAGTTATCTGGATATTTGAGATTAAGCCTTTAAATGTAGCCTATTAAGTGATAGAATATTACAAGTTGAATGTTTTTTCTTCTAATAATCACATTAAAAAAACAAATCCATAGTAGCAAGAAACATTACTGTTAAGTCTATTACTAAATTTAAAACTTATAACAATCATCCTCAAAAAATAAAAAAATAAAAGCACAGCAACAAAAAGCAGTTACCAGTTATAGCTCAGTCTATTAATAGATATTATTTGCAAAATTAATACCATCATAATAATAATAATAATAATAATAATAATAATAATAATAACAACAACAACAACAACAACAACAACAACAATAATAATAATAATAATAATAATAATAATAATAATAATAATAATAATAATAATAATAATAATAATAATAATAATAATAATAATAATAATAATAATAATAATAATAATAATAATAATAATAATAATAATAATAATAATAATAATATAATAATAATAATAATAATAATAATAATAATAATAATAATAATAATAATAATAATAATAATAATAATAATAATAATAATAATATTCAGTAAATCATATCAAGAGTATTTATTGCTTTGTGAAAATGATAAATATTTCTTTATATTATGCTCCAATAATTTCCATGATAATTTCATAATCAATGCATAACAATTTATTCAATATCTTATTAAAATCACAAATCAAAATGTTTTGGTACCATTTTAGTATATGTTCTATGTCCTTTTTAACACTAGGGGGAGTCATGAAACTTACTGAAGCAGACAAATGATAAACAATCTTAGATTATTGATTGAAAATCACAACACAGTGTTTTCAAATTTTATCCTAAGCAAAATTTCAAATTCAGTAGAAAGTTTCAGTATGGCTACAATTAGAAAAGATTATCATTACAAAGTTTTATATATTTCTTCAAAAATACTTATAGGCTGTTGCGGGTATTTTGTTATGTTATGTTCTACATTTTTGAACAGGATGCATATACAATGTAACTTTTATTTAGCAAATATTAAAATGAAAACATTGTGGGTATTTGTTTATAATTAGCAAAAAAAAAATTCAAAAATATTTGGACAAGTTTTGACAATAAATGACAAATTTCAAAAATGAAGGCAGAATACATTTCTACATTAGCATTAAAAAATGGGTAACTTCATGACTGCATAATACATGATTTTTTTTAATTTACCAAAAATTTAAATTAATTTTACAATTACATGAACATGATTAAAAAATTAAAACAAATATAACATTAAATATATGATTGAACTAATGTAAAAATAAAATATTAAATACATTACACTAATGTAAAAATAAATAAAATGTATACTTCAATGAAAATTTCATCTCAAATTTAAAAAAAAAACTAAGATGACAATTATTTATTTTATTCTATTCATTTTTGAACACTAAATATATACAATATTATCTGTAATTATCAAATATTAAAATCAAAACCATTAAGGATATTTTATCCGAAGTATCTATAAAATGTTGTGGATTTTAAATTACACTTGGAAGAAAGTTTTTAAAAAAGGGTATGGCATTATAGATGGTCTTGTGCTTTAAAGCAAAAGAAAAAAATAATGTTATGGTTTCATTTAACTCTTTGACCTCATGATGTCAAAGCAAGATAAAAATAAAAAGTTTTTCTCTCATGTGTTGAAATTTAAATCAGTAAAAACACGAGTTAATTTGAAACCCTCACCTTCCATGAAAATCATTGAAAGTATTCTCATAATAGCACTGTTGTTCTGTAACTTTATATTATAGTATTAACATTGCCCTAAGTTACAATGATCTATGTTTTTTTTATAAAACAGACTTAATGTAATGCTTTTATTGGTGTTAAAATTGGAAAAAAGTCAGAAGATGTCAGCATCTTAAGGAATGTGGAGACCATCAAAAGTCATCTTTGTTTTTTATTAGAAAAAAATGTCAGATGTTGTTAGCATTCTTTAGGTCTCACTTCATGCAAAGATTATGAAGTATAATTTAAAATATTTTTTGTTTCTAAAGTACTTTTGGTTACTTTTACAAATTAATTGGTTGATTATTATAAAGAAATATACAGGCAAACTTTCAATTTATACATTTATATTCCATTTTTAGAAATAGAAGTTAATAACATTGATTGTAGTATAAAAAAAATGGCAGTGTCCTTTACATCATTATCTGTCAGTAGTGACTTGGTGTTAAAATGTTTTAAAATATTGTAATTTTTGTAAAAAATAAATAAATCAAATTTTACAGCATAAATTGATAGAGTTATCATAAATCTATCTTCATTCATTCACAAAAAAAAACTAAGTTCAAATAATGTTGGATATATTCCTTTTTAGTATTTACATAAATATCTGTAAATAATATTGATTTTACAAAGCACAGATGGTATTGAAATTAAACTGAGAGACTGCAAACCTCTCAAGCGCTTATGACTATCAACAGCCAATCAGATCTTTATGATGCATTATTATATCTACAGGTCAGCTTTTAAATATTTAAAATGGTCAAATATTATTTTATAGAATACTATTTTCTGATAAAATTATATTAAAAGAAAATCAAGTCTAATTTATTGAGTTTTGGTATAAAATAAAGATTTTATAAAAACAAAAATGCAGAAACATTGTGCTTTTTTAAAATCTCTCACCAGATTGAACAATATCAAAGTGTCAAAATGCAAGAGGATTAACCACTTTCATTTTCATGACATGAGTAATCTCCCCCCTTTGATTTCATAAAGTCAAAGAGTTGAACAATATGATAATATTATTTTTTCCCTTTTACTTTAGAGCACAAAGACCCCTATGATGTCATTTTTTTTCTAATTTCTATTTAGTGGAATTTGAAATCCATGATAGTTTGTAACTACTTTGGATAAAATGTTCAAAATTGTTTGGATTTTAATGTTTTCTAATTGTATATAAGATTATATCTAGTTACTGTTCAAAAATTAATAATATAAGATAAATATTTTTATGTAATTTTTTAATTAACTTTGAAAAACATTTGAAATTTTGTATTCTGCAACCATAGATTTTTTCCTAACATTTTTCAATGAAATTTGAAATCCATAACAGGTTATTGGTACTTCTGAAATTGTTTTGATTTTAATATTGGCAAATTGTAGATAATATTATATGTATTTACTGTTCAAATATCAATCACATAAAATAAACATTTTTTTGCATATATTTTTTTAAACTTTTACTAGTTTAATGATTTAAGCAAATGTTTTTTATTCATTCTTACATTTGTTTAGTCATTTATTTAAAGTTTTATCTGTTTTAATTTTTAATCATATTCATATAATTGTAAAATTAATTTTAACATTTTCTAAACTTTAATTATGTTTTCATATATTAGTAATTATTTTTACATTAGTATAGGGGCATTCTGCCATATTTTTAATTTGTTTTAAATTTATGCAAATGTTTTTGATTTTTTTTCTTCTAATTAAAGTCAAATATTAATAATTGATTTTAATATACGCTATTTACAAATAATATTAATTTATTTTTTAAATATAAACAACATAAATATAAGTAACAAAGTTATGCATAACAGTTTATAGATATTTTGATGAAATATCTAAAATTCTTTTGATTTTAATATTTGTAAATTGTAGCCATATTTTATTGTTTTTAACTTTTTATGAAGTTAAAATTTTTGCCTCCAATAAAATATCATGAGCACTTTTTGGTACTTGATATAAATTATCTAATATTCTTTATTGATTGGTTGCGTCAGCAATCATTCATGACTTCCCTTAGTCTCAAAAATGCCCTAAAGTATCTACTAAAATGTTATCATATTAGATATCAATAATAGCAATTATCTGTTTGTTGCCATTGTTAGAGAATAAGCATTATTCATTTATTTATTGTGTAGAAGTACAAAATATTGATTAAGCCAATATCATTGCATTAAGATCACTGGATTAAAGTTAGAAAAAAAAGTCATTTTAAGTTGTTTTTTAAGTTTTTAACATAATCATGAGTTGAAAATATAGTTCTTATTTTTCTCGCAAAATGATTATGTAATTTCAGTATTTTACCTGCAAGTTAAATGCCTTTTTATTGATTTCCAGACCTGCAATATAGTAAAGATACAGTTAAAAAATAAAAATTAAATAAATTATAACTATTTTTATGTCATTTTTAAGAAGAAATATATATTCTTTATTTTTGGACAATACAGAAAATTAAAGTTATTTAAATAAGTCAATTATTTTATATAACGCGATGTTTAAAATCCAAAGCGCATGTGCAACAGTTTAATGCTGTTTAAATATTACAATTAAAATTATTAAATGCAGGTTTAAGCCTGTACAATGTATTAATTAAACTTATTGTAAAATATTTTCATCCATGTTTTCTAGTTCTCTAGAAAATATAACAATAATTATACGGAAATCATTTTATTAAAAAAAAAAGATTTTAAATAATTCCTGATCAATTTACATTAGGTAAAGCATAGAAAGTTTAACATGGATATTATTTTGATTATAATTAAAATTATTTCGGTTTTCAAAGATTGGATTACATATTAATTGCAGAAAAAGACTAATGGTGTATACAGGTGTGTGCATACATAGAGAGCACTTAAAATTATCAATTTTTAAAAAGATAATTTTTACTATAAACTTTCTTTTTACATAAATTGAGTTTACATTTTAGTGAGATAAAATTATAATTTGTCCATTTGCTTAATAAATTACTGTTATCAATTTTCAACACAAACTTTGTTTTCATCTAATTGCATGTCTTAATTTTATATCTTGATAGATTTAGTTTATAAACCAGATTGCTAAGTAAATTTCTATAAACATGCAAATTTCTGGCGTTAAACATTCAATTAAGTGTCAAGCTTCTTTTAATTTAGTTTGCTTTATATTTCACAATGGTTTGTTTGACATTCTAAAGAATGAGAGAGAAAACAAGAAGAAACTAGCTGTGTAAACTAACCCTTTATGGTTTACACATATAAGATTACTTCTTTTTCCCCATTTTCAAAAAAGTTGAAATTATATAATACAAAATTATAAACATAAATAGAATAAATAACAATATATATATATAAGATTGTAAATAACTATTATAGAAAAGTTTATTCAAAAGAAATGCATTCTGCCTTCATAAAATATCAACTGAGATTTCAGATAAAAACAATTAGGCAACTGAAAAAAAAGTCCATGGTGTTTCTTCATTTTAAATTCAGAAATAAAAATCCAACAAACTCACCATACAGGATAATGCATATTGAAACAGGCAAACCTCTCCATACAGTAGTGATACTCAGTGCCACTGAGTGGCACTACTGTATAGAGAGTTTTTCCTGTTTTAATAAGAGTAATGTGCTAGCATAAGAAATAGTCATCATATAATGCATATTGGTGAGCATGTTCATATACTTTATGAATAATTACATAGTAATAACATCTACAATAACAAATTTCATATGGAATGGAGATTAGGAATTTACTCTGGTTCTTTTCAAGCATCAAAAAGAAATTAAAGGTACTCATTTCAGTAAACAGAAAATTTAATGACAAATATCAAAGAGAGTTAATTCAGGTTTATGCTCCAACAAGTTTTCATTCTTATCAAGAAATAGAGATTTTTACCTGGATGTGCAAAAGGCTTATCAGAACAAACAACATTTTAAAATTGTCATGGAAGGCTTTATCATTAAAATTGGTAAATTATTGAAAATGGAAGTATTGGGGGTAAACTTGGTAATGATGATACAGATGACAGAGGATACAGACTGGTAGAATTTGCAAAAAAAAACAACAACTGTATATTATAAAAATATTTCTTTGTGAAATGCACTAAATGGTAATAGATATGGAAGCATCCAAGTAAAGGAACAATTGAATTGGATTGTATTTTGATTAACAGAAAATATGTCCTTCAAAACTGTAATTTTCTCAATAAATTCAATAAAGAAAGTGATAATCAATTAGGGAGATGTAAGATATGTGTTAATGTGAAACTATGGAGACAAATTTATCAAGGAAATCAGTATTTACAATTAATAATATTAACTTTCAGAAACCTTCCAATGAATTTAAATTAGAATTTACAGATAATTTTAAAATATTAATAGACTTTGAAGATGGTTCAGATTTGAATAAATTAATAAGAAAATAAGTGATATACTATTAACAACTGTAACTATATCAGCTAATACAAAAGAGCAGCATTTTATTATTAACTCTTTACTAAGACAAAACAATGCAGGAATAAAAATATTTTAAAATATAAAATCTGATTCATTAAAAAGAAATGAATATCTAGAGTTGTGTAGAATGGTACAAAAATAGTTAATAATGATATAATAAAATACAATTGTGAATTAGCAAGGAAAGCTAGAGAAGAGAATAAAATTTTCAAAAGTGTAAAACAATATTTTAGTATTGGTAAAAAATTTATTTTTGTAATAAAAAAAAATTTAAAGAGAGTATTATTAAAAAAAGAGTTGAAATCTGGAAATGTGTGTGTTTTATAAATAATTATATAGCAAGAAAGAACAAGACAAAAGTATTCCATATAATTATATCTTAAATCATTTTCATGCTTGTCAATATTTTGACAATTTATAAGTTTTATTTTTACAAAAGCATTTACCTTTTCAAAAGATTCACTAGTTAAAGATCTAATAGCCAACCAAATCATCTGTTCAATTTACTATAAAAGTCAATGTCATTTTTCTGAAGTGATAAAATATGTGCTTTAATCAATTCAATTGGGTGCTTTAATAAATCAATTCTGTGATTTTAAATAACTCTTAATAATTTATTATTTTTAAAATATCAAAGTATTGTATAATTTATTACTTGGAATTATTTTAAAGAAGAGTATATTAAAAGTTATAAATTTTATTAAATTAAAATCATGCATTTTTAAAGCAACAAAGATTCTCTGCCAAATGTTTTTTGAAACTTAAACCAGCTTCACAGTAACTATGGAATTCATACCAGTAATAAATATATATTTAAGGAAAGTAAGGATGGAGATACAGATACTAAATAAAAATACAATTTGAGAAATATTAATGGAAAACATATGCCATTAGTTATATTAATATCTTGGACTTTGTTGAGAAAATTGGACAGAAAATTTCATCAGAAATTATAATCCACTTCCTGATGTGAGCAGAACTATTTCACTGCTTGCTGGCTCCACAAGGATGGGAGGATTCACATATTCAAGACAGGAGTTGGTAAGAAAATGCATCATAAAACATAAGTAACCACTTATTTTAATCTTTTCAAGAAACTTTAAATCAGTTTCAAGCCAAAATAACTCAATTTATCTATCGTTTTATTCTATGCAAATGGCCACCATTAATCAAGCAAAGCTAATATAAGTAACCACTAAAATCATTAAAACTAGATTAAAATTGAGAAAACGTATTTAAAATATAATCTAATAAATCAAAAGAGGAAATAATAACAAAAATCCTAATTTTTATAACACAAACATATACTCAAAACTTTATAACAGAGGAGTCTACTTTCTATTCACATATTCAAGATGGGAGTCAGTAAAAAGATAAATGATAAAACATAAATGACCACTTGTTTTAACCTTTTACACGTTTTCAAGAAACTTTAAATCAGTTTTAAGCCAAAATAACTCAATTTACCAATCGTTTTATTCTGTGCAAATGGCCACCATTAATCAAGCAAAATTTTATAATTGGAACTCTAATTAAGCATCAAAATTAGAACTCAACTTGGATTAGAAGAACTCAATAGGATCAGTAAAGCAGAATCATACCTGAGAACCTAATGGGACCATGAATCTAATCATTGGTTTCACCTGCATTCTCGGTCTCAAGGGTAGAGATGATGGCCATGGAGGATTTGTTTTATCAGGATCGATCGGTAATCATAACCCCACCCAAGCTTAGAGAACTGGCAATGTTCTCATGGCTCTCTCTGATTTGGTTGGTGTTCCGGACATGCTGAACCTATGTCACACTCAGATTAATTATAACCTACTTACGGCAGGGGCCAAAGCAGCTTAACCTTGTCCTAGGAGTGGGTCTCGATTCTCTCTAAACTGAGTTCTGTCTGATGGGTCATGAATGGGTCTAGGGGAGCTGCTTGGAGACTTGACAGGTGGAATGAAAGCTGATTGTCCTGCATGAACTCTCTTCAATGGATGTAGCATCCTCTTGATTGATTAACATTCGATCTGTGATAATTCATATCCTTTTTTCCTCTTTTTGTGTTTATATACCTGTAATACCTAATCTATTGTATAAGGCGATTCTGTTGCTTTGAAACACCACCCAGTTTCAGAATATCAATGTAACATTGTAGCCTCTATGGCCCACTGCTGCAGGTGACAGAATGTGGTTCCTGCACAGGTGGATCATACTTTAGTGGCTTAATAAAGTTGCTTTGAGAAAAAATTTCATCAGAAAATTTAATTTAAATGCATTTCATAGGAAGAAAAGATAGCTGTATCTGAAAAAGCAAAGCTATATGGTAAAGACTTTAATTCTCAATATTTTAAATATATATATAGTTTTAAAAGGTTGCAGTAAATGATTTAAAGGAAATATTCTTTTGAAATGTCTATTAAGAACTTTTATTTAAAATGATGGAGAGATAAAGACATAATATTGCAAAGTTTTTATCCGACAAGTTGTCATTATTAAAAAACTGCATTTATTTAATAATGTCAAAAAACGATTTTTAGAAAATTATTTTTTGGAAAAGAAATACCTGGGTAATTAGAATTATCCTAACAAAATAACTTTAAGCTAACTTTATTAAATTATTAAATGCTAATTTCAATTGAACAAAGGTGCGTGAGTATGAATACGCCTGAATCCATATAGTCGTGGCAGATGCATCAAAAGCCCAATACAGGATCCTAGAGAACGGGAAAACATTGGAGGATTATTTTTTAATTTTCTAAATCGATATCACCTTTAATAATAATTATCCTGAAATATATAGACAAGGGACTATAATTTTTGTGTACTGTCAGCCAAAGATTAATGATTATTTCCATAAGTAGCTTCAGATTTAAAACTACCCTTCCTTTTTCATTTTCTTTTTTTTTTATCATTTGAGAATGCACTGGTTGGTGGAGAAAAGTTTTGTTCTCAGTGATAGACAGTGGTTGTCGGGGAGGAAGCGTCTATAAAGACTGATAATGAAAATATTAGAAAGAAAGAACATTTTTTTTTAAAAAAAAATACTTTATAATGGATTGGAATTTTATATAAATATGTTTTTAATTATTTTTATGTACTAATATTATTATTAAGTTTTTTTTATTATTATTATTGTAGGCAGGAAAATTACATACAAAATATCTACTAACATAGTATAATAATTATCGTTTTGAGTATGATAGTTTTGCTGACTAAATGCTAATATTATTTAATATATTTTATGAAATGTGGACCAGAAAATGTCTAAATGTGACCAACTAGTAATTTGTCATTGTGGGTAAAATTTATAAAATATTAATTTTTACATGATGTGTTTATTTTTATTTTTATTTAGATTGCTTGGAATATTTTATAGTATTATCATATAACATATGAGTGTGTGTGCTTCTATTAAAAACACATAGAAATTATTATTATTGTTATTCTAAAAATATGAGCTAGTTTTTTTTTTAAAATATGAATAGTTTTCTTTTATGTTACTAATGTAATATGATTTAACGATGAATATAATTTATATGATTCTTTAGTAAAGGAACCCTATTATTTTTAAATGTTTTAAAGTTTTGATTTAGTACATTGATACAAAATCATTTATATTTCTATTGATGAATTTTGAAAGTGAAATAATCTTTTCTTGTTTAGTGGTTCTAGATTGTTGAATTCATATGTGAATTTTATTTATTATTTTAGTACAATGTTTTTATAATTTTGACGATATGAATTGATAAATCTATTATGAAAGTTTATAGTGGTAGTGACCTTGGGAATATGAAAAGAAACCAAAGGGATGCTTATATGTAGGATTTATGGGGAATAGAAGGTAATTTTATTATCTTAGTAGTTTATGCAGGTACAAATAATGTAGCCCTGTGACTTGTATATTTTTCCATGGGCAGTGTCTTTCATAGTATTGACTATTGTAATGTTCATAGGAGCTGAATAAATAGCCTGGGCATTATTTTATAGTGGAGGTTATTAGACAGAAAAGTTGTGCCTCTTTTCTTTGTGTGCACTGTTACCATGTTGATTATCCTATATGTGTTTCTACTATTGAATCAATACTCTAGTCAGTTTTTTATACCTACCCATTGAATCACTATCGTAATTTCAAAAGTTATTGCATCATACAGAACTGTATTTATGAAGGAGAATAATAAATAATTTTGGGAATTGTAGGATCATTATTTTTGAAAGAGGATAAGATAGGTTTTTCTTGCTTTGATTTATGTTGAGATCAAATACAAATGAGTTTGAAAATAAACTCAAACTATAAAGATAAAGAATCATAAATATTTCTGTATTTTATTAAACTGTTTTTTTTTTAAATATATAAGTGATAATAAATTATCCACAAGACTTTTTGAATAATTTTTGAATATTCTAATTATACATGTAATGCATATTTTTAAAGAATAATACATCCAGAAACAACATAAAACAGAAGAAGTACTTACATTTTGTGAATATTATTTTTTATGTTTAGAACATGCATAAACACACACATAGGATTGTTTTTATTAAAGTAATGCCAAGCAAGATGTATAAAGGACATATTTATTAAAATCCAGTGAACACTTAGACAATCCCAATATCAATAACAATCGACAATTTTTAATTGTTGTCAAGGCAACCTCCTTTTTTTTAACAATATGAGTGGAATCTCATCCATATATATATATATATATATATTGATTTTAAAATAAATAAAATGTGTATAAAGGTAACAAACTCTGTAAATTAATAATTAAGCTGTAGTTTTATGCAAAGCATATATTTAGTAATTATATTTAAGATCCTAAAGAATTTCATATTGATGTAATTTTTATTTCTTTTAACTTGTGGACACGTTATATTTAAAATTTTTATAATTTTGATTTGAAAAGATATAGCAAAACCGCATTTAGGAAAATTAAAGGGAAAGACATAAAGTGAATTTTTTTATCACTAGTTATAAAATGTTCAACTTGTATTTTTTTTTTAAAAAATGCAAAGTTTTTATAGAAAATTTATTTTATATGTTTAAGTATTAAAAACTATGTATAAAAAATTTATATAACCAAAATGTAAACTTTGTTTTCAAGAATCACAATTTATATATATATATATATATATATATATATTGTGATTCTTGAAATACAAATATATATATATATATATATATATTACATTCAATATTTTTTTAGTTATATGATGTAAATATAATCTTTTGGGAGACAAACTGTGTGTTATCTTTGCTTATTTTCCAACATTTAGATGAAATAACATTCTCAATTGTCAACGTTAACTTTTCAAAGATTTAAATAAAAAAACACTTTCTCCCCATAGAGATTAATAATGTTATATTTAATGTTTTCATGATTATATGATATAAATAAAGTAGTTTTTAGGTCAAACCATGTGCTATTTTGCGTATTTCTCAATGTTTCGATGAAAAAGTATATATATCATTATCTTCAAATATTATTGATTCATTACAGAATGATGTTATTCAGCTTCTCTAATCTATAGCTTTTCTGCTTTTCTCCATAAATCTTTCTTCTGTATCACTTTTTAGATCTTTTAAGTTTTTTGGAATCCAGATGTTGATCTCTCATTCGTTTTAGTATTGCATCTGCATCAGCTCAATTTAGCCTTTTAATTCTTTTAATATTGTCAATAATACCAGGATGTTTCCTCGCCTTAAACTTTGATAGCTTCTTGTTACTCTTGAAATCCAACTTTTCATATTTTGTTATGTGATCTATATTTTCTTGCTTTCATCTAATAATTTCTATAACATTTTCTGAAACTTTAAAAAATTATTTCAAATATCAATGACATTACCTGCAAAATCTAAGTAAAAATAATCGCCATTCATTTTTATTTTCTTAGTTTCTCATTTTAATCTACAAAATACTCTTCATAAAACACTTATAAAACACTTTTAGAAATATAGAATTACTTGTTGTATTATTTTATTATTGCTATTCTTTTTAGTGTCACCATTTTTTAATTATTCAAAACTACTCATAAATTTAATTTTCATTTCATTATTTACAAGTGCAAAATATAATATAAAATCATATTGTTTTGTTTGGTTTTTTTTTTTTTTTGTAACTTCACATAGTTCTTGCATGTGATATACTGTAAAAGCTTAACTTTTAAACCACATTTTGTTTGCTTACTTTAAGTTCAAAATTCTCTGTAGATATGTTGTAATGATCTTTTATAAAATTTATACAAAACTTTATACTTTGGTAATTTTTAATATCTTTTTTGTTTCATTATTTTTTAATATTACTTCTATATTTTTCCAATTATTTTACTATTTTATACCATTCAGGTATTTGGTATATGAACTTACCAATAATTTTTCTATTTCTTTATTTTTTCATCTTGTTCTTCTGTGAGATTAAAACAATTCTATCATTTTGGAAGTCTTTATATTCTTCATAGATTTAATTACATATCTCATCTTCTATTTAAATACTTGGGAAATCAGGAAATGTAATTATAAGATTGCTTTGTTATCTTGTTCCTTTCACTTCATCACTTCATGACTTCACTTTTTAGTAATATTGTCATTTTCCAATATCAAAGTGATAGGTTTTACTTCCATAACTTATCTATATTATTATTAATAATTTTTACTTCCATTTTGCTACATTCAACATATTAAAAAAAAAAATTAAATGGATTATTTTTCAGTATTTCCTATGCTTCTTTTTCTTATATATTACTTTGCTTAAAATTTTTTCTGGTGAATATCTGACTTTTGTACTGGCTATCTATGTAATTTGACCTTAGGAGAGTATCAGATAACCCCTTATTGATTACCATCTCAGTTTTAGTCAGCATTAAAGTCTGTTGGTATCTTAAAAAGATCAGAAATATCAACTGCTAATTTCTTCATTTATGGTTTTGTCTCTGTAGCTTTCTATTAACTTATATTTTACATTTTACTAATTGATCATCATTTTCCGTATTAAACCTATTCAAATTCTTAATTACAATCTTGATATACATATTTTTGTTGATCAAAGTAACATTTTATAATATAAAAAAAGTATAGAGTATATTTTCCGATAATTTCATAAGACTATTTATTTTATTTTCCATCTTCATATACATATTTATTCACAGTACTTTTCAATTCTTGCATTAAAATCTGTAATAATTTCCTAATATTATTTGGTATTAACCAAAGGAGTTTTCAATCAGAATAAAAATCTTTCACTTCATCACATTAAATATTGGGGGGGGGGGGTATATATAAATTGTAAATCAAAAGTACAATTATGCATAAGATGACAAATTGTAGACCTTTTTTGTTTCAAAATGATTACCAAAGTGATAAATTTAAAAATGTAGAAATATGATTGAAGTTCGTTGTAATATGGAACAGATTAATAATACTTTAAGTCAATTTAAAAAGAGATATAATGATTTAAAGAAGTTAAAGATTCATAATAAAAAAACCGATATCTATTCCATCTATTTCAAATGCTCAAGTGGATTTTTTTAAGGATATATAAGGATCTGTTCAATTTGTGTTTCAAATAGTGTTAATAAGTTAATGAATAATTCTAACAGTATTGTACCTATCAAGCAAAAAATATTGTTGTGTGTCAAGTTTTTTGTAAATATATGATATCATATATAAATGAATCAAAGTGCAGTATAGAGAAAAGATTAAAAGAGCATGAATTATTATATAAGCATATAAAATATAAAAATGATAGTGATTTAATGACTGCTTCAGTTTTTTTGCAACATAGTAGGACATGTAAATTTAAATTGAAGTTTGATCTTGAAAGTGTTAA
Organism: Epiperipatus broadwayi; assembly: GCA_028023455.1. Classification (NCBI taxonomy): domain Eukaryota; kingdom Metazoa; phylum Onychophora; class Udeonychophora; order Euonychophora; family Peripatidae; genus Epiperipatus; species Epiperipatus broadwayi. The sequence goes on from JAQFVV010006429.1 coordinate 838,636, forward strand.
GATTCTTTATGAAAAGACATACTATAATAAAAGAAAAATTAAAGAGGCAATTTTAATAAATAGAAATAAAATAAATATAATTAGTAATCAAGCTGCTAATGTTAATATTTGCAGTTCATAGTATTTGAGTTGATGATATTTGCTTCCATTATGTTTTTTGAATTTAATAGCAGTTAAGGAGAGTTAATGAATTAACCCAAAAAATTATATGGATGAAATTACTGTACATTTGTATTTAATTACTGTTATATTTATTATTTATATTGTTATACAATATTTTTCAATTAATGGCCATTTTATTTGTGTGTATATATATACACACACACACACATATATATATATATATATATGTTGGCATTTATAATTAAAACATTGTTTGTTTGGAGCTAGTGGCAAGCTCCATCTAGTGAATATATATATAAAATAAAGAATAGAAATGAAGTTATAATATTCATGTGAATATAAATAACATTTAACTTTTGATATTACCAAGAAATTATCAATTATTACTAATTGACAATCCTTGAGGCCAAACCAACAGATATTTTTTTTTTACATCTTACATCTATAAATAATTAGTGATAGGTTTTTCAAATTCATATCAGACTCAGATTTGAAGGAAAAGAGGACTTCTTTTACTTCAACAAAAACATAAAGCTTTAATAAAAAAAATGGGTTTGACCTCAATAATTGTTAATTAGTAATTAATATTTTCTTGGTAACATCAAAATGTAAAGTTATTTTATTTACATGGTTATTTTATTTACATGGATATTATCTCTGCATTTGTATTCTTTATTATACTAACAATCCACAAATATATTTATTTAACATATACTGCAGAAGTTAAAAATATTTGCAGAATGTCAAAAAAGTTGTTATTCTTTAACATTTTCACACTTATGAACAATAGCTTTCTAGGTTTAAATCAATATAAGAACATGGGTTTGAAGTAAAAAAAGATATTTTTACTTCAACAAACACTCAAATAAAGGAGCTGCTTTAGATTTACTGAAAAACTGGTTTGGCTACAAGGATTGTCAATTAGTAGTAATTAATAATTTACTGGCAATATCAGATGCTAAAGGTTATTTCTATTTACCTGGATATTATCTTCTCATTTCTATTCTTTATTATAATAACAATCCATGGAAATATTTATTTCAACATATATATGTAATCTATAAATTAAAATAAAATGAATCAATATATTTTGGGTTTTTATTTTCTTTAAATATTATAAATATTGAACAATATAAAATTTTAGGTAAAAATATATATTTCTCCATTGTATAAATTGTTTTGTTTTGTTTTGGTTTGTTTTTTTTTTTAATACAATTCCTTTCATTTTCATACACTTATATATTATACTAATTAACCATATTAACATAAATAAATTTAAAATATTAATTAATACAATATATAATTGAATAAAAAATTGTATTAATTATAAAAAACTAAAAATAAATGTCAGCTCATATAAAACTAATTATAATTGTAAAGTACATAATTGGATATAATTAATATATTCAAGATATGTAATAATGTTTTGTTTATGCTCTATCCCTCTCTCTTTCTCCTCTCTCTTTCTCATTCTTTCTCTCTCTCTCTCTCTCTCTATATATATATATATATATATATATATATATATATGATAAACAAAACAAGTTATAAATTTTGTAACTTGCTTTTAGTTGCATTTTATCATCACTAGATGGAGCTTTACCAATATCTCCTAAAAATCTTTTGTTTACATAAACACTGATAGAGATAGAATTCAATATCTCTTTCATTGTCTCCACCTCCAGACCAGCTGGTTTTGACCTAGTTGGCTCATGTCAGTGAAGGGTAGGGAGACTAGAAACTAGATCTAAATACTAACATTAAAATCAGCATTTATTAAACACATTTCTATCAGTTTGAAGGCATGAAATTTATCAGACATGTAATGTCTTCAAATCTAACAAACTAGATAGCTATATGGATCTGAAATCAGTTCACTTTCACCATATAGTAAAAGTGTCTGCATTATACATCATTGCAAAAACCTTCAAGGGTACATTAACGATAAACAAAACAAGTTATAAATTTTGTAACTTGCTTCTAGCTTGCATTTTATGATCACTAGATGGAGCTTTACCAATAGCTCCTAACAAGATTTTGTTTACATAAATGCCAAGAGAAATAGAATTCAATATCTCTTTTGTTGTCTCTACTTTGAAGGTTTTTGCAATGATATACATATATTGCAGAGGCTTTTACTATATGGTGAAACTGAATTGATTTCAGACCCATATAGCTATCTAGTTTGTTAAACTGGATTTGAAGACATTACATGACTGGTAAATTTCATGCTTTCAAACTGATAGAAACATGTTTCATAAATGCTGATTTTAGAGTTAGTATTTATATCTAGTTTCTAGTCTCCCTACCCTTCACTGATGTGAGCCAACTAGCTCGAAACCAGATGGTCTGGAGGTGAAGACAATGAAAAAGATATTGAATTATATCCCTCTTGGTGTTTATGTAAACAAAAGCTTGTTAGGAGCTATTGGTAAAGCTCCATCTAGTGATATATATATATATATAAAAGTAAATAATTGCACCATGAAATATATATAAAGAAATATATAATATTTTATACCAATAAACATAAGCATACATTTAGTTATAAATAAAATATACAAATTGTATATAATAATAAGTTGTTGTTGTATTTGTTGTTTATTTAATTTTAATATGTATTTAATTAAATAAGTAAAAATTCTAAGCATATATGTAAACAAAGTGCCATAGGTTTAAATTCTAATAGAATGTTGTAACATTTATTGCTTTATCATATTATATAATAAAATCTAATCAAATACACTGTAATATGCGTGTATTTTAAGAAAAAAATTATTCACACCTTTGAATCCGGCAAGTCATTCAAATAAATATAGCATTGCTCTCTCTCTCTCTCTCTATATATATATATATATATATATATATATTAAATCAATCATCATGTTATTACTTTAATAATTAAAATAATTATTTTCCAAAAGCAGTTTATTTCAATGCAGTTAAACATTAAACAAAAAAAAAAGCCATTTTAAATTATTAATTAATCCTCGAAGAGTAAATCAGATATATAATATTTTATATACAAGCGTGTTGTCTATGCCAAACTTAATGTAATTAGAAAGAATTTGAAAAACTTTCAAGTTCTCTACAGATATCCCCTCCATTCTATACAACTGAAACACATAACCCCATACATGTTGAAAAAAATAAATTATATCCAATAAATGTATTTTGTGTTGAACCAGCATTCATCAGTTGGTCCACATCATAATCTCCCATATATATATATATATATATATATATATATATATATATATAATCAGTGCTCAATTTATATTAAGATAGAAAATCTTTAAACTGTATTGGACAGGCGTCAATCATCTCCTCCCTCCAACTCTTCAATTATCAATATCATTGAAATCTGATGATGGAATCCTTTCTTAATGCCAATATTATTGTCATACCCATGTTGACTTTAAGTCACTCTAATCCCTCATATATAGGACCTTAATATGTTCATTCAAATATGCAGAAGTGGGATGGTCAGAATACAGAATTAATATGTGAAGTTTTAAATATAAGTATATTGTCTATGATGAACTTAATGTAATTAGAAGAGATAGAAGATTATAGCTTGACCAACTGATGAGTGCTAGTTTAGCACAAAATATGAATATTGTACATCATTTATTTTTTTTACATGTATGTGGTTATGTGTGTTTCAGGTGTATAGGATGGAGTGGATAGATATAATAAACTTGAAAGCCAAAGTTTAAATCCCTTCTAATTACATTATGTTCCACAAAGATTATGTACTTGTATTTAAAAATATTACATATTCAGCCTATAATCTGCCTGTATTTGAATGGACATATTAAGGTCCTATATATGAGAGAACAGAGTAACTTAAAGTCAACATGGATGTGGTAATAATATCAGCATCAATAAGTGCTTTGATCATTCCATGATCAGATTTTTAATGATATGGATGGTTGATGTGTTGGAGGGTGGAAAAGATTGAAGTTTTCCTATTAAAGTTTGAAATCTTAATATAAACAGAGCATTGATTATATATGTATGGGAGATTATTATCTGGATGAACTGAAGAGTGCTAGTTCAGCATGAAATACATCTATTGGAGATCATTTATCTTTCTTGCATATATGTGGTCATGTGTATCAGTTGTATAGAATAGAGTGTAGAGTTGTAGGGAGCTTAAAAATCTGAATTCAAATCACTTTTATTATCTGAAAATATATGTAAACATACTTAGAGAGACATCTCCAATTATAATATACAAATATTTCACTACTTGATTACCATACATAAAAAATAGCCTGAGCAAATATTCTGTAATTTTACAGAATCTTATATATAAAATATCTATTTTTTCTGTTGTCTGATTGTGAATGCATTAATGTTAGTCCACTGTGATATGTAAAATTCACAATAAGATGTATTTTTCAATAAAAAATACTATTTCTTCCACTGTCAAATACACATATCAAATATAATACTTAACAGAAATTTTTCACATTTATTTTAAATTTTTTGTTTAATTTACATTACACCTTTAAGTAGAAAAAATTCATATATTACACCTTTAACAAAATTTTTGTTAAAGCAACTGCAAATGTTCAAAGTCAAGCAAGAAATATATAATGTGTGTGCTACAGTAAATGTATAATAATTATGTACAATAAAAATAATAACTGGGTACAATAAATATGAATAATGATTATATAAAATAATTGTGCATAATGATTACATAAATAACTGTGTAACAATAAATGTATAGCAATGTAACTTAATGTAGAGCAATTTTGTTAAGTCATAGAGTTGCATATCTGGCCTTATAAAGTCAGAAAACTGTTAAAATGCCATATATGATGAAGTATGTAAAAATACTATATTGTATGCGAAAGCACCTTATATGGTAAGATATGTAAAAAGTGTCATATTTGGTATAGGTTGTAAAGATCCAGAGTCTTGAGGTTATATAAACTTCCAGAACCTGGTATATGGGTTTTGGTATTAATGTAATTCAGAGACTCCTGCCTATGTAACATCAAAAGCAGGGCTAGCATTTATTATGTGCAGGTCATCATGAACTTTTATTACTTTAATGTGCCTTAAGTAGGTTAAGAATATTTCTAAATCTGCTCATGTTATTTCAATTCTACCTTTGTCAACTATTTATTTTCTGCTCCAAAACATAGCAATTTTTAAGTCATCATAGGAGTTGAATCTCAAGTAATTGATTAATAGGAACTGGAATAGTTGCGAGTGGATTTGGACTAACAGGAGTTTTTGATATATCACAAGTTGGTATATGTCAATTCAATGTAGATAATACAATATTAGCCACTGTATATTCAAAAGATAAAAATTTACTTCACTTAATAGTACTAATGGGAATACTGTAAAAGTACCCTCTTTACTTTGCTTCACAAGCCAAAGAGTAATCAAGATAGCCAACAAAGGGTGTAAACCCTATTCACTGAAGATGCAGAAATACAAGCTTGAACCAAAGATAAGTGATTTATTTCAATACCCATCCATCTATGTTTATTGATTGATTACATATTAGGGGCAGAAGGTAAGAAAAAAATTAAAAAATAAAAGATTATAATATAGGCTTAAGAGAGATGGCAAAACCATGCCTTTACAACAAATACTTAGATGATGCTCTCCTTGATCAACTATTTTATGGGCTAATAGATAATCAGTTTGGGAAATTATTATTGGCAGTAAATGACTTAACTTATGAAGAAGCAAGCAGATGTGGGCAAGCTTATGAACTATTACTAAACCAAGTGAGATAGTTCAGAAGTTTCACAAGATCAGAACCACTTCAAGCTTCAATGTATTAAACATCAGGGGTTGAAACAAAAATGAGTAAAATGTTTCCTATGTGGAAAAATCAGTCACAAAGCCCATGATTTCAATAAGCAACAAAGTAAAAGTTATAGGAAAATAATTGATAACTCTGAAAGAAGTCACCACCATATGAAGCTGAGCAAAATATTTACTTGTGATGTGATGGAAAATAGCTACATAAAATGTTACCATAAATGAATCAGATACAATTATGCTAAAGGTAAGAATAATCAGTAAACCGATATCCATGAAAATTGATACTGGAGCAGGTGTATCACTGATGAAAATTAATTATTGTGAAGTTTAAGAATTTTAAATTCCCCCAAATGTAGAGAAAACTTGTATCAAGGGCTGGAATGGTAACAAAAATCCCATAAGAATACTAATGGTCACCAAAGTAAGAAAAGAGTAATGAAATATTATCATTGTCCACAGAATATGGGGGAATTAACCTGATCATAGGCCAATAATTAATTACACCTTTGGGCATAAGTATATGCATCATTAAGAAAATCAATATAGAATCACAAAATAAAAATATATCACCTGTGAATGCATTATCTAGAGGCCCAGAAAAATCTAAATTGCTGAGGACAGAAGCATATGTAAATTACACTAGTCAGATAGTTTCATAAACTATCAATATTTGAACAATATCAGAATGGACCAATGCAGACTCTGGCTATAAAATTTTTAAAAATTGAAAAGGGAGTAAATTGCACACTAGATATCTTCCCTATGTAAATAAAAAACTGTGGAAAGTATGTGATAGACTGTCCACAAATAAACACTATACATCGATGGACAACAAAATACTTGTATTCCAATATGGTCATGGAATAGTAATTAGGTAATTACAATAATGTATTCCCAGAATAGTTACAGCTAAAATTCTGGCAAGCAGCTATGTATGGTGGCCAGGGATAAGTAGAGACTTCAAGTTGTATATTACAAATGTAAAGAGTGTCAAGTCACAGCTAATTAACCATCAAAGAAATATATTTCATAGCCCATCTCAGAGAAGGCTTTGGAAAAAATTCATGTTGACCATGACAGTCCATGGGAAAAAACATTATTACTTAGTAGTGGTGGATTTATACAGTCGTTTGACTAAATATTGAGTTGTAAAAAATATAAGTTCATCTGCAACTATCAAGAAACTTAGTGATATTTGTACATGTGGAATACCAGAAATTCTAGTGTAAGATAATGGCACTGCTTTTTGCTCAGAGAAATTCAAAGATTTTATTAAGAGTAGGAAATAAAACATAAAATCACCAATGTATTACCCACAGTCAAATTGAATCATCAAGAAAGCTGTCCTAAGTATGAAAAAAAAGCTTAAGCAATGTTAAAAACAAAAATATAAATGAAGCCTTATTTGAAAGAGCATTTATTTATATTGTATGCCATCTAGTGCCACTGGAAAAATCCCAGCTGAACTGTTGTTTCAAAAAAAAAGGAATATATTGTCAATCTTGTTACCTACCTAACAAAGAATTAATGAGATAGTAATGGTAGGGGAAGGAATATTTTGTCAATCTTGTTACCTACCTAACAAAGAATTAATGAGATAGTAATGGTAGGGGAAAAGTTTAAAATAAATGACAATATTTGGTCACTGAATAAAGTAAAAAAGAGTTGGGAGTAAGAAACCATTACAAAAAACATTGCAAATCAATTGTCAGAAATTGAAACTGAAAATAGCATAAAACTTTGAAAGCATAAAAATCAACTGATCTGTCAACTCTAAATATGGATGACAGTAAAGAAGCAATTGGAAACTGTGTTGAAGAAGTAATTACAGTATCAATCAGTCTGGACATCTGCAATCCCAAAGAAAAAGAATTGTTAATGGTTGGAGACTCTTCCAAAATGAGATGCTGCAGTGAAATCACCATCTAGGCACAGCAAAGACCACCAGCATCTTATCAAGAACCATAAAGCCTCCTGCTCATCTCAAAGATGATATTAGATGAACAACAATACTTCTGGAGTGTGGGAGTATTCAATTCCAAGCAAGAAATATATATGTGTGGGCAACAAGAAATGTATAATAATTGTGTAAACTAAAAATAATAACTTTGTAAAATGATTATCTATAATTATTGTCTGAAATAATTGTGTAAAAATAATTATGTAGCAATGTTGGTTCGGTCATAGAGTTGCATACCTGGCCTTATAAGGTCAGAGAATTGTAAAAAAATATTGTGTACAGTGAAGTATGTAAAAAATACTATGTGTATGTAAAAATATCATATATGATAAAGTATACTGTATTTGGTAAAGTTTGTAAAGATTCCAGAATTCTTGAGAGATGTATAAACTCCCAGAACGATATATGGTTTCTGTTAATAATGTATTCATAGACTTTTGTTTCTGAAAATCCAAAGCAGAACTAGGGTTTATTATGTGCAGGTCACCATGACCTTTTCTTATTTTAATGCACCTTAAACAGGCTATATATATTTGTAAATATGTTCATATGTTATTTAAATTAAACTAGTGGCTTACCATCTCATTTCTGTCTTTGTTAATTATTTACTTGCTGCTCACAGAAAACAACAGCAACCAATTAAAAAATATTACAGAAATGCTGGACATTTTGGCCTGAAGGAAATAATGTTGTCAAACTTATGAGATGGTAAAGGGATTGTCTCTAATTCAGCATTCAAATGGCTTTAGTCAGCATGTTTAATGACTCCTGATATGGTGCCCAGACCATTGACACAGAATGATCTTTCTCAACTACTGTTTGTATATTATGTGGTGAGAGGTTGACAGCCAGATACAGAACTAATGTGTAATTTGGCATTAAGGTGTTCCATGTTTTCACAGTCTGCCAATCTTTTAATATCATTCACATGAATGACATACTCAGCAATATTCAGTAATGAAAGCATATATTTACATTAAATCTTAGAATGACCACTTAAAAATATCACAAATATTATATTTAATAAATAAATATTACAAAATGATGTTTTTGTATTAATAAACAGTAATTACTAATAAAGCTAAAAAAGTTATTACTTTTATGACACTGTTGGAAAATCTGTACCATAAGTAACCAATTTATTTAAGGGTGGATGGAACATAAAACTTTCCCTCATTTGACATTTTTATGACTAAAACAAAATAGATATCAACAAAAGAATGTTATCTTTATATACATAAAGCTATAAAACTATCAAGTTTACCATGGATTATAAGATGAACAGGAAGAATAATCGGAAATCATCTAATGAATCAAATTGCTTATGGATCCATATGTTTGTGTTTTGCTAGCAAAGGGTACCATAAGAAACATTTCTGAATAATAGAATCTCAACTGATGTCATATTTGCTAAAGAATGATAACAGATGTTAATAAAAATTTTCCTTTAAATTATCTCAATCAGACAAGTTTCACTATTAATATAAATTGTTAAAAACATGATAGCTTTCATGATAAAATATTTATTAAAGTTTTTATTATTAATAATAATTTTGATTAATATAACTTATCATTCAATATAATTTAAACAATATGAGAGATATAAATTTCTTTAACAAAAAAAAAAAAAATTACTACTTTTTTTTCTTATATTGTGAGAAGGATTTTGTTATTAACTCTTTTAGGACTGTATGCTTTAACAATTAAAATGTATATTATATTTACTGATTGCAATTAAAGAAAGAGGTACATTAATATATATATATATGTCCCTGTATTAAATAATCCAAAATTTTAAATCATGATAATATATTTGGCATTAAAATCTTAACAAGTGGCTTTCAATAAAGACTGTTCTGGATGCACTAGGAAATCTGCTTGAGTGGAGAAGAGGTTTCAAATCCAGTGTAGACTTTAATTAGGGATAAAATAACAATTTAAAAGTATTGTTATTAATTGGGAGATAAATATATTGCTATTTTATTATTGTTGAATAGCAATTGAAATAAATAAACAAATTAAATTTATTAAATCTTGTAAAATAAATGGTTATAGTCAATTCCTTAAGCATATTGTTTTTTGTAGTGAATTGAAAATAATCTTGAATATTATGAGTAGTTATTAAAAACAAAGGTAGGTGGGGTAATATTAATATATTCACACTAAAGTTATTGGTCCATTTGTTACCACAATGCTTTGTAATAAAAACTATATATGTTATAACAAAGTTGTAAGGGGGGTGATTAAGAAAAAGAGAACTAGAAACAACAGACTTCGATTCTACTCTTACAAAATAAGGAAGAAAAAGCTGAAAAATCAGAAAAATTTGGAATAGAAATCTCAAAGCCTTGCTATCATTTTAAACACCATTTTCCCATTGATTTATGGTTCCTGAAAGTCATACTGCAAAAGAAGAAATGGTTACTATCTGGATAATAAGTTATTTCAAACCCAGAACAATTCAAGAAAATGTAAGAAATTATTTTTACTTTATTGATATTGGTTAATTTTCAGATTTTAAAACGATGCATAAATTATTTGGACTTAAAAGAAAAAGTTGATAATGTTGATTTTCATGCTATTATTATTATTTAGCAGAAAAATATGTGTACTTGTAAATTAAAATCTCAAGAAAAAAATAATTTGAGATGATATATTTAGTAAATAAATCAAAAAGTCATGTTTGAAATCATCTAAATTTTAATAAATAAAAGAAAAATGCATGAATTTATTGTTTATTTTTTTTAAGAAATAAAAACGCATCTGCTAATTTTTCTTTAGCACCAATTTTGTGTAATGATAGAAATGGAAAATTACAGATTCATTAAAATGCTAAGGGTATTGTATTTTTAATTGGATAAATTCTTCTTAGTATTACTAAACAGTTATTATTTTACCAATGGAAATGTAATAAAATAAAAAATATTTATTTTTAAAGTTTTATTGTGCAATGCAATGCATATAAATAAGATTTTAAAAAAATGTTTGAAAAATGTTTTTTTTTAAGATCATAATAACTTATAAAGTTATTAAGGAAAATTATCTATAGAAAAGTGGATAAGCCTATCCTTTTAATTGTGCTACACTTGAATGTGCTTGAATTTTAATTTCACATCGGTACATAAACCAATAAATGATATTTTTTATTGCCTTTGGAAAAGTTTTTAAATATTGTCTTATTATTTTAGTATCGAACAGGATAATCAATATATATATAAGTTCCAACTAGTAACCACCTAAACATTCACAGTAAAATATAGTAATCAATATTTCTCACAGCTGTCAAGGCAACCTTCACACCTTTTAATAGCATATATATATATATATATATATATATATATATATATATATATATATATATATATATATATGCATTATTCTGGAATGTTTGCTCATCATAATAGCAGTTCTTATCATTTTAACTCACAAGGATGAAATAATTTTGTCTAATAGGACAAAAATCTAATGGGAGAAAGTGTTCATTTATTTTTTTTATTATTGCTATGTTAGTTTATAATACTTACTGCATGTGTCATTTGGGAATTTTATATATATATATATATATATATATATATATATATATATATATATATATATATATATGTTTATTGTGGTATATGGTCTAAAATATATTTAGCCAAAGGGATATAAAAATGTATAAAGATACATACATTTATTATTACACACATTTTTGCTATTTTCCCAAGTAAGGGAAAACATAATATTAAATGTCATTTATCTGGGGAGAGAGGAAAATATTTATTTCTTGCACTTTTAAAATAGCCTTTAATATTATAGAAGGAATAAACAAACAGACATTTTGTCAAAGATATACTGTAATGACCGAATAGTTTTCTTATATAAAAAAAAGTTAATCGAAACCTTTTTCATTTCTTAATTTTGCATAGAAATGAACAAGTCCACTTTGAATATAAATGCAGGTCGAAATCTATATTGTTTACATGCATAGTGCTTGCTATAACAAAAGTATAGTTAATTATTTTAAAATAATTAATGATTTATTTGACATATATTTTGGTTTGTCTATTAATACATTAATAGTTTTGCATTGTGAAATGGAATATTTATATTTCCACTTTTATTGTTAGTGTTATTTTACCTTGCTATAGTATTGAGAAGGATTTGTGATAGCTTTTAGCTGATAGGATGTGCCACATAGAATGGCATCAAATAGATTAATATTAGTATTGAGCATTGGCTGATGGAGAATCATCCAGTGCTGAATGCATGAGAGGATAGTATGGTAGAGGCTGAGTAATAATTAATGCTTAGTTAGCATAATTAATCCTAAAAGAAAGGATATCCATGGTTTGAATTCTATTTTCCGTGAAGTGACTAAGCCCACATGTGTCTACCTATAGAGAGGTATTAGAATTATCCATATTATTATATAACTATCATGTTGTTTTGTAAAGCCTACCTTTTTATTGTTTAATCCCTCATGAGGTTAGAGAGTTAGTTTTCCACCATGTATAGTGAAGTTCAGTATTTCAAAATCCAATAGCAAGGATAAGATGATGTTAGATTAAGAAACACTGATCTAGCTATAGTGTTTGCCTAATTATAATAGTGTTTTATGATGTTGTAGGATCTTCATCAGTTTATAGACAGACCAAATCCAAAACCTACTTGTAATTGTAGAACTTATAGATGTAAGAGCAAGAGATATATGTGGGCAGTATGGATTTATCTTCATTAAGTAGTGATTTGCCAATGGAATGGTAAGATGTTAACTATTCAATGATTAGGTTGTGGACATAGGCAATGTTTTAGTGATGTGTGTATTTGACTTATGATGTCTGTTCTTACTTTAATACACTAAACCTGTTCATCTAAAATTTTAATCAATTATTAATTGTGCAGAATATAATAAATGCCCTTATCATATTCTGATAAAAGAAATGACTTTAGTATAATGCACTACTCTATAACTTTCAAATTCTAGATTTAAAATTGGTGCATACCTTAAAGTCCTAAATACACTTTTTTTTTTTTTGTAATTTAAGTGCTAGTTCAGCTTAAATAAGGTTTCATTATCTTACTCTTTAAGATAGGCTAAACAGTAATAAGGGATACTTTGAATTTTATTGTATAAGCTGGTTGTATCATTTGCTGAGTATATAGTCAATGTGATACCAAGTGTTTGCCATCCTGGAGTTTAATTTGATATATTGGTTTTATTTCAGACAATGTGTCTGAAAGAAATATTTGTAAATATTGTAAATAAATCTTGTTGTGTTTAAAAAATTTATTTAGTGGCTTGTAGTCTTATTGCTAATCACCATAGCCACTATTATTGTTATTACTATTGACATATCAGAAGATTATATATTGAAATCATCATCGACCAATATAGTAAAAATTAACTATTGGTTAATATACCAAAATAATTTGTTAAGCCCTATCACTTAAGAGTACATCTAATGCATCATCACACAATAATCAAAATGTTAATAATTTAGAATACATATTATTTTAAGTAATATATTAAAAGATAAATATAATATTGATTTAATCGGTTTAGTTGAACCCGCAGAGCTACCATTCACTGATCTTGATCACATGGTTTATAATTAAACATCACATGATCATCGAGAGTTTTGCTTATGGTTTATAATTATTTGAGAAAAGAAATTTGGTAAGTTATTCTGTTTATTTATTAAAAAGTTATTCCTATTTCTTAAATATTAAAGTTATAAGAGTTATTGAGTTCATAAAGTTTACCTGTAACTGCTAAATATAGTTGTTAATTTGAGTTTATATTGAGAGCTGTTTTGTGCATTCTATTCGGGTAGTGGTAAAATCCTTCTCACTGACCCAATTATATTTTGTATAATGATTTTTGAGTGTTTGAACCCTGAGAAGAATTAGTTGTTAAGTTTCAAGGTAGAATTTGAATTTGTAGTAAATTTGTTAGCTATTATTTATTATAGTTGGACTTGAAATAGATTACTTTCACAGTTTTATGAAAGTCAACCAAACTTTAAGGTATAAATTACTTCTTTTGTTGTAAAAAGTATAGCTTGTTTTAACTTCATGATAAATATTCTGGTTGTGTCAAGCTTGGAATCCCTAATTTTATTTATCTTACTTTCTCACCATTTAATACAATATTCGTTTATAATCTAAGATTTCAGTCTCCATCATCAACATTGTTCACGTTCCTTTATTTATTCATTATCATTTGACATTAATTCATTATCATAATTAATCGTACATTAACTTTTATTCTTTATCATTTTAACTATTCATTAACTCTTCTTCTATCATTACCTTAATCATTCATTATTCTCATACATCTTTGTTCTTTTCTTTTCATTCTTAGACTTATTTCATTCTACTATTTAATTATTACTTTTTTTAGCATCCATTTAATCATCTACATCATAATTTACATATCATTTCATTTATAAGTTTAATTTCATAATCATTCCAGAGATATAATTATTAGTTATTTATTAGTTTGCTGAATATCAAATTCAACCAATCACATTTTGTTTGTGTGGATTTTAAAGCTGGTTTGACCACAAGTTATTATCTTTATTAATCACCTTGTGATCTTCTTTAGATCTATAGTTTCATGCTAGTTTTATTCAATACAGGAATCATTTCATTAGTTTAACTTTTTTGTTTTTTTAGGCTTATATTCTTGATAATGAGAGTATGATAGGTTACAAAGGGCAAAGGGCAGATTTGGTGCCATGAAAATGTGAGGTAGATTCGTATATATGATTTCAGCATTCAAAGGGCAGGTCATAAAGGTGGATTATAGCGCCAAACATGAGTCTGGATTAGTTGATGATCATAAGAGAAGGTCACAATATATATACATTGGATTGCAGTTGGTAAATTAGAGGCATGATCTCTTTTTTTGTCACCTCAATGAGTTAATGCTTATTTCAATAAATTTATATTATTACTAATCTAAGTACTTTGATTTGCCTATTGCATGAATCATTATAAAGCTATTTTAATACACAATTTTATTTTACAGTTAAGATAATTCATAGTACATCTCATTTACCATCAAGCAAATTATTACTCATTAAATTGTATCTTTTTGGCCAAGCAAGATACTTCTATGGATAATTGGTACCTTACAAGTTTATGAGATCATTGTAAATTTAAATCTAAACTGCCATAGAATCATTGGGGAATCAACATATTTATTTGTCTATTTATTAGCTATATATTTTAGTTGCCTAAATTCAACATTTATCTAGTATATTTTGGTTACCCAAATATTAGTGCACAAATGAAGAAAACTACTTGGTTCATGATTCTACTTATTATATGTGGTTGCCCAAATCTGCACTTTCAGGCCAGCTAGCCTGCTCAGTTATAATATTTTTATTATATTCATGATTGCCAAATATGCAAACTATTCAGTGAACAGCACTTATTTCAGCTTTGGCTTGTCCAATAAGGTAAAATTGCTACTTATGAGACAGTGTTGCTTCATTAGTATTGTTCTTATATTTCAGAATATTTATTCCTTTACTATATATATATATTGAAATGGTAAGTTTCATCCATCTGCCCATTTCACTTATTTTACCCACACATCTAGCTATATGCCAGGTTTAAACCTTCCCAGAGTACCCATCTGAATAACATTAAATTATTATAGATGCAGAATCATATATATATATATATATATATATATATATATATATATATATATATATATGTGTGTGTGTGTGTGAGCAGTATGTCTGTAATTTAATTGAATATGTATAGATTACAGATATATATCAATTTTATAGATATTTCTAATTTAGGAAATATTTTAGTCTAAATTATTTATGTTAATGGTATATGTATTACAGATAGGTAAATTCATTTTATAGATATTTCTAGTTTAAGAAATATTTTAGTTAAATTATTTAGCAACTTTATTGTTGTATTAGTGAAATCGCATATACATATTTCCTGTTATTCTGCATTTATTCTACCACCTCTGGTTATAAAGTGTTTTCTGCTAATTACAAAAATAATTTTGTCAAAATGACATTCAATTTTGTAAATAGATTTAGTGTAGGTCACACATTTAGTCCTAAAAGAGTCCTAAAATAGCGTGGATATTGTTTGAAATATAAAATGTCGACAACAAGATAAGCAGGAAAACAGAATCTAAATTACTTTGTTATCACTAAAATTGTTTTTCTAAATAAAGAAATGAGTTTTATAGCCAGTGGGAATAATTAAATGTTTTGCTAAAATAGAAATGGATTGTTCAGCCACATAAGAAAATAACAGGTGGACAGAGTTAAAAAGGTATAAATACTTGAAGTTTTATTAACAAGGAGATCATATATATATTAAGTGAACTGTAGGCCGAATCCACGTCGGTTTCATCTTAAAATGTTCAAGTAGAGGTTGTAATTCACCGCCTCTTCTCGCAGAGAATGGAGAGCTTTGGTCCAATGAAACCTAATGCCACCACCAGCAAAAGTAGCCCATGGAAAAATCTCTGTTAACTGTGTATCATCATCAAGTGTCAACTTATAATCCTCCCAAGTGCTTCAAAACCAGCTGCAATGGAAACAACTAAATGGTAAATTTTTCTCAGAGCTCTTGTCTATAAACTGTGACTTTCATTTCTTTATTTTAAAAGCTAGCTATTCACTAAATCTACTGTCACCAACACCTTTACGAAAATCTACAAAGAAAATTATTAAACGCTAAGTCTTGCCTGGTTGTAAAATGCTAAATCTTGTCTGATTGTAAAACTAATCTAACTCAAATTCTCTTTTAAATTGTAAAACTCCTAATAATCTATTTTAAATGTATAATTTTCTGCTGTCCTTTATGCCTATTTCTAAATCTATTCAATTTTATTTTATAATTTTATCATTTTAATGTAATATGTGTATTTAATATGCCAAATGACTCGAAACCGCAAGTATTTCTAAATATCATTTTAGCGTATCGATTTGTGAAGATAATTTCAAATCTTCACTATAATTTAATATTAATCAATTGAATTATTATTCTTCATTCTCACTCGCTGTTTCAAGATCATATTATGTTACTGATTAAGTTTTGGGTATCAGTATTACCATAATCAGTTATCTAGCCATTTTATGCAGTTTGCTTAATTTTAGCTATGAATTATAACTATTTATATATATATATATAACTCGTATATCACCGGAACTAGCCACAGAAAAATATTTTAATATTTTATCCGTAATTACCCCGCAAATATGCTTTACCCTCCTTAAATTTATTTATGTTGAGACGCAGGGGATAATATTAAACTAGGTTACTAATTAATTTAGTCCCTTAATAGTATATTTAAAATACTAAATTTGAGAGCTGGATTATATAGATATGCAAATAGATGCTATCTAATTTTAAGGCACAATAATGTAATGTTACGCGATTGCATTATATATACATATAAATTGCAGATGTGTCTTTACAAAGTACGCAATGTACACTTATCAGCTTGCTGCATGATTTTTGATGATGTTCTGGCAGAGGTCACTCTCATCCACTTTAGTTCGGGTTCAAGCACACTTTTAAAACTAGGGCACAAGGACCTAGATGATTCATAATGCTTATCTGACTACCTGAACTACTAATGTTCTTATTCGTGGCAAGTTGAGTGGTCTTAAGGCAAACCGAGTCTTTAGAGACTGAAACCCATGAATAATGACCCATTTGCATCTTTTTGCTTAATTAATATTTTAATAGGTGCCATAGTGGATATAGGTAAACCTATCTTAAATCAGTTTTCTCTCCCTTTTATATTAAATGCTTATCTAGCATTAGTATACATCCTAATCTAGGTTAACCTGCGTATCTCAGAGCCTAATTACATGCTTGAATTAACTCTGTATTAAATAGATGCCATAGGAGCATTATGATAGTTAGTTATATAGCTTTGGCTATAAAGTTCTGCATGATCTAGCAGACTACAAAAGAGCTAGAGATTTGGCATATTAATTAATATAGGCATGAAATTCCAATACCGCACTACGCATTATTAAACGCTTATAATAAAATATATAACATGAATCTCAGCAGTTATCTAATGCCTGCGAGTGTTATACCTCACATTCCCACCATATAATTTGGTATGTTTTAATTTATTGTTTGCTATTGTTTCATTAAAGTAGTCATATTTAAAATTATAACTCGTTTGCATATTTTATTGTCTGTGGATTCAATTTGTCCAACTCTATATTTAATTGCACATACCCTATTTCATATATATGTAGATCAGTCTGTTAAGTTCTATAATTAATTACTTGGCCATATGTGTATCTATCTTACCAAATCAGTGATAAATTAATTAAATTATGAGTCTTTTGTTATACCAGGAGTGACTGCTGGACCGAGAGTGAGTTGATTGTCTGTGTACATTGAGGAATGTCATCCATAGGGTAGTGAATCATTGAGCAGAGGTGAAAGAGTTAAATTTTGGTCGGATTCTGGGTCACAGCATCTGGATTCGATCAGCTTTAGTGTATTTTGCCTATGTTCTAGATTTTGTTACATGGAGGGACAATTCTTACCATTACAATATATATTACTTAAGAGTGACTTTTTATTAGTTCATCAAATGTTTATCCGATAAATAAATGGTTTTATTAGTTCATCAAATGTTTATCACACTTAATTTGTTACTCTTTATTTTTATATTTAATAGGATTATATATATATTATAATGGTCAGGGTGTGGGAGATCAAAGGAGTCTTACCGTATCTGCACTACAGGGCACCACTAGGCTACTCGAACCTAAAAAATTTATAGAGTAGGCAGATACGTTCTGTTAAAGATCCAATTTTTACATAGATATTTTACCATGGGCCATCAGGCCTTGCCACTATCTCATGGAGTAGCAGACGTTTAAAACATATTTATTAAAATATATTTTTAATAAAGATTAAAAAGAATAAACTATATCACTTCCAATACTAATAACACAACAGATTTTATTAACACACATCTAAAGTTGAGGAATAAAATTTATATTTAGATTTTAACATTAATTTTTATATTTAAATTACTATTTTAAATAGTCCACACAGATGGACATTTTAATAATATTTTACTTTAGATGTTGAGTATAGATATGCTACATAGATTCCACAGTTAATAACTTTTCAAAACAAAACATTCAATCTCAGATGAAAAGTTCATAGCCAAACCAATGCCTGCTTCCAGATATATAGTTGCAACCAATGCAAGATGAAGATGCTAGCATAAAACTACACTGACATGAATGTGCATCTGACAGCTTGATATTATTTGAGAAACATGATCCTTATCCAGTACAGGAATGTGCATCTGTCTGGCAAAGGAATCATGTATATACAATAATTAGAAATGCTATGTATGGGGGAGAGTGGTCTATATGCCAACTTACAATCTCTATCCATATAGCTAAAAAGAGGTCAATGGAGTAGGAAATACATCTGCGTCCATTGCAATGCCATGACTACATTTTTGGGGTCATGCATTCAGTTGGGCACATTACCCTGTATGCTAAATATGCTTCACATTATATTGATATAAACACCCATATATCCCTCCACCAGCATTGACCTAACTACGAGACAAATAGCCCAAAATTAAAACCCTTTAAACTAACATAAACTTAACGAATCTATATAGCTATCCACACCCAACTTAAATTTAATACATTTTAGTTAACAGATAAAAATAAATAACCTAGTTAAATATGAACATAAATAAATATAAAAAAATGGAAATGATTGAAATAGCAAACTTATATAAAAATAAATATTTATAATTGATTTAGAGTTTTATCCTTGGTCAGATAAAAGTCCATTTATTTATATTACTTTTTTTATGGATTGATTACTTATTGAAGATATACTGTATTTATTTAAAAGAAAGTTCAATTGGTAAAAGTTTATACTTTACGGATTCTGCAGGTTTAGAGGTCCATCTTCATGATTCACTTACATAGATTGTTTTGTTCTTTGTTTCTTTTAAAAAAAATGAAGCCACTACTTGCCATTCCTTTTGGTCCATAACTGTCATAGTGAGGTCTCAGCTGGTTGTCAATAAATTAAATATATTGCAGACTTCTACATTGTGAAGCCTGCAATACAGCTATAATTTATATGTAGATTCAAAGTCAGCTCTCTGATAACAATAATAATTATAATCCCCTCTGAATTCAAAAATTTGGTGTTTTATACTTTTATTGGTCTCTTATCAGCAAATCTTCAGATTCAATGAATATGATGTCACTAATCCTTTCATGTTTCATTTACAGTCCATGCTGTGGTTTCGTGCTTGCATTGGTCATTTAATTTCTTTTTATTCTGTTATCTGACCATTTAATTGTTTGAGTGCCCCAAGGGCTAGTGTGTTTTAGAAAAATCATTTAATAAAACAATCATTTTCATTTTCTAATATTATAGAAATCAACATTATTTCTATTTTCAAAATATCAATCTTTATATGTTTACTTTTTTACAAAAAAAAAAAATACTTTCAAATACTTTTTTCTTAAAATAGTTTAAGTTTTCTGTCTGCACGAGATATATGCCACAATATATACATTAAATATAAATTTCAATTTTCAGTTTTTAAGTTAAGTTTTTTTCTTTTTAATAAATCAATTTTTATTTACCAACTTAAGTTTTTATTTTAATTTTAAATTAATGTAACAGCATATTGTATACCGTTACTATATATATATCACAATGATATATTAATACATGCTGAAACATTTTAAGTTGAAAATGAAACAAATCAGAATGTAAGCATGTAAGTAAAAAATTAAACTACTGGATAAAGATGCAATTCAAGCCTCTGAATTATCTGATAGCTGTCTATAAAATAAATCTATAGTGTGAGAAATGCACTGAAAATCTAAAAGATTTGTTTTGATGCAAAATATTTCAGATGCATTAATAAAATTATTATTTATATATTTAATACTATGTGATATTTCTGTATTGTTGATTGTTATAATGGAGATACAAATAATCCTCACCATATTAGATATGAATGATAGTTTATAAAAAATTAAATAGCATATATATATATATGCGTGTGCATGCGTGTGTGCATGTGTGTAAGAGAGAGAGTGTGCATGTGCATGTACATGATCAAGTGCTAAAACATTCATACTTCAAAATCAAACAAGTTGTAATCAGATTTTATGAATAGAAAGTCACATTAATAGTTCTGAGTGAATATTCAGATATTTCAATCCTCTCCATCACCTATAAAATGAAGATTGAATCTATGAAATATTATATATAATGAGAGATACTACTTTTTAAAATGTTAACACTGGTCAGTATCTTTGATTTAATAAACATTTAATGAAAAGCATGATGTAAAAGATTTGGTTGATTACAAACATATTTCAGATGCCTTAATAAATTTATACATAACATAATTCAAAGGTTATATCTTAAAACATTTTTTAAACAAAGATAATGTATTCAAATTTATTTCAGTTGTCCAAGAATAGCCTTATATTTTCAGTTTTATATATGCAAAATTATTTTGGTATTCACTTTGATTTACTTTGATTGTCTTCTACAGCATGTTCTAATTATGGGGATTGTATTTAAAAAATGAAATATTCAATATTAATATCACATATGAATGAAAGTCTATTTTATATAAATTATAAGTTAAACTTTTGGTGAATAATATTTTATTTAATAGCTTACAAAGAAATTTAAAAGATATTGTTTTATTAGTTTGATTATTTCTATATATCTTATATATTAGTTAATTTATTACAATGTACAGTACTTATATTTGTTGAATGACAATACCAATTAATAGATTTTACATTTTTTTAAATAACATTGTAAGAATATAATACATTTAATCATGCAAAAAGACAAGGGACATTTTATTAACAAACAAGAATTATTATCATCCCAACTACCTTAATGTATCTTTTTGTCAGTAAAAAAAAAGTACTTTTAGTCTCAAAGGAGATAGAGCAGTACTCCATCACAGAACTTACTCTAATGGATTAACTCAGCTGATAACCAAAGACTTTGGTTCCTACTTATACTCAAAATTCTAGTCATGTATATAGCTCTATTTAATTCATTGTAATTATATACTGTTTACAATGTACATTACAGATTCAATGTCAAATAAATTTATTTTTTAAAAAAAAAAAGAATAACTAACTAAATTAGCCTCATATTTAAGACGAATGTTATATTCTTAGGATAAGTTCCTATAAATTTAAATCTAATTTTAAGAATTTTAGAACTAGCTACAACAAAAAAATATTCTTATAGTAATCAAATCGTGATAATCATTCACAAATCCATAAATTTTATCCATTACCCTAATTTATAAAATTGAAAATATCCATTGTGAGCATAAGGTTTGGTATTATATTCAACAATTTTTATTATTTTTTAAAACACACTTTGTCGTGTTATTTCAGATAAGTTAATAATCGTAGAATTCTAAAATTATATTTTTAAATGTTTTTTCTTTTAAGATTTTTATTTTATATATTTGTAAGGATCGACTCTATTTTCAAAGATAAAACATTTTTTAAACATTAAATGAAGATGTTGAAATAACACTCCACCCCACTACCAATCCCCCACACACCTTTTTAAATAGTTGTGTTTCATTCAGAATTCAATCACAAAATAAGTTTTCACGCAACTAATGAACTTTTCTACATCAACAAATTTTACCACATAGCAATGCCACCTGGTGTGAGCTCTATAATCAGTAAATGCTAGAAAATTGTGCACAATAATCCCTACTATAGTTATTGTGTGGAGAAATTTATTACTGTTTTAACAGTTTGAAGGTCATCATGTGATATTTTAATATGAGCTGCTTTATATTAAGACATTTTGTTAGTTTATTTGATTATCACTAAGTTATTTCGCATTGCTTTATATCGAACCGTCAGTAACAATTATTATAGCTGGAAAAGATAACTAGTGATTTTATCTTAAAAATTCAATAAGACTTCTTGTTAATACAATTTTTACAAATATTTAATTATTTAATATTAAAATTTAAATTATACACATCTAATAAAAATATTTTTGCATAAATGTGAAGTGACAAAATATAAATCCAGTTTGCATAATTAATTATTCATTTGTTAATTGTCAATCATCGTTTACGAGACTAAATTTATTTTTGCCATAACATTATGAGATGGATAAAATGTAATAGTAATTACTGCTTTTGTGTTATTGTTAACGCACGTACTGTGTCTTACTAATAATGTATAAACACAAGAAGATAAAAATGTTAATTTCAACAATATCAATGGATTTAAAAGAACAAATTAAATTGTTATTTTTAAATTTTGTTTAATAAACAATTTTTACTATATATATAATATTTATTGAGTTGTAATCTTAAAACTAATATGCTTTCGGGTAATGTTTCCATTTATTTTTTTAACACATATTCTGGTATCCAATATTGCAAGCTATGGCGTTTATATTTACAAACTGCATATTGATCTTAGATTATATTAATATAATAACAATAAATAACAGTAATAGTAACAATGTCAAAAGGTTTTATTATTGAAAAACTAACTCTTAAATGATCTTCAAGCTTATTAACCAAATCAATTTTAATTTAGCTCAGTGGAAAAGTTGTGGTTCCAAAGCTAAATATTCTTGAATTAATTTTAATCTAAGTAATTTTTTTTTAAAAAGCCTATTATGGTCAACATTTGCTTAAATGCTGCAATATCACACTATTTTCCAATTAATCATAAGATGATGGTGATGATGATGATGGTGATTATTATTATTATTATTATTATTATTATTATTATTATTATTATTATTATTATTATTATTATTTATTATAATTTTTATGCAGTACTAAAATTTTATGAAATATATCTTTTGTGTAATCAATAAAATACTAACTTTCCCTTAAATTATATGTGTTATAATCATTAACATCACATGATTACTATTCTTTATGCTTACACAAGCTGTTTGCACAGAGGCTAAACTCTAAACACTCAATACAGTAGTGCCACTCAGTGCATTAGATTCTAAGACCTAGATGCAGTATTCTCAGATCCAAGGCGCCTCACTAATGAAAGCCACAAGCTAAAAACTAGTCGGGGGATATTAGATGAGTAGACACTAAATAGGGATTTTATGCACAAACCTTGTTGCATCCATTTATTACTCTGGCTTGCACTGAATGGTGTTACTGTATATAGAGTTTAACCTCTGTGTTATAATAATATATATTTCTTTAATGTCTTGCATTTAATATGATAAAAAAGACATAAAAAATTAACCAATACAAATATATTTATGTTTAGCATGATGCAGAACAAGATTTAATGTGAACTCGTTTTTGATTATCAAATTAATTTCTAAAAAAACAGCTTCTCAAACTTTATTATGTTTGGGAAAATATTTAAAAGGAATGTAAATTCTATTTTATAATTTATACCAATTTAATTTATGAAATAAGTGGGAAGAGGGGATGCTGGATTAAATTATTTCTCATGCTTAAAACCAATAAAAATATGTTACCTTTTTTTAGCTTATATTCTTTTTTACAATAGCAGCAACTGTTTCCCAATCTAGAAAACAGAAAATAAATAGTAAAGCAGTTAACTTATACCAGTTTGTGTTTCCTAATTTTACTCAGCATTTGAGTTGTGGTTAATAATACTTAAGATTAATCATATTTTTTTTTGCAAATTATTAATCTATTAGAAAAAATACTGCATTTAAGATTGAAGCAAAGGTGATTTTTTTTTCTCCTAAGATAGGCTTAGTTTAATGCAATAAAATGTGGTATAATTTTGATCTCTGTATTTTATATAAAAGACATATTTTATCTTCTTTACAAACTGTTTATAAAGAAAGTATTAAATAATAATCAAAAATATTTATAATTATGCTATAAAAAGGTAAAGATAAACCATGATCTTAGTAACCACACAACATAATAACATCTCCCTTAGTACAGATCAAGGTTGTATTATATTAATATCCTAATTGCTTTTATAATCAAAACATTAATATTTACCTGAATTCAGTCAGATTAATTTGCAATCTTTACCTTCACAGATAGTATGTAGATACTTATGGGCCAGGTATCTAAATAAATTGCAAACCTTTTTGATCATTGAAGACACTTTTTAAATTCATTTAATTGAATATCTAGGTTAAGACATAAAAAGATATGCATTCTATTAAAGTAATGTTTTCTAATGATGTAGTATTTGGATAAAAATTAAAGTCAGATGTTTTGGTTTTGTAAACATATGCAAATCATTGTTCAATATTATATAATTTTTCAGCAAAATACATTGTTTCAATTTATTATTAAAATTGTGTTTTTATATAAGAAATAAATATGCACTGTTACTTGTAAAAATCGTGCAAAAAAGTTGAAATTTTATTTTATTTTTATTTACAAGAAGAGTTGAATTTATTTTTGTAAAAACAGAAATCTTATAGAGCAGATGAAGTTATTTTATTTGTAAAGTATTTTTTATAAAAAACATAATTGATTTATATTAGTGGTACTGCATTTTTAGAAATGGTAATTTAATTTTAAATTGGCTGATCTACATATAATTTACATAAAAGGATCATTATTTCTTATGAATATGAGAAATATTGATTAAGCATGATCTAGTATTTCTAGATAGGTTCTTTTTGATACCAAAAATATGTAATATTTTCAAAAATATGTCTTATATTTTTAAATTGTTTTAACATTAGTGACTTCTACTGGTATTTAAAGCAATTCTTATATTTATTCTTATTACAAAAAATAATAATTTCAAAAGTACACATTGAATCAAATTTTTTATAAATTATATATTGAACCACAGGATTCATATTTTCTCATTATATCAGACATTTAGAAAACAGTATGCTACTTCCTAAGACTCAATAGCTAAATGCTGAAACAGGATATTTTGAAAGATAATATAGTATCGGAAGATTTATAACTACATGTTCTATCGGTAATTTAGAAAATATATAGTTCATTAAAAGATCTTGGAACTTCACACCACTTGATATATAATGTAGAAAACAAAAAATAAAAGAAACATTAGTTGAAAATAGACACATATTTGTAAAATAGACAGATAAGTAGCATACTTGTCCATATTTTTTGCCACTTTCTGTAAGTATTAAAAAGCAAAGATAATTTCCAGATGACAATATGACAATTATTATTGCTTTCTAATGCTTAGAGTAAGTGACAAAAAGAAAGTTGAAAAGTATGCTGCTAAAACATCAATATGTAAGCTGAAGACATGTTTAGGTTATGTTATGTTATATTAATTCTATATCAAATTCTAATTATGATACAGAGATAACTTTGGTTAACAAAAACTAAGTACCATAATATATAGAAATTGACTGGAATTAGATCTATATGATTATACAAGCAACTTGGCTTAAATTAAAAGCATGCTTCTGCACATAAAGACACATATTGGGCTGATAACTTGATAGTCTAATATAAAAGTAAATGATAGAAGCTGGAAGAAAAATACTTTACATACTACTTTTAGTTACATTGTTCCAGGATTCAAATCCCCTCACTTATGAAAGTCATAATCTTGAAGCTAATCTAGAAATTTTGGATGAAAAAGCACAGGAGATATTTATTACCCACTGTCATCTGTAAACTATTATTGCTTTCTAAATCTTATGATAAGTGACAAAAAGAAGATAGAAACATATGCTACTAAAACAGTAATTCATATTCTGAAGATATATGATAGGTCATAGCCTCTTTCATTGGTTTATATTAAAATTAGTAATTTAAAAAACTTGAAAGTTAAAATTAAATTATCAGGCTAATCATTATTTAAAATGTACTAAAATCTATGATTCTAAGAATTAATGATTTATGAAGTATTGTGATGATGGTGTGTTTTAATTTAAGCCATTCTTTTGTGTTATTTATTGCTATTTTGATGTTTTTATATTCATTTGTCAAGAAAAATTGAAAATAAAGTAAATATTTATTTATTAATTTTAAAAAACCTGACAATATCACAAGTCCACAGAAAGAAACTACAGATGAGCTAAAAGAAGATTAGAAGGTCACTGATGCTAGATTTTTTAATTTTGGTTGTATAAAGTAACTTGATGAGGAATAAACAAAAAAATATATAATTTCATAATTTATTTAAATATTTTTGATTAATTTTACAAATTATTTATATAATCATTATTAAAAGGAAATATTTTCATTAATATTTATATATTGAACTATTTCCATCATCTAATATTCAATGTTGAATGTCTTTAGAAAATTCAAACTTTATTTAATTTTTTTCAAATATATTCAGTTGTTAGTAATAACACATAGGTTAGCATATAACACAATGTTTTGAGTAGTATTATTTGCCTCTTTTTTTAAAGTATTGCTAGCCTGAGTAAAAGCTGAACTAGCATGGGAATCAAACCTGAACTTCGGTATTAATGAATATTGAATGTAAATGGTGTTCTCACCAATTAAGCTATTTTGCCAAATACTTCATTTGTTAGAGCATCACCTGAATGTATTTGAAAAGTCTAAATAACATTTGATTATTTTTCAAGGCAGTCAACATTTAATATTTGATGATAGAAATAGTTCAACATATCATTAGTACTAAAATGCCATAATCACAAGTTTTCAAACAAACATTAAATATATTCATATCTATGCTTAATCTTTTTTTAAATATATTTTATTTTAAAAAAATATAAATTGAAAAATTGAGAGTAATTATAAAAAGATAACTATAATTGTTATTTCTATTAGCATCAAAATTTGTGATACTGAATTAAATTTAAATGCAATTTTAAATTTCAGAACAGAATTTATGATGACACTATAATTATTTTTTCACATTTAAAAAAAATTAAATTTATTCAACAAAGATTTTATTATTATTTTTTTTTATAATAATATTACAGCAATAAACCAATAAGAAAAAATAATTCTTTTTATGTATTTCATTTTATTTTACCTTATTATATTTTTTTCTATATTTGAAAAGTTAATATGATTTTGTTAGGATATTTTCTTTTTTTTTTCTAAACTTATATATTTAATAAATTAAGTACAAGTTATTGATTTATAATACTAAATAAAAGTTTTAACGTTACACTAAATGTTGAACTATTAAGTCAAATTATTACTAGGCAGAGGATGAGAAATGTTGAAATGCAGGAGATTTAATAAATTAGACAAAATATTTTTAATAGACAAGTTAAAAACTGAAGCTAAACAAAAAAAAACTATATGAATGATTAAATTTATAAATAAAAATAGGTTAAATGTATGAAATAAATTATGTGCAATACACTGTATAATGATCTGAACATTTTCCAAAAACCATCAATCACAGTGGCACAAAATCATTCTCTTATAATATTTTACAAAAAGGCAAAACAAAAGAAGGGGACATTTTCTTAGTCTAGAAATAGCAATGCCTTGAAAAAAGACAAGAATATAGAATATGGCAATTAGCTAAATCAAGATCTTTATAAATAGAAACAATTATTGAAAAGTAAATAAGTCTTCAAGTACAATAAAATCCAATATGCTATCCTAGAGCCATCATCTATAAGTTTGAGTTACCAGTTATATATTATAAATAAAATGAAAAAATCAAGGAGTGTTTAAAAGATATTGACTTTATTAATAGAAAATCAAAGCCACAATGAAGATAATTTTATAATTTAAAAGTTTTAATAATCTGAGTGTTTTTATTTCTTTCTAAAATGATTTTAAAATTGAATGCAATGAACTTTTAAAGAAATGTTAATTCGCTAATTAATATGCCAAAATTGTGACAAAATAAACATATTGACAATACGAAAAATAATGTATAATTATAATATTAGTTTTACTTTCTTATTCTATTTCTCTCTCTATTTTTAAACAACTGTCAGATGAAACTGCCAATTAATCATATTAGATAAATGTTTAATTTTTTTTTTAATTTTTCTTTTTTAAATGAAATGCTATTAGGAAGTAATATAAATAATTAAAAGTGCAATAATATATTTTAACTACTGAAACTGCAGAAAAATAAAATTGAATAAGCAAATTAGAAGTTTTAAATTGCTCAACGTTTTATTAAGTATAAATATTATATAAATGTGATTTATACCTCCATTACTTTTAAATATGAGACAGATGCAAACTGTCACATAGTATTATATAAATGTAATTACTTTACAGTATACACAGTGTAATGATGTTTGGCACTGTTTCTCTCTTTCTAAGCTACTTGCATCTCCATCTCTTATCCAATGTATATATTATAAAGCAATATAATTTACTTATTCACCACAAAATTTTTAAAGAATTATTATGTTTGAATCACATGTTATAACATGAAATGTGGCAAGGTGTTTCCTATCATAACCCAGATGGAATAACTGCTAACATTAAATGTTGTTTAAATTGGGCAAAACTGTTACTGAAACATTTGAAATAAAGTAACATCACATGGTAACTATTCAACTGCAACCTATTGATTTAAAATATTTTTCATATTGATTAAAAAATTTTAATGTCAAGTTAACAACTTTAAAACTTATTTTAATTAAAAAGAGAAATCAAAGAAATAAAATAAATCATGTTAAATAAAGTTTATGTACAGAATTCCCTCACCCATAAAGTCATATATTTTTATGTGAAAATAGCAATAAAACAGTAAATATTAGAAATATAAATAAATTTACATCATTAGTAACCAGATTATATAATAACAGATATCAATTCAGATTTAGAGAAATATCAATAACTAAAAATAATTTAATAATATCATTCATACAGTTAAAAATGTAAAATACCCCAAGATTTTCATTAGGAAGTTAAAGAACAAATTGAGAAAATAAGATTATGAATAAATATTTTTAAAAAACAACAAACAGTCTGATGACTATCTAAACATCTGGCTTCAGAATTGATAATAAAGGAATAAATGTGGTTGACAGTCCTTCTTCTTAATTCATTAACCAGAATCAAAATATTCAGCAGATAAGAGATTATCACAGATTTACTCTAATAAATCTATAATAAAAAGTCTAAAAAAATATCTTTAGATGTAGAGTACATTTTTGAAAAAGGACGATCAGAATAAGTTAAGTTGTAGGTTTTTTTTTGCAACTGTCAATAGGCTTTTAATAGAAGTAGAAATACGCATTGTAAAAGCATAAAAAAGTATTAGTGCTTATAAACTATAGCACAGATTACTTGAGTTTAATGAATAGCAAAAAAAAAAGCTATGGAAGAGTGATTACTTTATTGGATCTAAAGTCTCATTTGTAACAAAAATGATTAATCTAACATCATTTTATTTTCAATGAACAGAGTTCTTTTATGAGACGATATAATTCATTGAAGAAGTATAAAGTGCTTACAGAGATTGGCAAGTGAGAGAAGAAATGACAAGAAGTGAGATGAATGGCATCAAGTTGACGAATACAACTTCTAGTTATCTAAAAAATTAAACAATTAATAAGTCCATCTGAAAAAAAATGTTATTTGTCCCACAGACACAAGGTATCTATATTTTCATCTAATAATTACATCGTCTTTAAGCGAATTGAACATACACTGGGCATGTTTTCTGTAGCTACATTAAAATAGGTGTATATTTAAGAGAAAGATTGTTTATATTGTTTAATATATATATATTCAATGGTACTATATGCAAAACATTTAATTGTTAAAAGTAGACACTTAACATTTATTTCGTATTCTCAAATAATACTATATATTTTACTAATGATAGTTGAAACTTTGCAAATAATGCATATATATATAAAGTTTTATTTAAACTAAAAATAATCAAAATTGTTAAATCTATAATGTAATGGATTTTTTTTTTTAATTTACTAATGCAATGACCCTTAAGAAAAAAGAACTGAAAAGTAACATTGTGGTTTTTTTTTTTGTTTTTTTTCCATGATTTTTGATTTATTGATTTGGAAACAAACAAAAAAAGAAGGCGACGATAAAAATTGAATTCTTTTTCCAATACTTTCACGAGTGCTTCTATATTATATATATATTTCTTATCCAATCATTTTTTAATTCCAATAAAGACTTTCAATTTTGGGAAGGAGTTATCATTAAATTTAATTATATGTTTTCAAAATTTAGCACAAATGAAAGCCAATATTATGATTCATTCATAATTTTTAGTAGAGAAGGAGGTGGGGGGGGGGGCATCAATCGTTTTATTATTATTTCAGTTATATTTAGAAGTTTAAAAAAAGTTATATGAGCGATATGTTATTTGAAATAATTATTCTTAAATAACATTTCAAAATCTTGAGTGAAAGAAAAAAATCCGCTAGTTTTATTAAAACCTTTGAAAATATGTTATTGAACTTTATTATTATTATTTAAAATTACATTTTAAATTGCTCTTATTATAACAGATATTCGTATTATTATCATTATAATTTTAATTCTCGACTAAAAGTATAGATTAATTTAGGAAAAAAATGTTAAAGACGAAAGCATCAAGGTTATAAGAAGATTTATCATATTTGATTTCCGATATTGGCTCTCTAGTGTTAAAAAAAAATATTAAAGTTTATAGCTGAAGTTAAAATTTCAACAGTACTGTATTTTATTATTCGATAACTTTATTCAGGAAGAATATATATTGACATGAAAACATTTTAGCTTCACGCCTAATAATCTTAGAAAATACTTGGCATGTAGTTTTTTTTTTTAAGTAATATATATAGTTCATGATATAGTTGAAACATTTTTAAGATATTACATTATCAATAATCATAAAATGTGTAATTCAAATATAGTGCTTTTTATGTTCTAAATTCTTTGCCATTAAATTAATGAATATTATTTTGTAATGTAACAATTTGCATATATATATATAATAATAAATAATCATAACTTTTTTAAAATATCTATAATTGAAATGGAAGTAACTACCTCTCACTGTGTTATGTGCACTCAAAAACATAAAAAAAAATAATATCTGTACCTTAAATTTAGTTATTTTATGACATACAAATATAATGCCAAAATTTCAAAAAGTATCAGTAAGATTGGCTGTCATTGCGTAAACGATAATTGAATTTAAAAAAACCTTATAAAATGACTATAGAATCTATCTCCTTATTGTAATCTTTCTAGATTTTTATATAATGTAATGAATATTTAGTTAATTTTTAAAAAAGCCATAATCAATTCAATAAATACTCTTAAAATAATGATTGTTTATAAATAGATAGATAGATAGATAGATAGATAGATAGATAGATAGATAGATAGATGGATGGATAATGGATGAATAGATAAGTAGATAGATGGATGGACAGATGGATAAATAGATAGATAGGTAGATAGATAGACAGACGGCAAGATATATAGATAGATAGATAGGCAGACAGACAGCTAGACAGAGGATAGACAGATAGAGAGATAGATAGATAGATAGATAGATACATAGATAGATAGATAGATAGATAGATAGATAGATAGATAGATAGATAGATAGATAGATAGATAGATAGATAGATAGATAGATAGATAGATAGATAGATAGATAGATAAATGGATGGATAGATAAATAAGTAGATGGATCGATGGATGAATGACAGATAGATATATAGGTAGGTAGTTAGATATATAGATAAATAGATGGATAGATAGATGGGTGGATGGATGGATGATGGATAGATAAGTGGATAGATAGATAGATAGATAGATAAATAGATAGATAGATAGATAGATAGATAGATAGATAGATAGATAGATAGATAGATAGATAGATAGATAGATAGATAGATAGATGGATGGATGAATGGATAGATAGATAGATAGATAGATAGATAGATAGATAGATAGATAGATAGATAGATAGATAGATAGATAGATAGATAGATAGATAGATAGATAGGTAGATAGATAGATAGATAGATAGATAGATAGATAGATAGATAGATAGATAGATAGATAGATAGATAGATAGATAGATAGATAGATAGATAGATAGATAGATAGATAGATAGATAGATAGATAGATAGATAGATAGATAGATAGATAGATTTAATTATTATGCAGATAGAAAAGTAAATAAGCAGATAGAATGTTTATCAGAAAAAATTAAATAAAAGCAGAAACTAAAATTATCACAAATTTAAAAAATAAATTAATCATAAAATGTGAAATAATTTCCAACTTTTATTTGCAAAATCAGTTTTAAATTGCTAAAAGTGGAAATGTTTAATAATTATTGTAGTCATGTTGCAAATATACAAATATAAAGTATTTCATAAGCAAAAATATTGATTTTAAATAACTTCATTTTTCTCAGATGATATAGAATTAGATGTCTAAAAAAATAATGATAATAATGAATCTATTTTCTAAATAAGTGAATATATATTTGAATGTGTACATCCTCATATTAATGTTGTACACATATGTAACCATATTTAATCATTTTAAATTTTATTTGCACTAATATATATATTATTAATTTGTTAACCCATATATGTTTATATTTTTCTCATTGGTTATAATTAGTTGAGTAGATAGAGTGTGTGATTATCTTTGTGATTATCATTTGCAAATCCAGAAGCAATAACAGGTAAAAGTTAATAGAATTGTAAAAAATGAAGATCCACAGGGACACCATTGTCTCATTAGGGGTTGCATAATCCCTGATTGCTACCAGTATTAAGTATAAATAAAAAGTTATTTTTAGCAGTTTGTGCATTTTAACAATCATTTAAAGATAATTCATCTGGAAATGTAATCAATATTTCAGAAAAAAAAACATTTTTGATGAAATAATTCAGATACATACATAGTAATTGCACTCATTATTACTGATAGCTTGAAAATAACATAATATTAGATATCTCTGAAAGTCACTATGTGACCCAATTGATATTCTGTTACACATAATTGTCCAAATGAGCTATGTTGTTGAGTGTCATCAGATACAATATATTTGAATTTGCTGACATTTATCTTCCTCAAGATATCATCCTGTTAGAATATATATATATATTGTAACGGTAGACATATATGCTGTTACATCACTTTCAAATAAAAGTGAAAAAAAATCTATAAATAAAATCATCTCAAATAGAAATATATAAATAAAAATTAATAAAATTTTTATTTAAATTAA
This sequence comes from Epiperipatus broadwayi, assembly GCA_028023455.1. Lineage (NCBI taxonomy): Eukaryota > Metazoa > Onychophora > Udeonychophora > Euonychophora > Peripatidae > Epiperipatus > Epiperipatus broadwayi. The sequence continues at coordinate 872,690 of JAQFVV010006429.1, forward strand.
TGTATATAATGCACAGATGACAAACTAATTATATATATATATATATATATATATATATATATATATATATATATATATATATATATATATCATTTGGAATTATATAATTATTTAAAGTTAAAAATCTAAGAACAAGGTTGTTTTAATATAAATTATTTTAAAAAAGCTGTTAATTAGTTAAAGTTAAAAGTTATTTTTAATCTTAGAATGGAAATGATTTTCTATATTGACATAATAGCAAACTGGCTTTTGGACATAAAGTCAGATAAGAGATCAATTTAAAAAACCTAACTAGTAATAAAATTTTGAGTTCCCATTTTAAAGAAAGCTGGCAAATAATGATGGAAATGAACACATTTTCACAGAGAAAAGTCATCAGGCATCTATAAGATGTAATGTTTGTTCAATAAATTTTAAACTATTTCTGATATAATCTGGCATTCCCCTTTGTTTAAGTAATTAAATGGCCCATTACAATGAGAATTACATGCCCCTAGTCATGTTTTTATAGTAATTGTGACTCTGGGATTGGGTATTTATAAAATCTTTAATCGCTCAAACAGAAAATCTGACATTTCTTTTTGGTTTGCAAATATATGTATGTGTAAAATATGCAATGCTTTTAATTTTGAAAGCCAATAGCTGATATAGTTTTAGAATACTGGTAGTGCAATTAATAATGATTAAAGTAAAAAAACAGAAGAAATACTTATAAAATTAGTAATGACAATCCTGTTAAAGTAGAGGATAATGTTATCTAAAGATCTGTCAAGCTTAAAGATTGTTATAGCTTTTCTTAATGAAAACATACCTTACAGAAAAAGTTATTTTTGAAAGAGATGTTTATTGAGAAAAAAAAATGTTTATATTATTATTGCATATCAAAAATAATCAAATATTTTATTTATATATTTTAAAACAATTTACAATTCTTGATTATTGGAAATAATGACTATCCTTTTTTGAACTCAAATGACTTACAGTTATTGAAATTTTAAAAAAAATAAATTAACCACATATTGTATAGACAAATGTCAATATAAAAAAGAATGGAAATATGTCTATCCATATATTCATATAACAATTATTTTATTTATCAATACTTATACACCTGGGTCTCTTTTTACGTAGATTTATTTAACGCAATTTTGAAGTTACGCGATTCATGTTTCTTCGGAAGTCAAACTCTGATAATGAGCTATTACTTTAAATAATAAATTTTGTGCACTTACATCATCTTGAAAGTAATAGCACATTATTGGAATTCGACTTTCATCTTAGTAATTTCAATATTTTCAGTGCTTTATAATAGTAAGATTTTATGCAATGATGAAATTAAAATCATGATTTCCACATTTTATGTATACACACATTAAATTTTACAAGATTATAATGTAAATTTGTTCAAACATTGTGCTAGTTAATTTTGCATTTTAAATCACATTCTGTTTTTGCTTTTTAAAAAAGAACGTAATCAATTATTAATCATTTAGTGTCCGCAAGTTTATTTTTAAAAGGTGAGTAATAGCAGTGGGCACAATTAAATTTGACAATTAAAATCTGATTTTTAATTGTAATTAACAATTTAAAAATTACAACGATTACTTACTAATTACATTGTCACCAGAAAACCATTAACACAACATGAGAGTGAAGTTGGCACTGGTTGTATTTCCTCTTGGGAAGAATCTGATTTTTTACCAGTTTGCAAATGAACCTGTTTATCAGCAAATAGTGATAATAATTAAAATGTGTATAAAAAATGTAAATTACTGTACTGTAAATTATACATACAAATATATTGTTTTGAATAAAATTAAATATTATAGTTAAAAAAAGTTTGTCTTGTATCAATTTTTTTCAAATTTGAAATTTTTTATTAGTCATATTTTTTTTTTGCGTGAATTTTAAAGTAATTTTACGTTGGTACTTTGCTTTTATGTGATTTTTGAAAAATCACAGTCATATCCTCCCTTTTTCAAGGTAAGTTACATCTATTTTTGTGCGATTTTGTTTGTGCATGTTTTCTGAGGAACCTATCTATCGCATAAAATGAGACCCAGGTGTAATTGATAATAAACACCTGATGCATGTAAAGATACTTATATCTGTCAAAATATTTTAAATTAAAAATACATTTTACAATTTGATAGATATAAATGATTTATTGTAAATATTTATTTATAAATTTCAAAAATAAATAGCTTAATGTACATGACATTCTAATTGAAATGCCTCCTCTCCATATGCTCTACATAAGTAACAGTCATGCATCAACAAATGATAAATAATGGAGTGATGACATATATTCTTTAAGCTTTTGATCATTGCAAACATTTTGTTGACATTGACAGAAATAAAATGTTGTGATTATATATTATTTTTATTTAAATATAGGCATAAATCATTTTGAAATTGGGGATACTCATATTATAATGGGATATCCAGTATTTCATCATTTACTGAATTTTTAATTTAATTTTGCAAATTTGAATATTGACTTCATAACAGTATTACCAGGTATAAGATTTTTTATGTAGGTGTAGGAATATGATTATTATTTACTGAAAACTGTAAATGATCTGTTAAATCAATGCTAATATTAGGATTTATATAAGAGTGGAAGAATTTCCTCTGATATTTGTATTTAGAGAAGTATTTATTTGGAATCTATAATAACAGTCAGATTATTGGTAAAGGTCAAATTTTCTTGCTTATATTAACAGGCCCACATTTTAGTAGGGATGATTTGTATTGAATTATGTATGATACTTGTAATACATTTATTTAGATCTATAGAAAATTTAGCAATTAGATTTATTTTCTGTTTAGCTTCCAAGATTATATGGTTAGCTTTAAGTAATGTAATTCATTTTATTTATGTATAGAGTAGTTTGTTTAAAATAAATTGTCTATCCATAATATCTATCTATCTATCTGTTGTCTACCTGTTGTTGATCTATTTATCTGCTTTCTATCTGTCTGACTATTTATTGAATGTAGGATCTGTCTGTTTATGTATTTACCTGCATATTAATCCATCTGTTCTTCTATTTTTCATCTATCTGTTTATTCATCTATTGATGTAACTATCTATCTATTGATCAATTTATCTACTTACCTATCTATCTAATTATCCATCTAGCCAACTACCTTACAATATATTTATATTGAACCATCCTATTTATTAATCTATTATTTTACCTACCTGTCACTATATTTAACAACTGACATATGTATCTTTCTATCTAACTACAACTTAATTACTTCTTTTATACTCATTTATCTATCATTCTATTGACCACTTATCTATACTTATGCATTTATTTATCTATCTATCTATCTACTTGCTTGCAGACCTATATTTCTGTTTATCTATCTACATATGTTTCTTACCTATCTATTTTTCTATTTATCTATCTCCTTACTAATAAACCTATGCATATATACATTCCTTGATTCTGGAATAGCAATGATAAAATAATCTATCTTATAATGGGATAAATTTCTTATCATGCAATATCTTAAACAAAGAGTTTCACGAAATATACTTCATCATCAAAATTTTGATATAAAGTTAATAAATAGGATTATTTTCAAATAACTATGCCTGAACTTCTAAATACATGTAGAACCATGGTCATCAGATTTATAGGTAGACATTAAAAGGATCAAGGCACTTGACTCCCTCTTCTACTTAACTTAGCAATGCATCCATTTATTTGAATGTCAAATATAGAATTTTAAAAGAAATACATCTGATGTTAACAGCAGCTGATTCAAGTTGCAAGCAAGTAATTTTTATTCCCTATTGTTCTTTTTGATCTTATCTTTCATCCTGTAATTTCACATAACACTGTTATAGAAGTTGTAGAATATATCATCTTGTTGGGTTTTTATATAAATTTTGATATAGTCATACAGACATTTAAAGTTAGTGTTTTAGAAATTTTGGAAATTAATTAAAAATATAAATCATTTGATCTTTTATAAAATTAGTTATAATTGCTTTTGGCAATTAAATCTTAATTAATAATTTCAATTACTTAAGTTGTATTAATTAATATCTAAATTATTGCAAGCATTTCTTTTTTTTTAAATATTTTTTTTTTAATTTGGGATGCTTTGAGAATCAACATTCTGAAGTAAATATATATATATATATATAACATATTTAATTAATCCATATGCTAATAAATATTAATAAATAACTAATGGGTAAATGGGTTTGCATAAACGTGATGGTAAACGTAAACAGTTTTTTAGTATTAATGTATAGACTTAAAAATAGGCATATGATCATATACCCCTCACTTAGGAAAAAAAAATGTTTACTATACATTTATTATAGCTTTAATTTTTCTACTTAATTTTTCTTGAGGTGAGTTTCTTAGCCCTATTTATTTCTTAGATATATAATTCTTCTTTTATCCCAAGTAAAACTCTCTACATTAGGTTATATTTTATAGATATATTTATGAGTTATTACCTAGGATTTCATCTACATTTCATTAATTACCTTCATTCATAATGTTAGCATGTGTATGAGATCTATTGAATTGTAGGACCATTTGTAATTAAGATTTTTTTTTACTTTTGAAATTTTAAATTAAGGAAAACTATTGACACAAGCATTGAGCTTTTAAATTTCATCTGTATTGGATATTTGTATCAAATATTTCTTAAACGATGTTGATAAAAGATATTTGGATAAACCTGATTGTCCTTTAATTTATTTAATAATACTGCTCCTAAATACATAATATAAATTATAGTTATATATAGGTCATTGCTTCTAAATTTTCAACTTTGCAATATGCTATTTTCTTTTCTGATTTCACCCAATTGATTATTTTAAACTACGTTAATGTGATCATTTAAATGTTATGATTGTTTTCCTTCACTTTGCATTTGTCACTGGTAGATAAATGTATTACCTAAATTTCAAATACAATTATCATTATCAGATAACCATTCATAATTGTATTTATGTTTATTCATTAGTTTGACAATATTTGAAGAGTATTTTCCTCTTATATTCAAGTCATTATAGTTTAAATATTTTGTATTTGTTTTGTTATCATTAATTTTATTAATTTGCATGTCCAGATAATTTATGCTATCTCTTTTATACCTCATAATGGTGAATGGGCTTTGTTCTTTTGATATGTTTAAATATATAGTTAATAAAGAGTACATAATTTTTAAATTTAATTCTATCATTTTGGTATTTCTCCTTAATAGCTCTACTCTGACATTTCTAACAACTCATGCTGGTAATTGTTTACCTAAATCTTTATGTCACATTGAGATGCATTTCTGTCCATTCTTATTTCATCTAATTCATTATTTAGACAAGATCCTGACTTTTTCAGCTTAGCTGCTAGTTCAGCACTTACAGCTTCAATTCCTGGACTCTTTAGTCCTAGGTCAGACTTGGTAAATCATAGAATGCTTTTGTCACCCTGATTCATTACTCATTCCAACTCATGGTTATTATAGCTATCATCTTTTGCTTTGTTAGTTTGAGTATTGGGTTCACCTACTCATTTTCTTAATATATCATCATGATTATCTCTAGAATGTATCATTGACCTCAGTTCTTCTAATGTGTCATTGTTCATTGACATCTATCTAGTTGTTTGAATTATATGGTTATTGTGAATTTCAATTTTGTTGATCTTTATTTCTTATATACTTTGTCTTAACTTTGCATCTACTGGTTTTATTAAGTGTCATATTCTTTTCTACCATTTGTTTTAATTCATAATTCCAATTGGCATCCATCTTCTGAAAGGGATTTACAGCTGTATTAGATACCATATGAATCTTTTCATGTATTTCTATAATTTTTTATCTTATATTTCATTAGTAATATGTAAGCAATACTCTTATGTGAATTTAATTATCTTGTCTTTTTGAACTTTAACATTTTCCAATTTTCACTCATTCCTTGACTAATGTTTGCAATGAACATTCCATTCCTGTCTTAAAATATTTCAGATTTTCCATAACATGTCTTTGGAATCCCTGACATTTATGTTAAAAAATTTTGAGATTTTTAATCATGTCATGAACTTCTATTTTAACTTCTTTGATTCCTCATTTTTTTTTTCTTTCAAGGCTATAGATTCAATCTGTGCTTCTTTCCTTACAGCCAAATTTTCACTTTCTACCACTTCTAATTTTGCTTCTAGATTCTCATAATTGTTTTAAATTCTTTAGAGTTAACTTCTAATCTTGCTTTTAATTTTCCATAATTGCCTTTCTATTCTTTAGAGTTAAATTCTAATATTGCTTGTAATTTTTTAAAGTTATCTTATATTTCTGCTTTCAATTCCTTGAACAATTTCATTATTTCTTGGAAACCAAAATTGGACCCATCCAATAAGTTGGTTTCATCCTTAGTACTAGGCTGTTAGTAGAACCCAATATTATCTATTAATAAATATTTTTTTTAAAAAAAATGTAAATATATAACAATAAGATAATAGTTCAATTAATAGGCAAGTTGCAAATATGGTCATACACAGCTTATGGAAATATACATAACATAAAGTTTAAAAAATTTGAAATTCAGTTAAAGCTGATGAAGATTACCACATAATTGAAAGCACTACAAAAGAATTTAGACTATAATATTGCATTCACCGTTAATTTTTTATATATATATATTTTATAATGGGTATTGTATTATATATATATATATATAAAATAAATAAAATATCCATTAATTAAAAACAATATTGTAATTATAATTGAAATAATATTTTTAACAGTTTACAAACAATTATAAACAATCTTTAAATCCACAGAAGTACTTTTGGTTACTTTCTAACTTGCCTCAACTGCCATTAAATTCAAAAACTAAAAGCAGAAGCAAACGTCATCAATTCAAATTCCACTAATCTCGTATTTTAATGTTAGAAGCTTGTCGATTTATTAAATGCATTTTATTTCTGTTTATAAAAATTGCCTCTTTAATTTTTCTTTTACTATGGTTTCCCTCTTCATGAAGAATTTTCACATTTTCAAAATTAAATTTAAATTTATATTTACATATTTTTTCATGATCAAAGAAAACTGAAGAAGATATTAAATCACCATTATTTTTATTTTTTACACACTTATATAACAATTCATGTTTCTTCAATCTTTTCTCAATGCTGCACCTAGATTCACCTATATATGATAACATACAATCACAAAAAATTTGATATGTGACATTACTTTTTTCCAATCTTTCCGTTTTATGTCACCTCAACTTTCTCCCACACTCTTTTACTTATTCCATCTCAATAAACTCTCATTTATTTCAAGTAGCTAGTCAATTAAATTTTATACTTTAGGATCAAATATACCGGGGGTGCCAAATTGCAGCTATAAATTGTAATGCCCACCAGAGATCATCATCATTAGTCATATTTAGGACTATAGAAGATACTGGAGAAAGTAATTAAATTGTCTCTCAAAAAAAATCACAATAACAATAATATTGATAAAACCATTCAATGTATACGGTCTCAATTTCAAACCTAGCATTATTCAGGCAAATATTTCATGATAAATTTATTATAAAATTCCTAATAATGAAACAACTTTCTTCCACAGCTTTATTATAAATATCTGATCTCGAGTGGTAACTACAGAAAATACTATATACAGTTCTCATTTATATCTGACTGGAAATAACTCAGTAATTAATGCAGAGAACTCATAATCTATGTTCATAATATAAAATTATCATTTAATTCAATATTAGATAAAAATTATCACAAATAAATCCTCCCATTTAATTTTATTATTTTTTTTTTCGTTCTCAGCATCTATCACTTTCAATAGCCACAATTATATAACACAGAATGTCTGTGTTATGTTCTCTAATCTGAGAATCACTAATCTTATTTCTCTAACACATATATTTTTCGATCAAATATCAATTCATGATCCCTACTTTTATAATTGTATAATAATGTTGTTATAATATGCTACTTGACTTCTAAACTAGCTCTTAGACTAATAATTGAACTGCTCTTTCTCAAGGTCTAGATCTGTCAAGAGGTGCCCATATATGTGATTACACTGTAATGGATATGATCCCATATATGCTAAAATAAATTTTAATACAATTTCAATAGTGGGAATCACTCTGAACACCTAGAGCAGAAAAGGGATTTTATGTCTGCTTCCAATATTCACAACATTACAATGAATCAAAAGATTAAATTTATTAAACTTAACTTAACTATTTATTCCCTGTCATTTTTATTCTATTATTTCTAATCTATTTTTAATTAATAACCTTAATAATTTTATTTTGCTAAAGTAAAATATGGAAGTAAACCATAGACATCAATCAGATAAATCAATCAAACTTTCCTATGAGAGTAACGAACGGAAATAATTCATAAATCAGATTATGCAAATTAATTATGAACATAAATTATGTGAAAATGAAGTTTATAAAAGTGACTTATATAAATGAATTATGTAAATCGAATATAGAAATATTCGACAAAATTAATACTGTAAATCAATCATGGAAATACATTATCAATATAAAATTAACTATGTGAATCGAATATGGAAACAATATAATAATGACTACTGCAAATCAATCTTGGAAATAACATTATAAAATAAATAATTAAATTTAAATATGAACCAATATTACCTTAATATAGGTGCGGATATATCGATTCTGGAGATATTTGAAACACCAAAACACAAAACACAATGTAATCTTATAACAATAGTAAACTTTATTACATTAACAATAATGATAAAATTAAACTAAAAACACACTAAATTATAATATTGTTACACAAATATATGATTCTGATCTATTCAGGGCTATTATTCGAATACATGTTTGAATTTTGAATTAACTAATTTCCTGGATGACTCACTTCTTGTTTGACCCATTCATTTATTAAATAAATAATTAATAATAATAATAAATACAAACGCTCACACACGGAAACAGAATTACGTATAGTTCTAGCTTTAAGAAAACTTATCTTGAAAGAGAAAAAAACCTATAAATTTCTACTCCCCCCCCCCTTTTATTGTAAACATTGTCCATTGGACTATTCCAAAATAATATATTCGTTTCAATTATTTTAACTAGCAATGTTAAATAATCATAAATTTCTAAATCACTTTATCAAGGAATAACTCTACATTTCTAATGAAGAAGGATGATATGTCACAAAATCCCCTACTGATTTTGCAAATGGATTTAAATTCAAAACCCACACTTTTAGTTCATGCTTGTCAGATCTTTATGTTTTGACTGTATATATCTTAATAGGTTAGTATATCTATTCAGCTTGACAACCTCAATTTATCATCATTCACAAAAAAATCAACACAGATTGGTTAATTTATTAATTAAAATCTCTGTCATGCCCCATCATACATATACATCTGACTGAATCCTTATCCTTTCAGGGTAACTTTATTCTTTCCCACTTGAGAAAACTCTCTTCATATCACACATCACCATGCAGTATCTATAACGCGCACACAACTGTGTCTTGATAAGGGAAATAAAAAAAAAACATCAACTTCAAACTTAAACTATTTGCTTGAGCCAGGGAGAGAGATCTTTTCTTAAGATCCAGGATCGTGTAAAGAGCTTCTCTTAGACACCTATTCTTTATATTGGCATGCAACATTTTCTACACTTAAATAGTAACTTTATTAATAATTCCCTATCTTAACAACTAAATGGAGTGAAACTTAGTCATTTCTGACTGCCATGGTATATATATCATGAGACAGCCATTTCCCATCTATTGGGTGGTAGGATAACTTGACATCAGTAATGACAAGCATTTATAGCTTTATATATGCCCACATATACATTGATTCCAGCCTAGATAAATGACAAAGACTAACCAAATCCCGAATCAAACATCTATGAATTATTTCAATTTTAAACAGTCAAGCCAACAACACACCTAACATTTATATTAATAACAGATCAACAATACTTTAGCTTAATTATGGGCTTTACGACCATCCTCTCACTCTTCATATTTACTATTAAGCACAAATTAAAATTTTGTTAAGAATAATAAAAATATTTATATCATTTCTTTCTTTACTTTTAAATTTAAATTTACATGAGCATCTATACTTAAATGGTATCAAAATCATTTCTATCTTTCCTTCAAACATTTTAAACATAAACAAAATATTAAATTAAATAATCTAGTGATTAGAGTGTGACATAGCATATAAACAAAATGAAATATAATAAAAAAAACAAATAACAAATGACATATTATATAAACGAAATAAAATAAAGAATAAATATCAACATTACAGATAGTCTCTTTTAAATTTCTTTTCCTTCCACTGTCCATCAATCAATTAATATATTCAGTTCATTTTACTTGATATAGCTATATACTTGCACATCAGACAGTTATTTTAATTAAATGTGTATCAGACAGTTATTTTAATTAAATGTGTATAAAATGCACAGACAGTCATTTGAATTAAGATAGATAAAAAAACGTAGATAGTTATTTTTAATCAAAAGTGTAGCTACAGGAGAATTAATAAATTTTTAAAAGAGTTCTATTGGTTACCATAGTAAAAGAAAAATTAAAGTGGCAATTTTTATAAACAGAGATAAAATGCATTTAATAAATTGATAATATTCTAACATTAAAGTACGAGATTCGTGGAATTTGAATTGATGACGTTTTCTTCCGCTTTTAGTTTTTGAATTTAATGTCAGTTGAGGCAGGTTAGAAAGTAACTGAAAGTACTTCTGTGGATTTAAACATTGTTTATAATTGTTTGTAAACTGTTAAAAATATTATGTCAATTATATATATATATATGATCACAGATCGAGCTTTACCAATAGCTCACTCAAGCTTGTTTACAAAAAATGCCGAGAGAATCAAAAATTCAATATCTCTTTCAAATTGTCTCTAACTTTTAAACCATGGTTTCAAGCTAATTGGCTACCATCAGTAAAGGGTAGGAGGACTAGAAACTAGATCTAAATCCCAACTCTACTGAACAGCATTTATGCAAACTGTTCCTATCAGCTTGAAAGCATGAATTTTTCAGATACATAAATATCTTAAAATCCAGCTAAACAAACCAGATAGCTATATGGGTCTGAAATCAGTACAATTTCACCACATAGTAAGAAGGTTCTGCAATCTATATCATTGCTAAAACCTCAAAGGTACATTTATGATAAACAAAAACAAGTTAAAAATTTTTTAACCTACCTATAGCTTGCATTTTGTGATCACAGATGGAGCTTTACCAATAGCTCACTCAAGCTTGTTTACAAAAAATCCCGAGAGAATCAAAAATTCAATATCTCTTTCAAATTGTCTCCAACCTTTAAACCATGGTTTCAAGCTAATTGACTATCGTCAGTAAAGGTAGGAGGACTAGAAACTAGATCTAAATCCCAACTCTACTGAACAGCATTTATGCAAACTGTTCCTATCAGCTTGAAAGCATAAATTTTTTAGATACGTAAATATCTTAAAATCCAGCTAAACAAACCACATAGCTATATGGGTCTGAAATCAGTTCAGCTCCATCTGTGATCATAAAATGCAAGATATAGGCAAGTTAAAAAAAATTTAACTTGTTTTTATTTATCATATATATATATATATATATATATATATATATATAAATGAATTCATTTTATGAGAAAATATTAAATGGAAATGAACATAAAAATATCCAAATGAAAATATAGATGCATTGACAAATAGAAAATACATATTTCAAGATTATAATGATCCTAATAGGTTCAACATAATAAGTAATCCTCAATTAGTGAAATGTAAGATATATATTAATGCAAAAACTAGATATGAAATTGTTAAGAAAGACCATAATAACCATAAATAATTCTAAATCTTCAGGGAAATTTCACTGAATTTAAATTTAAATTTGCAGATTATTTTAAAGTATTAACATACTTTGAAGTTTGTTCAGACTGAACTGAAATTAATAAGAAGAAAACTGATCCTTTATTCAAAACTGCAAGAAATGTGGCTAGGACAAAATAGTAGTACTTTAGCAATAATAGTTTTATTAAGGCAAAACAATGAATGAATAAAAAAAGTAATATGTAAATTTTAAAAAATTACTTATTAAAGAAAATTAAATCTATAAAGTTAGCAAATTGATACAACAATTTGTTAATAATGGTATAACAAAAATGTAATTGCAAATTGTCAGAGAATAAAAGTCTCAAAATTATGTAACAATATTTTAATATTAGAAGGAATATTGTTTTAGTAAGAAAAAAAGATGAAACTATTATTAAAAAAAGAGAATGACATCATAATATTTGTCAAAGAATTTTATAAAAATTATTTAATAATCAAAAAAAAAAAAAAAGCATACCCTACAATTATTATTTCTAAATTCCAGCATGATTTAAATAAAGATCTGATACATGGAATAAAATTTATAGAGACGGATATACTCCAAGAAATAATGGGATTGTCATTAATATCTTATGAAATGTAGAAAAATGAAAATTTTGGCAAAGTAATATACTAAATGTCTAAATGATAAATATGTACCATATGATGGAAGAAATCTGATAGAAACAGTGAAGTTTCATAAAAAATAATTAAGAAGATATCAGAAGTTGCAAATGTATTATTTTTCGGTCAGTTCTATATAAAATATTTACCAAAAGAATTATAAAATGATTACAATAAATTTTGTAAATAATATTTACGAGGCTATAAGTTCGAGAATATGCGTGTAAAATGCAATGGTAGGGACCTCTGCAGATGTTTTAACCACAAGCTTACACTATGGAAGAAAAGAGGGGAACCCTTCTTTACTTCAACCTACTTTCTATTTAAATAGGTGAAGCTGAAATGGTTAGATCTGTGAGCATGAAGCTATTCAATACTTCACTGATTAAGTCCACATTTCTTATTACACATTAATACTCGCGAAATCTTTTGATTTACAACGAGTCAATGGAAAGATTTTATAATTAGAAATCTATTACAATAATTTAAAGTTGTAATTATAAATTTATTAAATGCACCTATTTAAATAGAAAGCAGGTTGAAGTAAAGAAGGGTTCCCCTCTTTTCTTCAATAGCATAAGCTTGTGGTTAAAACACCTGTAGAGGTCCCTACTATCGCATTTTACACGCATATTCTCGAGGTTACAGCCTTGGTAAATATTACTTACGTAATCATTTAATAAATTTTGTATTAAAACATCTAAATACAAACAAATTGGATTTAAAAATGATTTTAAACTTAGTGAATCTCATCTATGTAGATATAATAAACACTTCCACACTTCCCCATTCTTTTCAAATTCATATAAATAAAGATATAATAAAAGACAAATGACCCCCAAGATACATTTCGTGTTGAACCAGCACTCATCAGTTGGCCCAGATTACTATCTCTCATATATATCTTTATTATATGCAAAGTATTTATCTAGAGTAAATTGTTACATTTTCATTTACCATTGTCAAACTTCCTCTACTCACAACTTTGACGCCATCCATTTCAGATAAATACACTAATGATAATTACTAATCATTTTCGAAACTAGAGATTATCTCTAGCACAGATATAAACTTTAAATCTCAGTTAAAGATTAATATATCTGATTTTTTAAATTTACACACATGGAGTTATTCACTTTTCTCTGTCCCGTAATAGTGAATAACTCCGTGAGTGTAAATTTATAAAATCAGATATGTGAATAACTCCGTGTGTGTAAATTTAAAAAATCAGATATATTAATCTTTAACTGAGGTTTAAAGTTTATATCTGTGCTAGAGATAATCTCTAGTTTCGAAAATGATTAGTAATAAGCATTAGTGTATTTATCTGAAATGGATGGCGTCAAAGTTGTGAGTGGAGGAAGTTTGACAATGGTAAATGAAAATGTAACAATTAACACATCTACGTTTGATAGAAATTAAAAACAAAACAAATAAATATGAATTACATTATGCTTTGGGGTGTATAGATTGTTTAAAGAGCAGTTGACCTTATAATGATTTACACAGCATTTGGCCCATCAAGATATAGACCCATAATCTTGTCATATACTTAAAAATATTAATCAAAATGCAACTGAAGTGTCAAGCGTTATTAGCCGACAGGTCATCGCAGCCGCCTTGCAAGCAAGTAGTTGGTTCCAGACGGTTGTGGGTTCGCCTCCCGGATGATGCTATGACATATAAAAAAAAATACAACTGAAGTGGTTAGATTACATGATGATACTAAAATTGTTAATATTGATAAGGATTTATGATCTCTTAAACATTTTAAAGAAGTTTTACAAGAAATATTTTTTTGGATTTAAATGGGAAGCTACGAAAATAAAAATGTGTGAAAATTATTTATATCATCTAGATTTTGCGTGTGATGTAGTTCTTTTTGCAAATAATGCTTCAGATTTTGGAATACTAAAGGTAAAAAAATAGTTTTTTTTCTTTCGTAGAAAATTAAATAGTAATACTAAAAGAAATAAAATAATGTTCGATGGATATTTTCACGAAAAAAATAAAGTTTAGTACTCATGAATTACAGCTTAATAATTACAAATACTTTTGTCAAATTATTAATATACATAGAAACATGGTGATTGAAAAAAAAATACTTAATATTAAAAAAATATAAGTCTATCTGTTTGAAAAGAGTTTTTAATAAATATGTTTTACCAAGCTCAAATTATTAATTCAGATAGAAACATATTTGGATTGACAGATTTTGATAGACATAATATTAAAAGAAAATGTGTCTGTCTTTGAAAATAAAGATTTTTAAAATAGCCTTGAATTCTTTTTAAATATATAGTTATTGAATAATATGCATAATATTTCTATTTAAAAGGTAACAATGTGAATTTTGAGTACTAAATTCTGGATTTTATTTTATATAGAAACAAATTTATTCTCTATACATTTTATCAATGTGATGAAGTGATAATTTTGAGAGCTAAAAGTATTTGAAATGAAGCTTACCTTGTGATTTCCAATCATTCAATTATTATTTTGATAAAGTTATCTTTTAAATATTAGTTTGCAAGAATGATGTATATCTATATGTATAATTCAATCGTAATAAAAGAATTGTTATAGGTAATGGAGAATACTTATTTACTCTCAGGGAGGTTGTTAATTAGTAGTAATTGATAGTTTCCTGGCAACTTCAAAGAGAATAGTTATCACTGTTTAATGGATAAAATCTCCTATTTCTATTCTAATATTATAATAACAATCAATGAAAAATATTTAATTTAATATATATAATACAAATAAAATATCTGTTAATTAAAACTATTGTAATAACAATAAAAAATAATAAATATAATGGTAATTAACTATTATATACAGTCTTTCAGTCTGCAGAACTCTTCTCAACTGCAGTTGAGGAGGGTTAAGGAATTAATTAAAAGTACTTTTGTGGATTGAAAGACTGTATATAATAGTTAATTACCATTATATTTATTGTTGTATTGTTATTACAATATATATATATATATATATATATATATATATATATATATATATATATATATATATATATATATATATATATATATATATATGGAAATCATTTTCTGATAACTAGGCCTCTTGTAGTACATGATTCTGCTTATAGATACCTCTTTCTGGGAACTTTCCATGTCAATCTGTCAAAGACAACATCATGTAAAATCAAAGTCACATGTAGCCCATTTTTTTAAAGTGTGTTTTGTATATTTGTTGATGGCTGAAAAGTTGGAATAACATGAAATTCTGTTTTCTTATAGGAAACATGGCATGGCAAAGAATAGTAATGATTGAAGCAGACTACAAGCAAGTTGCCTTTCAAGTGCTTTAATGGAAGTGTTAAATTCACCAATCCCAAAAAAAGCATGGTGAGGGAAGACAAATTTCAAGATGATGCTAATTATTTTGCAGATGTAAATAGCATTGTTCACTCAAAATTCATTTGTAATGATCAGGCATTTAAAATCTACAAGTTCTGAAACTTTTGCATGATGTGGTAAAACATAAAAGTTCTGGTTTAGGATAAAGTGTTGAGTGCAAATGTCATCACAACAGCATCCTAACACATAAAGCTTGAGTGAAAGATAATTTTAAATTAAATTCCGCATGACCCAGCTTATTCATTTTCAATATTCACTTGATCTTGCTATGTATGACTGCTTTTTAATCTCTTAACTGAAAAAAATATCCTCATTCAGATGGGAGGGGGAATTTAGAATTGGTGAATAAAAACAATGGAGGCATTAAAGTCACTTTACATGTGTTTCCAGGCTGCTTCAAAAAATTAAAAATGCATTTAGACTGGTGCATTGCATAAAGAAATTCAATTTGCAACATCTAAATATAATGATACAATTTTTATTACAATATTCCAGTTATTTTTAGACTCTCCTTATATACATATGTACATGTGTTTGTGTGTGTATGCTCAATTGGAACTTCAGAATGATTTGTGCCTTATTTATATCAGGATAACAAATTTTATGCTCTACTTTTCAACATTGTCATCAAATTAGTGCTTGCATTCATCATAAGATCTCAGAAAATAGATGACATCATCTTATTCTTTGAATTTATTGATGTATCTGTGTTTATGCATAAATTTGGAAAATTTTGTTTACATTCATTGATTTTCCTCTAACATTATTAATACTATTTTAAATTAAAATATTTTCAGAACTTATATAATTTTGTTGTACCATCTAAATTCAAAGATACAATGTACATATTATTCATACTATATAGGATTTGCATTTGTCTATTTTCTAAATCAGCAATGCATTAATAAACAGAAATAGTATTTGATAATTATATTGCTTGTTAAATTATTTTTCTTAGTTTTAATCTAAAAAAGTTGTCTTCAAGTTTTATCAGAATCTCATTCAAAAGCATCTTTGTTCAAATAAATGAATTGCTCAGATAATAATAAAAAAAGTTCAGTATCAAAACTTATAGTTGTAGGTACAATCCATGAACCTTGTATTCAAATTACACCAATGTACCATTACATAATGCAACATTATTCATATATTAGTTAACAAATTGACTTTTTTTTCTGATTTTTATTGTTACTTATGTTTTAAATCATTTTTAAAAAATACAATTTTTATTACAAACAGTGATATATTTTGATAAATTCAGTAGGATTAAATAGTAATTTAAGCAATGGTTTTTTGCCCAAAGTTTTTATGTACTAGTGAATATTTAATGACATACAGTTCACTGTTTTATTATGTATAAATTAACTGTAATCTTTTCTGAATATTATGTTATGGGAAATTAATATTAATATCATCTTCAGACTATAACAATCTTCTTCAGAACTATAACAAACACAATTGGCATGGCCATATTAGGTTGGAAAAAAGCATTCTAAAGTAATAAAGAACATGGATTTGGCAATGTAATATGAGAATTTAATTTAACACATTCAATATTTGATCTACTGATGTACATTGCATTGTTTTGTTTTTGTAAAAGCAGGAAGCAGTTATATATGGAAATTAGAAATAGGCTTTTAATGATAAAAACTTTATAATACAATTTTTAATACATATTTTGTTCAAAGCTGAATAACAGATGTAGAGTTCTGTAATTCTACATTATCAAATATTAACCTTGTCAAAATGGGGTACAATTTTTAATTTTTTTATCAGCTTAATTAAACCTTCAAAAATTTTAAGTTTATTTCTTTGCTAATGCTCAATAGAAATAAAGTGAAATTATATAGAAAAAAGTATTAAATAGGTTGGTGGTCATTTGCTAAACACTTTGCCATACTTGTTTGAAAAATATACAATAATTATTTTCTTCATCCAGTTCCTCAAATTGTATAAACTTATTTAATTTTATAATATACTTCTGAAGATGATTTTATCTGAGTATGAGATTACACTTTTTTTTTCATGTGTCATAGCATTGGCCGGGAAGAGAACCCACTAACCTGGGACAACTGCTTGTAAGGCTGTTGTGCTGACCTCTCGACCACCAACGCTTGACAAGATTAGCTTTTATTTTTTGTAATGTGTTTAAAGTTATATTCATTTATTCATCTAGTAGCTATTTAGATTTAAATGGACTTTTGATTATTGAATTTAGTTGTTTTTGTTTTTTGTTGTTTTTTTTTTTTTTTTTTTTCTATTATCATGAAGTACAATATCCATTTTTAAATATTTATTAATATAAATAACTTTAAATTCGTAATTAAAAATAAAATCCTGATGATTTAAAAATAGAATGATGAACCTTAGATTATAAGAATCATGAATCTCAACTAAGTCCAATCAAGTGAAAAACGTATGCATATTCCTGAGCAATAAATCATATAATTATATTATTAACAAAAGATATATTTAAAGGTAACATTAATTAATTGGTCTAGAGTTTAATTGAATTTTATTGAAATTTCACAAGTAACAGAGCGATGACTCACTGTTTTAAATAATTTCTGATATTTGGATCAGTTTAATTTAGATTTAACTTTAGCTGTTTTACTAAGAATTTTTAGATTTTTAATAATTTTGAAAATAATATTGTCTCTTAATTTCTCTTTAATTTCTGTAACATTTTTCTTTTGCGTTTTTTTTTCATACATATATATATGTACAGTATAAAAAATATTCCTTATTTTAGACTTTGATCTAACCAATCGCTGTGTTTTACGGGAGTTAAGATGTTAACTTTATAATTATTTGAAAGAAACTTTTGATTATAAGATATTACCAGCAATAGAAGGGTTACTGTTTTATTGTTTGCTCAGACAACATTTTTACTGAACGAGTGTTTGATGAAGTCATTTTCTTTATTCTTTTGTTAAAACTAAAATAAGCTTTTGTATTGATTTCCAAGTAATTTTAAAAGCATCACCATTAAATACACTTAGTTTTATTAATATTTTGTAAATCCACAAGATGTTAGTTAATAATAATAATAATAATAATAATAATAATAATAATAATAATAATAATAATAATAATAATAATAATAATAATAATAATAATAATAATAATAATAATAATAATAATAATAATAATAATAATAATATGTGGTAATTATATAATGTTAGTCTGGCCATGAAATTTTAGTCTTCATTACTAGTGGTTATTTATGAAGTATAAAGTTTGGCTATCTTAATATAAAGCTGAGCATATATGTGTGTGGAGATAGTAATCTGGACCAACTGATGATTGCTGGCTTAGCATGAAATACTTTGTTGGTGATTATTTATCTTTTCATCATGTGTTTGATCAGGTCGGTCAGCAATATGATATGGCATGGAGAGTTGAGGGTCGTGTGAAAGTCTGAGTTCGAATCCCCTATATATTACATTATATATGTGCAGGTGTGTGTGAATCGGTACAGTGTATTAAATTACGTACCTAATTAACAAAGTAAATTTAACTTTCACAGATTTAAATAATCATTTTTAACAAAGTTGTAAACAAAAACTCCACTTTCTGTAATAATGTTAATTTATTTACGTAGCAAAAAATGGCCCTCATTAAATCATAAGTATGTCAGTGGTGACTACAAGTCAATAAAGAATGTATAATACATATAAAATACTCTAGATATCTTCAACAACTTATCTTTGAAAGTTAAATTTACTTATTTAATTAAATACTGTCAAATATTTAGCAATCATAGATATTCAATAATTTTATTTGCGGACAGGACTGTATATGTAAGTTTCAAATAAATAATTTTAATAGTGCGTGGAATATCGAGGAGGAGGAAACTAGTTTTTCAAGCTTAGCTTATGGTATTGTACATATTTCAGCATCTAGGGAAAAAAAACTGCTAATGATTTTAATAAAATAACACAAATGAATTAATTTAATAATTTTATTCACCACACTCAATAAATATATTTTTGGTCTTATTTGTGATTTGCTAGCAAAGAAATTGTTTTTTTTTTTCCATAAATGTAATAATAAACAGTAAAATCACTTATTATCTAGGATTCCAAAAAGTTTGAGAACTGAAAGTGGCATTCCGCCACTGCACTAAGCCATGAAGAGCATAAATACAGATACTGAATAATAAAAAATACCATGGCGAACTTTTGAAACGTTTGCTAAATTTATTCTTGTATAATATTGGGTAATATTTTACTTATGTATTAAAAATATAAACAAAAACTATAAATGTGCTTTGTTCTATATTTAAAAACTATTATTTAATATTATCTCAATTCAAACTAATAAATATGGATATTAAAAAAAGACAACTAACCCTCAAGATGTAATTTTAGCTATTATCTTTCGCAGTTATTATATCTCTCCCCATTTTTCCATCATCACAAATTATTTGTTTATTGTATTTTAGTCATAATTTAGTTTACAAGAGCTAAACTCCCACACAATACTGATGATCATTTTTTTAAATAAATATATTAATGATAATAATTATTTACTAGTTTTAAGATTGTTATTTGCAATACTAAAAATATAATATTCTCTAGCTTAATAAATAATCTTTAAATGCATTAATATATATATACACACACAACAGCAATATTATTAGTGTCTTTCAGAATTTTAGAACTAAAATGAAAATTTTGATTGTATAATTGTAGTAAAAAAAAAAGATATATCTCACATTTTTCTACTGAATTAGTGATTAGACAAAAAAATACCCCACCATGCAAAATAACTTTGTATAACAATTTATTTTAGAGTAATAACTCTCAATTTGCATCTGCTATTCAGTTAGGAAGCTAATATTTGCTAAATAAGTTTTAAAAAACATATTACTTCAGTTGAGATACTAATATTTGCTATACAAGTCTTAAAAATAGTGTGCCATTTATTTTAATAGTCATCATTTCTATATAGCACCCAATTTATAATAATATATCATGAAAACAATGCTATTATTCAAACATAAAATGGTAAAATTTATGTCAAGAATAAAAATACATTCTGCATTATTATTATTCATTATATAAATTAAAAAGAAACTGATTAAATACAGCAAGTAATAACATGTATTAAAAATAAATTAAATATATGAATTATTTACCTAACTTTTATTTAATATTATTATGACAGTGTCTGTTGTAGATATATTGATATACTTAAAATAAAAGATTCATTGCAAATATAATCAGTCTCAACAAAAAACAAATACAGATTTTATTCAGAATGTAATTAAAAATAAACTTTAATATATAGTAATGTTATGCACTAAAAATAAGTTTAAAATATGTGCATAGCCTAAAATACAATTAATTAATATTTACTGAATATTTTTATAAAAATGGAATTTTATATATCTCTCAAGAAAAAATGTCTATTATTATAAATATAAACAAAAATAACCAAACAAATAATGCTTTATTAATTTCTTAATTTAAAATAAATTTTGTTCATAGATAAAATGCAATAAAATAAATTTAAAATGTAAGACTAAAAATTGACTTAATTACCTACATATAATATTCACTTGACCAAACACTTTTCTTCCAATAATAAAATCATTAATTTATACAAATGCCTTTTTTCTTAAACATAAATAATGACAACAAAACTATGTATATAAACTACAGATGATGAACTAAATATTTATTAACTTTATTCATTTTCATGCAGTATGCCACTGGTATTTTCATCAGATTTCCTGCAGTGCACATTTGAAGGTAAAAAGTTTAATACAAATAAAATTTTGAATTATTTTAATGGTTATATTTTATTTAAGATTTTAATTTTAACACTTTCCATGATGAAAATTCCAGTTGGCCAAGTGAGATAAGACTAAACTTTTGATTGGTCAATTACAGAATCAACAGTAAAAAATATATTCATCTTTTAATATTATATTCATTTTAGTTTCATTTGTAAAAAAGTATATTAATAATTTGTCAGGTTATGATAGTAAATGAAAGTTTTTTTAAAAGTAAATTTTTATTTATAATTATAAAAATATCAATAACAGAAAAAAATAAAAAAAAAGATCATAGCAAATTACAAGTCATGTAAACATCATTGATGTCCCTCCTAGATTTATGTTATTATAAAAGTTAAGAATTTTTTAATAAAATCTTACTGTATTTCTAAAAGTAATTATATTATTAGCATATTTTACCAAAATACATCATAATATGTAAACAATTGCCAGAAAAACAGCTTGGGACAACGTAAATTTTTGACAGATATTAAAATTGTTGCTATTCACTGGTTTCTTTTTTAATTTTAGTTCATGTAAAAGTAGACAATTTTTTAAATAAAATCTTACTACATTTATAAAATAACTATATTTTCAGCATATTTTGTGAAAATAATTTATAATATGTATGAAAAATAATAAAAAAACACTCTAAAACATATATTTTCATTTTCAGCAGTGAAAATTATTTATTGGTGGTCATTTTTGACCAAATAATCATCAGCCAATCAACGTTTAGAATGGACTGCTTCTTCCTTTTGTTAGACTTAAAACATCACTATTATTTTTTTTTTACTTGTAAAATAATTCAAGAGAGAGCAGCATCTTATGGGACTTTTTCTAAGCTTTCAAACAAGCATAAAACATCATGGTAGCTCAAAAAGTGACCAATTTTGAGTGACATAAAGCCATTGATGTGGATTAGCATCCAGACTTCAGTAAGAGTTAATGAATTAATTTGTTGCCTACATGACACCAGCTATGAGTATTGAAAAAAGAATAATTTAAAAATCTACAGAATCTTTATTGAGAAGAATATATTCTATTGCACTTACAAGAAATCATTTTGTGTTAACAATGCAAAAATAAATTTAAACATAAATAGCCAAGAGGTCAGCATGACTGCCTTGCAGCAAGCAGCTGCTTGCAGACAATTGTCACAGGTTCACTTCCCGGCTGATGCTTTGACATATGGAAAAAAAGTATATGTTTTTTATATTATTTTGTTTATAAATTTATTTAATATTTGTTTTTAATAAATATTTGATGCTTAAATTTAAATAATTTAGGAATATATTAATTTTTAGCAGAACATTAATCAATTAAAAAATTACCCAAATCAAACAGAAATGATCTACTGTAAATAACTTGTTATTTATTATTTTTTGCACTGAAAATGTATTTAAAAATTTTTTAAAATATTATTCTTTGGACTTATGCTTAATTTTAAATTGCTTTAAATATACAGATTTAATGAAGAATTTTTTTTTTATTAAAGTCCATTTTGCCTGAAGGTTAAAATATATTTTGATTTTATTTATGTATGAATATTAGTTTTTTATATATTTGTGAACTTGATATATTATATTTCAGATAACTTTCATTTTTTGATTTATATTTTAACAATTTTTTTATAAACATGAAATATTATAGAGATTTTTTTTTTTCATTGAAAACTAAATCAGAAAGTAAAACTGTCATCCATTGCAGCAGATAAAATAATCCTAAGAAGACTAATATAATTACAATCAGATTTAGTTTTCATAAGTGGAATAACTGTTGTCAGAATTGCAATGACTCAAAAACCTATACAAAGTTTTATTCATTAGATCATCACAAAAAATCATTGTAACTTAACATAATGTGAATCTTATATAAATTAGAAAATGTCACATTACCTGAAATACTATATAGTTAACTAATTATTTAATATTCTTGTAATATTTAAATTCCGTACAGTTTTTATTGTAAATATAAATGATGTCACCAAAAATATTTCATTTACTATTTAATTACAACTAATCTTTGATTATACACTGTAATAAATTGCTTTAAAAGTAATTCAAAAAATGTTTACATTAACTAAAAAATGTTTTATATAATTTGTATTTAAAACCTTTCAATAATATAGTCATCAATTTAAACAAATGCTTTTCTTTTTATAAATAGAAACTATATTGAGAATAAAATTAAGTCTGTTTTTTCCAAGTTTTTGGATTTTTTATAATTTTTTTACAAGTTATTTTTGATTAATATGATTTCGTTTAATAACACATTGCAAAATTTATTATTAGTACTGTTATGGTTAGTCAGATTTTTCTAAAAGATCTCATCAGAATTGTAATTTTCTTATGAATTCTAATATTCACATTGTTTTCATCTTTTTAAAAATATTTTATAAAAAGGATAGATTGTTGACATATTTGTCAAGAAGAATTTATTTAGTTTATATTCTTCTAAAGCGCTATTGCTGAAACTTTTTCAATGATTCAAACAATGGATGTTTATCATCCAGTGGCTATATCAGAAAGCATAAAATTCCTCTAGTTTCCTAACATTATAGTTTATAGAAAACTAAATTATACAAAGACTCTTAAAATTATATATAATTGCCAATATTATTATATTACAAATGTAACAATGTTAACTAAAAAGGGCACATATTAATAATTATTTCCACTCATAATATTAACTCTATTTCTTAATTAGAACGGGGTTTAGTGAATTATTATCGTCACAGGGCAAGAAATTAGAAGAATAAACATTGATTTATTCTGTGTGAATTAGTTTTATTTTACTTCTTTATATCCTCACCCCATGATACAATCGAGCTTCAGATTCAAAGGTTTCTCAGTTCTTCATTATTAATGAAATTTTTTTTTTCAAGACAGATTTCTGAGGTATAAAAACTTTTCTCTAAAATCTTAATAGATATTTAGAAATATAATCTCAGGCTCAATTCATAAGTTATTATACGTTAATGTTCATTATATGTGTTATTTAGAAAACACTATTGTTCCAATTAGTATACAAATTTTAACCAATAAATGAATATATATATATATTTAAATTCATTCATTCATCTTTTCTCTTCCTATACATACTCCTACAGTTTGTTGCCTTCAGATAGATCTACATAATGCATAAGTACCTTTTAATTTTAATTGTGATTATAAATTTGTAACCCTATTAATTAATATATAAATGCAAAAAAATATCTAGTAAAGAGAGAGAAAATATTAAAAACAACTTGACCTTAATTAGGAGGGCACAATCTGCAACCTGACATTGCGGAAGATCTTATACTTATATTTTCATAGATTAATATTATTATATAAAATTATTCTTCTTTTAAAGATTTTATTAGGAGACCCTTTGATTCCTCTTGGAGGCCTTAAAGGGACCGAGCAGGGCAAATTTCTAATGTCCACTCCATACGTTCTTGTCATTGTAGTTATTATTACAATGTGATTATTCATATAGTATACGGACATGGATGGGCTGCTCACCAACACGCATTAGCCAGCGTGGTGAGTTTATTGGCTTTTTACCTCTGAGTTTAAGATCAAGAAACACCATGGTTTTTCTTCTCAGTGCCTGATAAGGCAGAATGAATGTTTGTGTAAATGATAAATATTTTTCCAATACATATATACAATTATGACAGACAAAAATAAAGCATGGCCCTTATTCCCAGGAGGGTGTAAAGTCACCAACCAAGGCAGCGGTTGGTGGCCGAAGGCGGAGGATGCTAAGAATCCCCTGATTGTGGACCCAGGCTGCCATTTGATGACGACTTTTTATTTAGGTACTTACAACTGCAGATCACTTTCAAGTGAAGGAAGATTGCAAGAATTAGAAGAATTGTCTTATATTAAATGGGACATTATTGGACTTTGTGAAGTTAGAAGAAAAGGTGAAGAAACAATTGATTTAAAAAGTGGACATATACTCTATTATAAAGGCACACATATTGGAAATACAAGTGGAGTAGGATTCATTATAAATAAAAAGTGGAAGAAAAATATTGTGGAAATTGATGGTGTATCGGACAGAGTTGCAAGATTAGTTATACAACTTAATAGCAGACACCAAATGCAGATAATTCAGGTTTATGCCCCAACAAGTTCTCATAGTGATGAAGTAGTAGAAGATTTTTATATGGATGTACAAAAGACTTTTGATCAGAGTAAACAACATTTTAAAATTGTTATGAGAGACTTTAATGCTAGAAATGGTAGACAAATGAAAGATGAAATTGCTGTAGGTAGTTTTGGTTATTGTAATAGAAATGAGAGAGGACATAGACTTGTGAAGTTTGCAGAAAAAGAAAAACTTTATATTATGAATTCATTTTTTGAGAAAAATGTTAAAAGGAAATGGACATGGAAGCATCCAAATGAAGGTACATCAGAATTGGATTATATTTTGACTAACAGGAAATACATATTTCAAGATTGTAATGTTCTTAATAAATTTAACACTGGAAGTGATCATCGATTAGTAAGGTGTAAATTACATGTTAATGTAAAACTAGAGAGACAAAAATTATTAAGAAAAACAATATTTACAGTTGATATTCCTAATCTTCAGAAACATTCTAATGAATTTAAATTAGAACTTACAAATAGGTTTCAAGTGTTAGGAGATTTTGAACATGATTCAGATTTGAATGAAATTAATATGAAAATAACTGATACACTTTTAAAAACTGCAACAAAGATAGCTGGTAGAAAAAAGCAGCAATGGACTAATAAAATTTCTACTGAGACTAGAGAATTTATGAAGAAAAGAAGGAATATGAAGATATACAAAAATGATGTATTAAAAAGAATTGAATATCTCGAATTTTGTAAAATGGTACGGAAAGAGTTGAAAATGATATAAGAAAGTATAACTGTGAAATAGCAAGGAAAGCTGTAGAAGAAAATAAAAGTCTCAAGAATGTTAAACAACATTTTGATATTGGTAGGAAATTTATATCTGCAATAAGAAAAAAAGATGGAGTTATTACTAAAAAGAGAGATGACATCATGAAGTTGGTAGAAGATTTTTATCAAGAATTATATAGTAATAAAGAACAAGTACCTCCTATATCTATTACATCTTCCGAATTGCCCAGAATTTTAAATGAAGAAGTGAGACATGCAATTAAATGTATGAATAAAGGAAAGGCTCCAGGAAATGATGGAATTATAATTGATATATTAAAAGAAGCAGGTGAAGAAATAGAAACAATTTTAGCAAAGTTATATACCAAATGTCTAAATGATAAAGATGTACCGGATGATTGGAAGAATGCAGTAATAATATTAATAACTAAAAAAGGTGATAAAGAAGATATTAGAAATTACAGACCTATCAGCCTTTTATCAGTTTTATGTAAAATTTTTACCAAGATAATTACAACTCATCTACAGAGAACTTTGGATTTCCACCAACCAAGAGAACAAGCTGGATTTAAAAGTGGTTTTATTACAATAGACCATATCCAGGTATTGAGAGAAGTCATAGAAAAGACAAATGAATATGAGTTGTTATTATGTTTTGGATTTGTAGATTATGAAAAGGCATTCGATTCTATACACATTTCTTCAGTGATTAAAGCATTGGATCATCAAGGTATAGATCCAGGATATTGTCATATTTTAAAGAATATTTATAAAAATGCAACAGCAACAATTAGATTATATAATGATACTGGAAAAGTCAACATTGAAAAGGTGTAAGTCAAGGTGATTCCATATCTCCAAAACTTTTTACAGCAGTGCTGCAAGAAGTATTTTGTGGATTAAAATGGGAAACTAAAGGAATGAAAGTAAATGGAGAGTATTTAAGTCATTTAGATTTTGCAGATGATGTAGTTGTTTTTGCAAATAATGCTTCAGAGCTGCATGAAATGTTGCAGGAGTTAGCAGATGAAAGTAGAAAAGTAGGACTAAAGATAAATGTTAAAAAGACTAAAGTAATGTTTAATCGATTAGCTCAAAATATGAAAATAAAGATTGATTATGAAGAATTAGAAAAAGTTAACAGTTACAAATACCTTGGTCATATTATTAATACAGATGGAAACATAATGGAGGAAATTAATCATAGAATTAAACTTGGTTGGAGTGCTTTTGGTAGAAATAACTTGATACTAAAAGGAAATATGCCTATGTGTTTGAAAAGAATGGTTTTTAACAAATGTGTTTTACCAGTTCTTACTTATGGATCTGAGACTTGGACACTTAATAGAAGAGAAATACAGAGACTTCAGACCACTCAAAGGAGTATGGAGAGATGTATGTTGGGAGTAACAAGAAGAGATCGAAAACGCAATGTATGGGTAAGACAACAAACAGGTGTTACTGACCTTATTGAAAAAATTAAAAGATTGAAATGGAGTTGGGCTGGACATATTGCTAGAAGAAATGATAATAGATGGACAATTGAAATTTTAAACATGGATTCCAAGAGATTGTAAAAGACCCAGAAAGAGACCACATGTGAGATGGATGGATAAAATAAGAAAATTTGCAGGGGTGTTGTGGAAAAGAGAAGCTAAAGATCGGAGAAGATGGATTAAACTTGGAGAGACCTTCATCCTGCAGTGGATTGATAATGGTTGATGATGATGATGATGATGAAGAACAATAAATGGATAGAAATTTATATTTACATGTAGGACAAATGTTATATGCAATATATTTTATTAAGAAACTAAAAACGCTTAATAATAATAATAATAATAATAATAATAATAATAATAATAATAATAATAATAATAACAACAACAACAACAGCAGCAGCATCAGCAGCAGCAACAACAACAACAACTAACTAACTAACTAACTAACTAATAATGGACAATGTTTTTTTTTCAATTGAAACATCCATTTCTGGAGCAAATTGATATCAATGTAACAGAATGTAAAACATTCAAACAATGTAAAGTTTCTTTGAGTTAATAAAGTACCTTTTGAAATATAATAATAATAATAATTATTATTATTATTATTATTATTACGCATTTTGTTGTTGCATTTAAATTAAAAATCTATATAAAGAAGGGGCTGTGTGAGAATCTCGAAAATTAATAGAACGTATATTTTAAGTTTAGAAATAAATCTATAGCTTCGAGGAAGTGTCAGTTTAATATGGCTTAAAGCTGCTTAAGTAATTTTGGCTTGTTTTGTTTGCTATTCAAAGGTTAAATATAATATCTTCTTTTACCCTGTTAATGATTTAGCATGTTTAATACATATTTTTTCTATGTTACAAAAGAGAAAAATAAATATCATTTAGGAATATTTTTATTTACAATATTTGATTTTACGAAAAACATTTGTACTTTGTGAATAACATTTGTTTACACAACCAATTTTATATACTGAAATAAAACTGATTTATCTGATGCTTGAAAATCGATGTTTTAAGTTTGCTTATATCAATATAATTACTATTTATAGAAAAGAAAGTCATTAAATTATTGAAGCAGATAAGTCCACCTCGACTCTACCAATCATATAAATGGTATTTTCCTGTATACTTTATCATTCACTATTATAGTGGTTGAATTCGTTCACCTCCTAGAATGTCATTCTTTTCTCTTTTTTTTACGGACTTACAAAGTTGTTGTTTTTTTTCACATTTTACAGAGATATGTTGTAATATCGTCACGAAATCATTTCTTATCTTTGGCTTTGTGATTCAAGTTTTAATTTAAAAGAAAATTGATTTGATTATATATATATATAATGCAGTCTATATAATTCTCAAAAGCATTCCCATATTAATTAAAAATATTAATGCTTTTTTTTTAATTCTGAATTTTTAATGTCAAACGTATAAAGCCATATAGAATCATATTAAATACCACTTTTAGACAATTTTGTATTTATTTCCTAATTATATATGCTTGACAAAATAAAAGTGAAGTTTCATTTACTTCTTAAATTAAAACATTGCTGATAAATTACTTCCACTAATGTTGTTTATATATTTATAAAGTTATTTATGCACACATATAAAAATGAACTATTCTTTCTTCTAGGGAGATTTAGGTTTTTAAATCTTTAACTTATCTGATGATGAAAGGTTATTCTGAAAAATAGATGTTTAAAAAAGAGGTTGTACTGGTCTTTTTTGTTGTTGTTGTTGCTCAACAACTTAGAAAAAATGTGAAATTCATAGTAATACATATAAAAGTAATTTGAATACTTATATATAGATATGTATAGTATATGGAACCCTGTCTCATGTCTGCACATGCCGATAGATATATGTTATACATAATTTGATAAATTGCAAATCACCAGGAGATTCATTCTGTATAAAAAATTAATTAATCTTTAAATTTGTTTATTATTAAATATGATTAAAATTGATATTGATGATGATGATCAAATTTTCTGTCACTTATATGTTAGCGCATGTAAGAGAACTAGTTATATTTCATGATAATCATACTACAAAACATCTCTCAGTGGGTGCATTTAATAGTCATCCATAAGTACTTATTTTAATATGGAGTTTGAACTACACTAATCCTAACATGACCAATAAAATTTCAAATATTTTTAAATTTAAGGAGAAAAAAAAATAATTTATGGGGGGGATGAATATTTTATTAATTTTTTTAAAAAAAAATAAAAAATAAATTTTAATTTTAAATATTTAAAAAAAAAAACACCTACAACATTTTTTTTTTTCTTCTTTTCCCCAATTTTAAAAAAAAAAATGAATAGAAATAAAATTTAAAAGAAAGGAAAACTCTAAGGAAAGAAATTATAATATTAAATAAAAAAAAAAAAAAAAAAAAAAAGGTTTAGAAATGTTATATACAATATATAAAAAAAAAAAAAATATAAAAAAAAAAAAAAAAAGGAATAATTATGAATAATTATAATAAATAAAAATAAAAAAAAAAGAAAAAATAAACATCCAACAATTTTATAATCAATTTTATAAAAAAATTTTTAAAAAAATAAAAAAAAGTTTTTCAAAAAATAAATTAAATTTAAAATCAAACAAAAAAAAAAATGAATAACATATAAAAAAAGAAATAAAAGAAAGAACCAAGAAAAAAAGCTACAATACACAATAAAATTTGAAATTTAAAAAAGGCAATTGAATTCTGTAAGCATTTAATATATAGACTCAGAATATTGTTTATTTCGAGATTTCTATCAAAAATGCAAAAGCAACAAATTACAATACATACTGATACTATGAAGGTTAACAATGAGGATGGTGTAAGACAGGGTGACTTCATATCTTCAATTTTTTTTTTATATCAGTGCTGCAAGATGTATTTTGTAGATAAAAATGGGAAGCTATAAGAATAAAAGTAAAGGGAGATTATTTAATTCATTTAGATTTTTCAGATGATGTAGTTAGTTGTTTTTTGCAATTAATGCATCAGAGCTTCAAGATATGTTGCAAAAATTATCAGATAAAAGTAAGAAAGTAGGGCTAAAGGTAAATGTTAAAAAGATTAAAGTGATATTCAATGGATTTTCTTAAAAGATGAAAATAAAGATTTAATATAATGATTTACAAATAACAACTACAAATACATTGGTCATATTATTACAGCAGATAGAACCATAATAAATAAAATTGATCATAGCATTAAACTTGGCTGGAATGCTTTTGGTAGAAATAACAATAAAATGAAGGTTTTTAATTAACATGTTGTACCAGTTCTTACTTATGGATCTGAAACTTGGACACTTAACATATTAGCACTACACTCAAAGAAGTATGAAGAGATGCATATTAAGAATAACAAAAAGAGATCAAAAATTCAGTACATGAGTAAGAGAACAAATAGGTGCTATTGACATTGTTGAACGAATTAAGAGGCTGAAGTGGAGTTGGGCTGGACATATTGCTAGAAGAGATGATAATAGATGGACAGTAAAAATCTTAAACTGGATTCCAAGAAATTATAAAAGATCCAGAAATAGTATCACATGTGAGATTAATGGATGAAATAAGGAAATGTGTGGTGGTGGTGTGGAGAAGAGAGGCTAGAAATCAGAAAAGATGTATTGAACTTGGAAAGATCTTTATTCTGCAGTGGATTGATAATGTTTGACAATGATGATGATATAACAAGTTATTTATTTATCTAGCCTTGTGTTTAATTTTTACAAAATTTATTTGTGACTTTGGAAATTTCTGGTCTACTTTACATGCTTTATTTACATAATCATATTCATCTTCATATGATCTATAGGAAACCATGAATTATTTGTTTTTAACCATTTACTTTTGCTAATATTCAATCACTAAAGAATATAATTAACTTCTTTTTAAGTTAGCATATTATTTTTAATATACACAAAGTTTTACAGATGTTTAAATTTGAAAGTTATTTTATCAATAAAAATATGATTATTACTTTAATTAATTTTATTTAAACAATATGGTCATTCAATTAATGAGGAGAGTCTTCTTTTCCATTACTTTTATTTTAATTTAAAATTGTTTGGTAAATTCCTAATTAAACTCAATTAATTAAGACAGCTTGTAATATACACCTGTGCCAAACCTTGCTAAGTTCATATCATTATACTATTCTTATATGTGGAAGATTGTCTGCAATGCCATTGCTAGAGAAGATAATTTTTGAATCAATCAGAAATTTATTTCTAAATATTTTAAAACGTGATTGGCATATGTATCTGGCAAGTATGAAATTTCTTTTATATTTAATTTTTCCAATAATAATTTAAATATTAATATTATTTAATAAATACCAATTAATACTGCTAAATATTTTCATGTAATGTTTTGAGATTAACTCATTGCAGATGCCTATATATAATTAAAGTGCCCTCTTCCATCAATACATGGCAATTCAGTTTTAAAATTTTAAAGTTGCTTATAATTATTTGAATATCATAAAACATAATAGAAGCATTCCTTCTTCAGCCAATTAGAACTCATTTTTAATATTTTAAAAATTATCTTGACATGCTTAATTTTAAATCAAAAACTTCAGAATAAAATCTGAGTTTAATCATAAATGCATTTATATTACAATAATTATCTGTAAAGTATTTTGAAAATATAATCCAGCATACAAATATTTTTTTCTTTTTCAAGACTTCTCAAGAGTCTTCCCAGACATTTCAAAAAAATAAAAATATTTAAAGAAAATGTGCTCACTTTTGACATTGAAATTTAAATAAAGTATTGCTATTTATCAGTCATGCTATATGAAAATTATTTACATTGTATTAAACTTAGTTGAAAAAGGTAATCTATATTCTTCGATTATTATTATTATTACTATAAAGTTTAAACAGTTAAAATAACCATTTACTAGAAGAGGAATTATTTATAACAAAATACAAATTTATCAACAATTTAATAATGTAGCATGATTAATTTAACATATCAGATGATTTAAATAAAAAATTCTTACTCAATCATTTGTTATCATGCAAGTAATTGAGTTTGTGGTATTAAATAAACTTCATAAGTGCACAGCAAATCATAGTTAAATTTAAATATGAAATATAAAATTATTTACAGTAGACAAAAAAATACATTATTTATATCAACATTCTAGAACAAACTTTAATAAGTAAAACAAATCAAAGCAAGGACTAAAATAATACTTAGTGTTATAAAATAAATTATCAAATGTTTTCAGTGATAACACTAAAGCATTAATTGAAAATTTACTTCAACATTGTTAAACAAAGTCATTATTGTAATAAAATATTGTTCTTTATAATACCATCTTCATTATTTTTCTGTACTGAATGCATTGGCACAGATGTTCAGTTGCAAATAATTAATATCAAATCTACATTGATTCCTGGTAATCATATGAAAAAAACTTACTGTTCATAATTTTAAACATACAACACTGAAGTAGTTTATGATTGTTTTTTCTATACCATTTTAAAATGATGCTTAGTTATTAACTTGGCTCTAATCAACTGACATCAATATTCCACTGTCCAATACAGATTTTAGTAGTCAAATATTATGAAAACAAATAGAAGTAAGAAAATAAGAGTAATAAAATGTTAGAACCTTGTTATGAATGTTGTTCGAAAAGAATAAATAAAATCCAGTTTTTATTTCAGTATAGGACAAAAAAATGTTCAGTAAAAGATAAAAAGAAAAATCAATAACTGAATGATTTTTTTTTTTTTAGTTAATGATAAATTCCAAATTAAATAACTGAATGATTTTGTACCTAGCTATCATACTCAATTTTATTAAAACTATTTCCATTACCCATGAATTCTATAAAACAATATTCACAATTTCTTAATTTAATATATATATATATATATATATATATATATATATATATATATATATTTTAATATATATTATGTTATATATATATATATATATATATATATATATTGTAACATAATTAAGTTGATCATGGATATATCATTTAACATAAATAAAGGTAGATCATATGAAAATTCTACGTAACGTAAATAAAGGTAGACAAGATTCAATTGTAACATAAAATAACTGCTCAAAAGCATTCAAATATAAATATTGTCATACCTGAGTAGTAGCTGTAATAGTAAATAAATATTAAAATGATGAGTAGGAATAAATGAAACATATTTCTATAATTAGATTTCTAAAGATATAATATCAATGATTAGAAACAATAATGCCTGGAGACCAGTCATTTCAGGTGTCTGGCCTATTTCAAACCCTAGTTAGGCAGGCATTGTATCATCAATAAACAAGAAGAAACTATAAACAAATTATTAATAACAAATTATTATAACTCAGGAAATAACATTAAGTGGGTGAGTATACTGGTAACTCAATAAAATATCTTCTCAGGTATGCAGACGGTAAATTTTATCCACTTTCATCTCTTGGTTTGATGTCAAGTGTATATTTAAGTAAATACCAAGTGAATATGGTCTAGCAGGGTGCCACTAGATTATCTGAACCTAGACACAGTTATATCTTATAACCTTTTCACATGTACCAGGTTTGAATTTCTTTTGGTACTTTATTTCTAATAAAAAAATGGAAGATTTTGCTTTTAGACCTATATCACTGTATGCAATAATATTTAGGTAAGCACAAAACATCCTTAAACTAAAGTGGAGTATATAAAATTCATTAGACATAAATCATTTCCTAGATCTTAACATAATAAATGTGTTTCAATATCTTTACAAGTTTTACTAGCTCAGATTACTATTAATTTAGGATGGCAATTCACTCATCCTTGCATGATATAGGTGATGGAATGGTGGTTATTATATTTATTCATGAATGTCAACTAAATACCATGAAATCACTTATTTATGTATGGCCTTTAAACATTTATCTATCCCATTAATTAGAACGTGATGATGATGATGATGATGATGACAATGATAATGGTTTCAACCACAGCTTTAAGATTAAGCCTAATCATAAAACTTAAATTTTACAGAAATTAATAATTAGTGGCTAATCTTAGTATATCTAATTGAAACTTAAATAGCTAATATTCACCTTGATGATGAATGATCATAACTAATAAAAAAATACTCTTAATGAAATATATACACCTCTGTTTAATAAAACAAATTAACATTTATTACTGCATTTCTAACATATACATAAAAATTTCTATATCTACATGAAAATTGATATTAAAAATAACAACAATAATCATAATCGACTGTTTTAAAATCATAACATTAATTTTAAATTCTTCCCCCTTTCCCATCAAATGTATTTCAAATTGGATACTAAGTTTGCTAACGTTTGCAATTCACAAGAAAATATTTCATTAAAAAAAAAATATTCACTCTTTGGCACACATACTTTATAATCTAACATGTAAAGCAGAATGACCAAAAAAAATGTTAGTAGAAGTGAAAGAGCAAGATTTCCAGAACAAGTTTTAAATTATTTTTCTCCCTCTCCCTTCTACCCTCTGAAATTCTATATTTTAACTTAAAACAAAAATCTAATATTTTTAATACCGCCTATTATTTTACATTCATACACAATTACATATATGCAACAAGTATTATTATATTATATATGTGCATGTTTTATCCCCATAATAACAAAAATATTATTTAAAACAAAATAATAATAATAATAATAATAAAATATGTTACATATTAATAACATTTCATAACTTTAGGTTAATAGACAATCATAATTTTAGTACATATAAAATCATTAATGAAGCTTATGTTTATCGTTATTAAGAAATTCTTGTTTTCAATTGATCCTGGTTATTTTAAAAGTTCTTTAAACAAAATATACCACTCTGTTGCTAAAATTTTACTAATTCTCTGATATCATAAAGAAAACATATAGAAGAAAAATTTATATTACCAGTTCTATTCTTTGTAGCAACTTCCAATGAGTCAAATTTATCTTGTTTAATGTCTATACTTTTGCACTACCATTTTCATTTTTCTTTGGAACAATCTCTTTCTTGAGGTGTATAATTATTTGATGATGATGATTCTATTGAAGTTATTTGCTTTAGTGGACAATTTGGAAATCATTATATTATTTTTTCTTCTCTTCCTGTCAAGCATGATCCTTTTAGTGGATGAAGTACAGCAGTTGTTTTCACATTTATAATTTTTCTTGGGTTTAAACTCAGTTACTGGAACAATTAATTGGACTTGATGATTTAATATTTATCAGTAGATTACTCTTTTTTTCTGATTTCCTTCAAATGCAGGTGAATGTTTTCTTTTTTCTATTTAAAAACATCTTATTTCTCTCAGTCAGTTGAAAGGTGTAGAATATTATTTTCAGACAAGACATCTTTTCTTTCCTATATGATGTGCTAGTTGATGATGACTCAGGGAATTTCCCCAGACAAAATATATCTTTATTTTAACCTGCCATGCTGTTTTTCATCTTCACAAAAAAAAAACTTTATATTAAAAATGATTTTTAGAATTGATATCTTCTGAATTAAAAATGCTTGTCTCTCAGTTTCAAGATTTTTTAGAATTCTCTATAATTTCAACTGATTTTTCAGACTGCTTTTATATCTGATTTTTTTCTATTTTTGACCACCCCTTTTAATTAGATTTATCACTTATTCTCAACCAAATTGTTTTTTAGCTGGATAGTATGAAAAATCTCACTATCCTGATTTTTAGACAAACTTTTGTTTTGAAGGAAAAAATAGTCTTAATCCTTTTTTACACCTATGTAACATCTCAAATTTAAGCTTCTTTCTTTTGATCTTAGGATAAGACACTTTTAAAATTAGACTTCTCACATTGTCTCTAAGTTTTAACAGAAAAACAACCTTTATAATACAAAATTGTTGAGTAAAAAAAAGATAATTTAACAGATTTTCTTCTTTTTCTTTCAATATTTAATAAATAAAAATGTAGTTTATGTATGCAATGTACACACACACTCATTCAAATCATTTATAAAACAGGCCTATAAAACAATCTAAATGCTTTTTAGAAATTATGATTTTAATATCTACATTTTAAACTCTTACAATTTTTAAACCCCAAACTACAACTTTTAAGCCCCAAATTATAATCATAGACAAAGAACAAAAATAGAAATAGAATAAAATATCAGAATTTAGCAAATGTAGGTTAGCCTTGAAGAGAGTTTAATATCTGAAATATAAAACAATTAAATAGCTTACACATACACTGCCTATATATGTGTAACAAGTTATAACTTTACTTTTTAAAAAAAAATTAAATATTGAATAGTTAAACGTGTGTATTATTCTTTTTGAGTTTTATATCAACACACAAACAATTAAATAATATAACTATTGTCCCACTCTCTTCTGCCTTAAGCTTTTAAAACTTGATCTTGTAGGGTTTAAACTTGGATGCCCTACATCTTCCTTTTTATATAAAAATGTGATGATGATTTTTGTTTTACATTTTCTTTCATGCATATTGTTTTCCATTTTGCTAGGCTTCTACACACTAATATAAACTGCGCATTAGTTGATCAAATTATGTCGAAAGGAAGAAAATTGTATTTCTATTTCTAAAACATAACTATATTTCCTGATCAAACTCGGCCTAATAATTGTTGAGAATTATACTATTGATGAAATCAGCTTTTAATTTATTCAATATGGGTGCCAGGTCCTTTTCTTCTAAAGAGACCACTAAAATAGTCAAATAACGTCTCACGAATAAAAAAAAGAAAAATACTTTTAAACTAATCGGTATTGCATCATACCGTAACGAGAATTATTTTTTGAGATTATTATTCCTGGGCTTATTCAAACATATTGGCAAAGGTAAATTACATTCTTAAATCTTCTTAAACTAATAATAAATTTAATAATAAAAATTAATAACTATTATAGAATAATGCACAAATGAAAATTGCTATTAGAAATATTTTTATTATAACAGATTAAAAATCTGTTTAAGTTAAAATGAGAATTCCTAATTAAACATATTAGAGAGAACACATATTAATTCAGATGTGAAATATTAATAAAATAAATAACAGTTAAATAATTAAAAAGTTCTTGGTTAAATAAGAGTCTCTTGATCAATGAAATTAAAGTCACTATCGGGATCCTTTTATACATATATTTTTAAGAATTGTTTGCGAACACTTAAATTTGTCACAATCAGGATAATGAAGCATAACTTACCGGTAAGTTTTAGTGAATTCACATTGGTTGTAGATAACTATGCATAGTTTTTCAGGGTTAAAATGAGCTCACGGCCTTTGATTATTAGTTGATCTTGCGGTCCATTCTCCTAGTCGGTCATGAAACCTTTTCTGGTGTACATCTTCAGGCATGATGTCCGCAGAAGCTCCAGTTCACTCCAACATGCCAAATTACTTCAGTGTAGAGCAATCTTGGATATATTATTGTTATCCAAGACCAATTAGAGAAACCAATGAACAAGACGTTCTTCAATCTGACCTCTGCCTTTTATACTAGAGGCCCAGTTTTTAGACTTCTGCGCATATCTTTTGTTTGTCAAAATATATGTTGATAATCTTATATATTCTTTATAAAATTTATGTTACAAAGTCTTTATTTTTTTCAGCATAATTCTGCCATCTTTAATTAGTTGAAATATTTTTACTTTCTCTTGATAGATTGGTAATTTGTGTCTTTTGTTCTCTCCAATTCTAACTTTTATTTCTAATTACATAAAAAAAAAACGAAAGACTAATTTAACTTTCACTGTACATTATTTTCTTTTAAAAAAAAATTAGTCAAATAAAAAATCTAAATTTAGTTTTATTTTTTTTAGCTTTTACCAAATGCCAATATATTTGCAACGTATATAAATAAACGTTACAATATATATATATATAATTGTCTACTATTTACTAGAGTAATTCAGGTTTATTGACCTTCAAAAACAAAACAATATATATATATATTGCTTATTTAAACATTGATTTTTATAAAGAGTTTTGACTTCATGTGTATGCGTGTTATTGAACAAAATAAAATACAATTTTTATATTGATAAAAATATTGATTTTTAAGGCTTAATAGTATATTAAGTTTTATTTATTTTATAAATTAAAATACGAATTAAATCCAAACATTTTGGTGAAAATAGCAATTAGTTTTTTATATTGAAGAATAGTTTTACAAAATTAATATATTTACATTTATTTTTATTTAAATATGCATATTTATATATGTTAAGATAGTTTAGTATTAAATATAAAAATAAATAAATAAATCGTTTTTAAGTAAGTCTGTGCTACTTTTTTTTCGCAACAATATATAAATAATTCAGAAGAAATTCATTTTAAAGTATTTTTCATTGTTAAATAATAACTTTTATAGTTCTTAAAAATATTTTAATCCTAATGTACTATCAGTTATTTTATATAAACAGTATACTCACTGAAGATATTAATCCATTAAAATATGTACTATATATATATATTAGCTTTTCAATTTATTGGTAAATTTATGTATCGATAATTTGCACTTTTTTACAAGTACATTTTTTCAGTAAATATTTGCAAGATCATCAATTGTTTTTATTATTAGAAATTGCTATCTACAGTGTGTGTGTATATATATATATTAATAGTCTAAACTCATTTAGCTTAATAATATTATTAAACCATTTCAAGTATAGTTTTAATTATTAATTATTATTTAATTTCAAGTATAGTTTCGGTTAAACTTTGTAACTTTCAACCGAAATATAAATGTTAATATTTCAGATCATTCTAGTGATGAAACTTAAAACTAACATTTATTTAACAATGTGATATCATTAATAAAATACAAAAATATACTAACCTATGTATATGTATATAAACATAAATTACATAGTTAATAGTTGTCAAATGTATATATACAGAACAGCATTGAAGAACTTAACAAAGTCGCTAGAATTTTCTCTCCTGATTGAAATTTGTGAACGTTCTATATACTTTGTTACTAGTTGGTTTCTAATAAAAATATACGCTATATAGAGAAACCACTGAAGATGTCTTACTATAAATAAATAAGATAGTAGTAAAACTTGTGATATTTTGTATAAAAATAAGATGGACATCTTTTATAATATTTAAAAAAATTATTGGCAAAATATGTAAATGTTCCAATGATAAAATACAATTGGTTTTGTATGACATTTATGACAGAGTTTCTGCAAATTATATTCCAGTTATATCAATCATAGAGTAAATGACAAGTGAGGATATTTTATTCTTGCAATGAGAAAAATGTATTTAATCACTTACTTATACACATGGCAGATTAAAAAAATATGGCTCAATTTTAATAAAAATTATTCTTAGAAAATAATTGATGATAATTGATATATGGAGAAAATTATTGAAAAGGACAAAATTTTCACAACTTGAGAAATGATCATTTTCAATGCATTTATATTCACACTGATTTTTTAATTACTGGGTATATTTTAGATTTACTATTACACAATTGTAAAGAACAGTTCTTGGCCAGTTTTAAAATGCTCATTAGAAAAATTTAACAAACCAATCAAAAATTAAATTTAAGTGTAGAAGCAGTAGTTTTCAAAATAGTTTTTGATCATATAGAAAGTATTTTTTAATAAAAATCATATATAGAAATGTGTTTGTGTATGTACATGTATATATACTTGTTTATTTATAAATTTATTTAACATTTTAACATATAGGGTATATGAGCACAGACTTTCACACAACCCACCACTCTCCAGTCTATCTAATAACACTGATACACTCAAGCACATATATGCTGAAAAGATAAATAATCACCAATATACGTATTTCATGCTAAACCAGCAATCATCAGTTGGTCCAGATTATCATTTCCCACACATATATACTATAAGTGCTCAGATATATATAAGATAGACAATATTCATACTTTAATGGACAGGCTCCAATCTACTACACACTCCAACTCTTCAACTGCCCATCCAATTGAAAATCTGATGATGGAATGATTTTCAATTGGATGGGCAGTTGAAGAGTTGGAGTGTGTAGTAGATTGGAGCCTGTCCATTAAAGTATGAATATTGTCTATCTTCATATATATCTGAGCACTTATAGTATATATATATGTGTGAGAAATGATAATCTGGACCAAATGATGATTGCTGGTTTAGCATGAAATACGTGTATTGGTGATTATTTATCTTTTCAGCATATATGCGCTTGAGTGTATCAGTGTTATTAGATAGACTAGAGAGTGATGGATTGTGTGAAAGTCTGTGCTCATATACCCTATATATTACATATATAGTCACAGGTGTACATATAATAAGCCTGTGTTTCAGTTATTAACATTTTAACGTAGTTTTTAATGTGGACAATATTTTTTGTATCAAAAAAAAAAAAATTAGAAGATAAAACAGCTTTTATGAAAGATATAAATTTCTTGAATACAACACAAAACATATGATTGAACCAAAAATGTCAATTCTACTTAAATGTTCAAAAAATTATTATTATTTCTTCTCAAAACATTTATTAAACTAATTAATACCTATGTTACATTAATTATGAGATGAGTATAAATATGTATTATTTTTATGTAAAGCAGCAATATATAGAAAATACCCTATGCCATAATACACACACACAAAAAAAAAAATTCTAAAGACTGACGACTATTATCCGTCTCTAAACATAACATAAATTGCATCTAGCACTAATTTTTGGTGTATTTAGATCACAAAATATTTATTAATTAATAAGTTGTTTTTTTTTCATTTTATTTTTATACCACTATTTTTTAAAATACAAATACTATAAGGATGCAATTAGACTGTCTGTGATACCTATTTTATGACACATATCAGACAATGTCTTTTTTTACATGTTTAGATAATTTAATAAATAATTATAATAAAGTAATGTTATCCAGAATTTTTTTCAATGTCTTATATTTGATATGACTTGAGTAGGTTTTAAATGGTTTTGCAGAAAATTTGTATTCTGGCAACATTTAATGTTTGCATCAAATAAAAACCGCACAGCTGATATGTAATATTCATAAAATATAGTGAAACATAAGATTAGTAATATGCATGAGAAGTTTAATTATCTTCTCAAGCTAACTAAATAGTACATTTAATATGAAAATATATAAAAAGATAGCAAAATGGAAATCTGTAGATTAGATCTTAACAAATATCCTGCAGCCAATATGCTTTTAAATATAATATACAATTCCATGTAGTGCTATAATATGAGTATTTGAACTATATGATTATGTATATGAGAAATTCATGACATTTTGTTGGTATACCATATTGTTTTTCTCTTTTAATAAAAAAAATTGAACATCATTATCATATAACTAATGTGATTTTCTAAACTAAAATAATATCCTAAAATAAACTTTCAAGCTAAATGGCTCTTGAAAACCTTGAAATTATAAAATCTTTATGACGATCATATTAAGTAAATGTATAAGTTAGTTCTGACTAAATACCTCCACACTATATTGTGAAGAAGTAATTGTTATGCTACCCATTTCTCATTTTATTGCACAATACTTATGTGGTTGTCAAGATTAATTTCACATTTGCTCTTTTATTTATTTTATAATTAAATTTTCTAGCACTGCATTTTAATGCTATCAGTAAAAAAATATGTAGTCAATTAAAAAATAACTTAAAAAATTGTTATATATTGTAACAGTTTACATATGCTCTTACATTATTTTAAAATTAAAATAAAGGGGAAAATAAACCTTAAATAAAAATTGATTTATTAAAACTTAAAAATGAGAAATTAAAAGAGTTATGTTTAACATATATATATCACACAGATGGAAAACTTTTTTAAAAAAAAAAAGTATTTTAAAGTAAGAAATTAAAAAAAAAAAAGTAAAGATCTAAAGATTAGTACTTTTAATAAAAAGTTATATAATATAAAAACAAAATAAATGTTAATTTCTAATTTAAGAATCATGTTTAATCTTAAAACAAATTATTCCTTAGGACACTTAAATAATTGATAAGTCAGATAAGAGAATGAAAAAATTAAAGATTGACTAATGCAAGCACCAGCTCATGTATGGGCCAGAAAGCAAAACATCCGGACCTTAGGATCAGTGACATCATGTTTGGTGGATCTGAAAATTTAGTGATAAGGAAGACCTAATACTATAAAAAGAAAAATAATTGATTGTTGTATTATTCTGACTATTTATCCTCTGTGACCTGTAGCTGTATTGCAGACTCCATGATGTAGGTGTCTTGCAATAGATTTATTTTACTGCATTAGCTAAGGCCTCCCTATGACAGTTCCTGACCCAAGTATTGACAAGCAGTTTTATCTCCAGAGAAAATCTACACATAATATGAGACTTAGGATTGATTTCCATAAACCCGCCACAACCAAAAAGATTAATAAAAACTTATTCTGGAAAGTATAAACTTTTTCAATATGAACTTTTAAACAAACTTTCAATTAGTAACCTAATGTATGAACTATTATTTGACTTAAAAGAACTCTAAATCAATTACTAATATTTTTGTATATGTTTGCTAATTATTTCCATTTTTCTTCATTTATATTTATCTGTTAACTAAATTATTAAATTTAAAGTTGGGTATAGATAGCTGCATAGATTCATTTAAGTTTGTTAATTTAAAGGGATTTAATTTTAGACTATTAGTTTCATAATTGAGTGGATGCTGGTGGAGGGATATATGGGTATTTATATCAATATAATGTAAAGCATGTTAGCATACAGGGCAACCATACCCAAGTGAATGCATGATCCCAAAGGTGTAGTCATCATGTTGCAATAAACATGGAGTACTTACCCACTATTGATATCCTTTAACTCTATGGATAGGGACTATATGTCGGTAAAATATCACTCTCCCTCCACTTATAACATTTCTGTAATATTTTATACACTTGATTCCTTCACCAGACAGATGCACATTCCTGTATTGGATGAGAATCATTTCTTTTAAATAATAACATACTACAGATGCACATTCCTCTCAGTGTGGTTTTATCCTAAAATCTTCATGTTGCATTTATTGCATCTGTATATTAGGAAGTAAGTGTTGGTTTAGCTACGAAATTTTAGCCTGAGGTTGGATGGTTTGAAAAGTTTTAATTGCATAATTTATGTAGCTTATCTATAGACAACATTTTAAAATAAAAATATCATATAATATATCAATCTGTGTGGAATTCCTAAAATAATAATTTAAATTTAAAATTAATAATAACAAATTAAAGTAAGATTAATTTATTTCTCAAATTTAAATTTATATATGTGTGTCAATAAATGTTTTTGTGTGTTATTACTGGCAGTGGCTTACTATTATTTTTTATTTTAATATTGAAATAAATATAGGAATTTAGATAATAAATCTCTGTGTCTCCATGATCTAGTGGTGTGGGCTAATGGTCAATAATAATACGAAAGTAGATCTTAACAAGAACTATCTCTCTACATTATAAATTTTCTAGATTCGAATGGCCTAGTGGGGCCCTGTATGGCAGATAAGGTAAGAGTCAAAATTTCCTGGATTGTTTATATATATTTATTGAAGTGGTCCTATATATATATATATATATTGCTTCATGTGTACATATTGTTGTCATAAGTTGTAATTCTAATGCATTTTTAAAAAAATAATGTATAAAGAAATTTAATTTTATTATTAAATATAATTTTATTACACAATTTAATATTGTTATATTATAGTAAGGGGTTTCAAGTTATGTTAT
Source organism: Epiperipatus broadwayi (assembly GCA_028023455.1). NCBI lineage: Eukaryota > Metazoa > Onychophora > Udeonychophora > Euonychophora > Peripatidae > Epiperipatus > Epiperipatus broadwayi. The sequence continues at coordinate 917,581 of JAQFVV010006429.1, forward strand.
AGTAAAAGGTTTTGTAAAATAGATAATAGAGGGAGCTATATAAATATAAAAAAAAGAAAAAGGAAGTAGGAAGGATGATGGGATAGAGAAAGTGATTGAGGCAAGACAGAAAAAGTAAATAATAAGGTTGAAATAAAAATACATATAAAAATACTTTTATAAAAAGTAAGTAAATGAAAGAAGTGGGAATAAAATATGGATAAAAAGGAATTTAAGGAACGAAATAAGATAATAAAAAATAAGATAATATGTAGAAATAAATGAAATAAAAAATAAGATTAAATATATGAATATAGGAATATAAAAAAGATTTCATAAATATTACATTGGATGTCTAAAATTATGCAAACATAAAAGCTGAATAAATATAAATATGATAACAATTAAGAATAAAAATAAATTAGAAAAATAAAGATAAAATATAATTAAAAAGTTAAAAGTTATAGAATAGTAAGTTTAATGAATAAAGGGATGTTACTAATTAAGGTGATAAAATTGTAAGATTATAATAGATATATATGAAATATGTTTGTATTGATATAATGTTTAAATTTTGTAGATCTTATGAAGTCTGCTAGGAACAATCAAAACTGTAAAAAATAAATAAATATATTTTGCTTTAATGTGTAAGAAGACTGAAATGTTGTTATTATATGTTATATAAAAAAAAGCAAAAATAAAGAAGGAAAAAGGAAGAGAAAGAAAATGTAACTAATTAATTAACCTCAATTGATGATAAAGAAAATGTATAAATTAAATTCTAATTTTGTATTTATTTAGGGGGAAAGATGACAAAATATGCAATTACTAGGGAATTTGATAAAAATCAAGGACATTTGGAATTTAAATAAGGAATGCAATTAGTAAAATATTTTAAGTTAAACTGGATCAAGATTGCAATCAGCAAGATTTTTTTTTCAGATAGTAAAGAAAATAATTTTCTATTTTAAAATTAATTAATCAATTTGAATGATCTTGATGCCTTTGTATGCGAGATGAATAGTAATGGTCAGATTTGTACACTCACGCAACAAAATCCAGAGTCCAGGCAAAGTACACCAAAGCTAATCAAAGTAAGATCAGTCACACTCAGCCTCAATTTAATCTGCAAGCTGTTTAGAACAGGGAGAAAGATGAGACTCAAAAGATATCTAACAATTTAACTCAATGGGTTGAACATACCATTTAACACATTAAGTATAGCAACTAAAGCAATGTATACTCGGCATATAAATTATTAAGAAATTGGAATCAGATAATGTCGATTGGATTGAAATAGAACTAGCAAAAAAATGTGAAACAAATTTTGTATTTTAAACATGTTTATTAAAACAACAAATGATATAAAATAAGGTAGCAAAATGGCTAGGATTATAGAGCATTGAATATGTGTATTCCACAGGCAGGCTTTACATATGAGGTTTTATTATGAATACAATGGTCTCATCTTAACATATTAAAATAAATGTATGTGCAGTTAATAAATCATGCCTATAATCGTGTAAGATACCCACCCTATTGTTCATGGTTTGCTAATGTTCTTAGTTAATAGTCTAATGAATACATACAACTCTAAGATGGCAGAAACCGATCTGGGGTTGAGGATATTGTGCAAAGCTAGTTAAGAGCTCATTTGTGAGCTCTTTATAAAATATATATATATATATATATATATATTGTGCCAGATGAAAGGTTTTAGTTTTGTATATCCTGACCATGAGGGCGCTACTAGTCTGAAGATCGGAACTAGACATTTATTTTAAGGATGGGCAGTATATACGAATATGAATATGCCAGACTAAACCCAGGTAGAGCAAAAGCTAATGAAGGTGGTTCAGACAATTGAGAAAACACTGAGTCAACATCAGCCAAAATACTTACAAGAACTTTTTAAATTTATTAAACATAATAACAAAATAAACATGAAACTTGATCGACATTTACTTAGCATATATTAACACTGAGTGCATGCGAGCATTACTACATTAAATACCCAGGCAGACAAAATCATTTCTTATCTATAACATAATAAGGGCTTATATCTTCCTGCCAGTGGTCCACCTGACCAATTTCCTTTTCCCTATAGAGATTTAGTAAGATGGATATTTGTGGAGAATAATGGGACAGCACAGATGAGCTTTTCTTAGTCCGAAAAGAAATGTTGGAACCAAGAATGTCCTAATTCTGCAAAACACTCATGGAAAAGTACATTGAAATGAGCCAAGGTTAGTCTCACACAAGAAAAGAAACATTATGAACTATGTAACCTGAATTATAGCAAATAAATCTCTACCAAAAAAAAAAAAATAAATCATATATCATATAAATCTCCAGCCAAAGCCAAGTTTGATTTAGTTTAATGATGAAGCAAACAAACAAACAAAAATAAAAGAAAACTACTAAGGTCGGTCTGAGTATTTAGCAAAGGGTTAATCATAGAACTGAGAAATTATTAAGCATATAGAATATCACTCGCCATAAACTCTCAAACAAGTAACATTTTAAGATTGAAAATCTTGCTACTAAGATTGTAATGTAAAAATAAACAAAATACATTAATATTTAAATTGATAAATTACACATCATAAATATAATTTCTTTTTAAGATTAAGCTGAGATTTGCTAGAGACTTACTTAGGGATTTAGCCCTGATTTTGATATGGAAAGGTAAGTTACCTCGAGGTAATATTAATTTTTGCTGTTCACACAAAGTTTGGTTTATAGAGTCCTCTATAACAGCTGTCATTTACTACAGGTTCAGAAGTCTGGAGGCATTATCGGGATCCACTCTGGACTTGACAGTTAGGTCATGATTGAAGTCACAATTTGTAGCTCCGTAGGTTTATCTTTGGAAAGGCTCAGCCCATCATGCTGTGGAGATTCTTTCTGGCATATATTACAGGCATGGCATCTGAATGGCTGCTATTATTGCAGCAAATAGAATTATTGTTGGTCAATGGAAATTCATCTTGGTGATTCCTGTGGCACCAATAACAAAAATAACTAGAGTCACTTTAACAATGCAACAGTTCAATAACAGATAAAATCTGGATTGATCCTCAATAACAAGAAACTGAGTAAGTTGAGCAATAAATAAAAAAAACTGAATGACCAGAATAGTCTCTCTGAATCTTTTTCTGTAAATAAAAAATTACCCAGCTCTTTATGTCCTTTGTTATCTCCCACACAATCTTTTTTGCAACTTTCAACCAAGGTAAATCTCTATCTCCCACTCAATATTAATTAGCAAAACAATATCTTCCAGGGCTTTATCTTATAAAAATGATTATTTTTTATATAAAAAAAAAATACAAAACTAAATCTCAGCTTTAAAAATAAATCAACATTAAATTTTTTTAGTTTAAATAAAATACTTATATAAGAACACTAATTAAACTTTGTTTGCTTTTAATTATTTTAAAAGAAAACAAGCGTCATAAAAAAAATATTTTATACTAAAATCAACTGAGAATTAAAAACATAAGATTTCAAGATAAATAAGTGTATGTGTTATTGCACATATAAAACTTGGTTTTTCTTTTTTTCTAATTTATATGTAAAATATATAATTGTTAATTAGAGAAGATATTAATTAGTATTAAAGTTTATCGGCTTAATGTTTTCGAGGATCCATGCCTCATATTCATAGCCTTCATAAAATGTATAATAAAATATGCAAATACAAATATTCAAATAGGCTAGTATTATGTAGCCCATTTCTTCGAGATCTCGAAGCAAGTATCCTTTCTATTAATGGCATGGATGTTTCCATTGATGTAAAATGCCTCCTTTATTTTTTTTTGTGATCATTTGATTCTGAGCACAATATTATGGGATTGGCAGGTGTGAAGTTGTGTCCAGATTGTTTAGCATGCTCCAAGAATACAGAGGACGTGTTGCTGTTTTTCTGAGCTCTGTTAAATGTGTAAATATGTTGACCGAGTCTAGTATTGATTGTAGCTTTCGTTTCACCATAATATATAGCATGGCATCCAGCCTGAGGGCAGGCAATAGAGTACACCACGTTTGGGGTGAACGATCAATCAATGTGGTCTTTAGAGTTGTTAAGCAATCTATTAAAATTAGGTAGAGTTCTAACTGCTATGTTAAATTTATCGTTTAATGCTTTCATTAGTTTGTTAGATATTTTAGGAATGTAGGGAATTGTTATTCTAGGTAGATTGGTGCGAGGTACATTATTGTTTATTGTATTATTAAATTTTATGATTTTATTTTTAATAGCTTTGAATTTGAACCCTTCTGCTAATAGATCTTTAATATAGTTGTTTATGTTTTCTTTCCTGTCTGCTTCATATTTACATAAATAAAAGTTTCTAAACAAAAATGCATTAAGGCCAGCAAATTTATGCGATGCAGGTGAGTTAGAGTTAGGGTGGATACAGCTGCGAATTTCAAATGGTTTAACAATCATTTTGTAATCTATTAAGTGGCGATTTCTCGATAAACAGAGGTCGAGATATTTAAGTTCTTTATTATTTTCATATGTGTTGGTGAATGAAAGTTTGGTTAAGTTTTGTAAATCATGTAGTATATTTAAAGTATTATCTTTAGAGGTTATGATAAAGATATCGTCTACATAACGAATATATGTAAAGTCTTGTTTGATATTGTGATATTTTGGAAGGATCGATAGCTCGTATTTATTTAAATATATGCTAGATAAAACACCACTGATAGGAAGGCCCATGGGCCATCCATCTTGCATTGTGTACCACTTGTTTTCAAAGAGTGTAAATATATGTGAATCAAGCCATGACAGGAAAGCAATAATGAATTTAACTCTTTCACTAGGGCAATGTGCTCACAATAGCTCTTCATGTACTATTTGGATAGATGCTTTTCGATTAATTGATCCGTATAATTCCTTCACATCCATTGTAGCCATAATTGAAGTCTGAGAGATTTGAGTATTTTTGATTTTGGAGATGAATTGGAGAGACGAGTTTATCGTGTATAAGCCAAAATTAAGGTAATCTATAAGTAATTGATTGATTAATTTGGCTGCTGATAGAACCCTTGAATCTGATAAAGTATCCGGTTCAATATATATATATTGTACCGGTATAATTACAATATATATATATATATATATATATATGTAATTTTATGATAAAACATTTGTAATACAAGCTATGACATAATAGACTTTTCACATAAAAAATATAATTGCTTGGGTAACAAATTTAATCAAAATCTAACTAAATTAGTCTTTTAAAATACCTGCTTAGTTTTATTATGATCTATTAATTATTTATGAGTGCTAGAAATACAATTTGTCAGGATTATTTGTATTTTTTGGTGGTGTTAATATGGACTATTTTTATGCACATGAATACAATGGTAAACATGCACAAAACTTTCAGGCAACATTTCAAAAAATTGTGGTGAAATTAAAGTAGATATAGTGTTTTTATCTTTGCTTAGCCAAAATGATGAAAATGTGGAATCTCCAAAAACAGAAGATGAGTTAGTGGAGTTTTTACAAAGTAAAAGTGTTTTGCCCTTCCAAAAAATGTACATCAATGGCATTTTTTTAATCTGCTGTTATTGCTTAAATGTGATGCAATCTGTTTCAACAAGTTTCTCCAAATAATTTTCATGCAAAAGTCTCAAAGTTTGAACATTCTTTTTGCCTACATAGAAACCATCCAAGTTATATTTTTATAATCATCTGCAATCTGTTTGAACAAGCTTCTCAAAATAATTTTCATGAAAAGTCTCAAAGTTTGTATGTTCTTTTTGCCTAGTTTGAAGCCATCTTTTGTAAGTACTTTTTTGTAAGTATTTGTGTGTGTTGTGCGTGTGTGTTGTACTTGGGTTTTTGCATGTTATGAATCCAATTTAGACATTAATCAGGAGTGGGAGTTGTGTTTTATGTCACATTTCATTTTGCCAAGTGATTATATTTTTTAATGTGAGAAATCTATTATTTTCCATTTCATTTTGTAACTTTTAATTTTGAAACAGTATTCTTTATAAACCTAATACCTATCACGTTTCACCTACTATGTTCCATAGTAGTACATATTTTTTAGTTTAAACCCCTCCAACAGTAGCATATATTAATTAAAAGCAACTTAATAAAATGATAATAATCTACATGTATGTGTGTATATTTATATAAATGTGTACTTAAAATAATACTAGCTGATATATATATATATATATATATATATATATATATATATATATATATATATATATATATATATATATATATATATATTTAAAGCAAGCATAAATAATTACAATTTAAAGTTATAAATATAAATAATAGATGTAAACATTACCTGGTATGTGGGTTTTTACACATACACATTATCCAAAATTTGATTTTCTTTGCATAAGAGTGACAATTTTGAGGAACCAATTGACATATATAGAGAAATGGGGGAGGGGAAACAATTCCTGTTTTTGCAATTTATATTTTACTTATTTTTTGAGCAATTTTTTAATTTGTATTTTACTTATTTCTGAGCCATTTCAATTTATTGCTTGGGAAGGTTTGTATTTTATGTATTTCACTGATTTCTGTTTTTTTGTATTTTATTTATTTTTGAGCCATATAAATTTATTGCTTGGGGAGTTGTATTTTATGTATTTCACTGATTTCTGTTTTTGTATTTTATTTATTTTTGAGCCATTTCAATTTATAACTGGAGAAGGGGAGGTTATATTATGTATTTTTACCCATTTTGTGTGTGTGTACTTTTTTAAAATTTACATATTATTTCAGTTGGTTTTTTACTTACTTTTGATGTCTTACCTTAGGCTAACCAATTTTTTTACTTGATTTTTTACTTACTTTTGATGTCTTGCCTTAGGTGTTTTAATTTCACATACTTCAGCAATTTTTTATGTCTTACCTCAGGCATTTTAATTTTAATTTTCCATCAATTTCAGCCATTTTTGGATAGAAATTTATCACCTGCAAGCTTCTTGGTGGTTCTGCAGCATCACCTAGTGGCCACAGTATGCATAACCAAAAACTACCCTGTATTAACATATCAATTCTCAATCATTTTATTTTGTTACAACAAGGTCTATAGAATGATCTATTTAAATTTCTTCTTAAACATTTTAACTTCAACAGTCTTTTTAAAAAAGAAGTGTACACCTAAAACCCAACTATCAATTAAACCATCAATATTAAAACGCCTTGACTTGCATTGCAGATAATTTACTTCTTTGATGTATTTCAACAAAGAAATTTTTAATCACACATTTTAAATTTAGTTTTGATAATATCTCCCAACTTTGTAATTAAAAAAAAATGAAAAATTATAATCATCTTTTTACAAAGCTTTCCCATCATTGGTAAACTGGAATTAATTTAAAATATTATTTTATTGAAAGTCATCTTAATTACTAGATACATATTTTCCTTTAAAAAAAATTAAAAAATATATTAACAGAGATTCATAAAATGTTTGAGCACCCAGCTAAAACTGTGATCCATAAACTATCATCCCCAGAGGCTGCCATTCTACCATACATTAAGTCTTGCAGGGTAATATGTTTATTTATTTTCATTAAAAACATTTCCTTCATAATGAATGACAAGGCATAATAAAACTTTTATTAAATTTGACACATGTGTATCAATCAATTTAAACAAGCACTGTGCTGTTCAATGTTTATAATATGGCATATTTGATTTCTAAAAATCATTCCAATCAGCTAATGTTGTGAAGAATATTTTTATACATACACATATTGATGAAGAACCTGAAAGCATATTAAGTATATGAGATGATACTCAATATTTTTTAGATTATCTGTCTAATTGACTTATTAATCTAGAAATAAAGTGGTAACTAGACAAATTATGTCATAAGTTAAAATAATTTGTGTATCGTTTACCATCTTAAAAATTTGTGAACAGTTTTAAATATTTTCCCCCACATATGTTCCAATTGTCTTTAAAAAAACTGCAGTTTTAAGTCTTTGTTAGATGAATCTTGCAATAGTTTTTTTTTTCCTTCTCTAAACAAAAGAAATATTGTAAATAAAATAGAGTTTTTGCATAATAATCTCCATCATCTTCAAAACTCAGATAACCTAAGTAATCGCTATTAGTTTTTATTCTATTTTCTTTCATATATTACTAAATATACTTTGAATAAAACTGCAATAAAAAAAATGTTTTGGAGAAAACGAAGTATCTTGCCAAATCTTCTTAATAATTTTATTGCTACTGTAAATTGCAGATAATTATTATTAAACATACATTTATTTTATTATTTTCTAAATCTTCCTAACGCATTGCTCAAGATAAAGTATTTTAATACAATGGAAACAAATTTCAAGCTTAAAGTTATCTAGATTAAAAATATAGTAAAATGGTTATGAAATAATCCAATAAACATATTACTTTACAATTAGATATTTATTTATCAAATTTTTATAAAGTTAATATAAATAGCCTTTATTAATTATTTCTTTTTTAAAGTCAGTTTTAACTTACTCTAAGGTCACAGAAATATGGAATAAAATTTTTATATAATAATACTTCAGATGATGTTGTTTATAAATATATGTTAAATGAAGATTTTAACAAACAATTAATGTAAAGGATATATATATTATAATGGAACAAACAATTTTCATCATTAGATATAACAGTTATAAAAGATTCTCTCCCTCATACACCCCCCTCAATACCTATCACACTAGTCATGCCAGTCGCTAATTCGATATAACAGTTATAAAAGATTCTCCTCATACACCCCTAATACCTATCACACTAGTCACACCAGTCACTAATTCGATCTTTAGCAGTGTGTAGTCCCACTACACATCGTGCATCCATGTTGGTCAACAGATATAATGGACGGAACAATTAGCACTTGCCCCAAAGTTGATGATGCCAGATATAACGGACGGAATGATTACAACCAATCCCCAAACATTGCAAACACCAGATGTAATGGATGGTCAACTAACTTGCAGACTGTACTACTATGCAGATGTAGAAATATGGTGAGGGGATAAGTTAATATACTCTAAATTATTACCCCTAGTGAAATAATCTGCAAAGACCTACCAGGCTTAGAAGGGAAGAAAGTTGCATACAACTATGTTTGGACTGTGGGTCATCTGAAAAAGTGCTAATGAGAACCCGATGAAATGCTTAACCAATGACTGCATACCCTTTAATTGACTAACTCTATCCCTATTTAATAATATTAAATGCAATTTAGGTTAGTTCATCCACTTTCCCCCTTTTTAATTCCGTTATTTCCTAATATTCAAGCCCAGAGCGAATATTGCTTTTAACTCCTTTAGCAGGTATGAACAGATATACACAGCAACTCCTGCACCTATATATAAGTTACAACTAGCATTTATAATATTTGTTTTATTTTCAAGCTTTTATGTAATAAGAAAAATAGATGTGTGTGCGTGTATAATTATTTATAAACTGTGGAATGTCAGGACAACTCAATAAACTAGAGACCAGAATAATATAAACTCTCAAATATGTATTAACAATAATAAATATCAAGTATAACAACAATAGTAATGATATAAAAATAAAAATAAAATAAAAAATATAATAATCATCATATGTACATGTGTCACAAATGAACCTCTACCATCTTACTAATTAATTATCCTCTAGATACAACCCTTATACCCCATGGTAAAAATCCACATATGTCACTCATTCTCTGCAAATCCATAATTATATAGAAAAATCAACTTCAGTTATTTAATATAATTGAGATTGGACTAGCTAAATTATATATTTACAAATGTTAATCTATTTAACAAGTTTCCCCAATTTATATATATGATAGAGACAGATCCCAGTTGATTTCTCAAACATACTAGAAAATATACATACAGCCCCCCCCCCCCTTGCGGGGGGCCCCGTTCGAGGAGCTTCCTCAGGCGGGGCCCCCGCGGCCGGGCGGGCACCCGCAGAAAGAACCGGTTCGGTTTGTGGCTGGGCTACTTCGTGGTGTCCCCCGCCCGTGTCCCCCCGGCGCCGTCCCCCCCGAAAGGTTAATCACAAAATAAAACATATAATATATATTATGTATGTGTTGTAATTTAACCTATATATAAATTTAAAAAAATCTTACCTCAATATTTATGTGGATGACCTGATGTGAAGCAAGTAGCTATACCTAAATTTTATTTATAATGAAAATATAAAAAATATCAAAATGAATAATCCCCCCTTTTCTTCTTTGCTAATTCTGAAAGATGTGGCTTCAGCATCAGAGTGTGAAAATACAACAGATAATATAAATAAATAAAAATAAATTAAACAAAAATTTACAATACTGTTTCCTTGATAAAAAAAAAATTGTAATTGCAATAAAGTTTATAACAATCATCATAATAAAAGCAGTAGTAGCTGATAGTTAGGCAAGTTGTTCTTCAAAGCAGTTTCACTTAGTAAATCATTCTCCTTAGCAAGGATAGATAGGTACAATGGTGTCTTCTGTAGTTGTGTTTAATGGTAAACATCTTGATCCTCATTTGATTCACCATAATGTATTCCAATCCTTGTTTACTTTGGACTGAAGGTATCTTCTTGTGTGTTTACAATAAAGTAGATAGATAGATAGATAGATAGATAGATAGATAGATAGATAGATAGATAGATAGATAGATAGATAGATAGATAGATAGATAGATAGATAGATAGATAGATAGAAGATAGAAGATAGATAGATAGATAGATAGATAGATAGATAGATAGATAGATAGATAGATAGATAGATAGATAGATAGATAGATAGATAGATAGATAGATAGATAGGATAGATAGATAGATAGATAGATAGATAGATAGATAGATAGATAGATAGATAGGATAGATAGATAGATAGATAGGTAGATAGATAGATAGATAGATAGATAGATAGATAGATAGATAGATAGATAGATAGATAGATAGATAGATAGATAGATAGATAGATAGATAGATAGATAGATAGATAGATAGATAGATAGATAGATAGATAGATAGATAGATAGATAGATAGATAGATAGATAGATAGATAGATAGATAGATAGATAGATAGATAGATAGATAGATAGATAGATAGATAGATAGATAGATAGATAGATAGATAGATAGATAGATAGATAGATAGATAGATAGATAGATAGATAGATAGATAGATAGATATAATGCAGCTGGCAGGAAAATACCATGACACACAATAGCATGTTTTGCTCTAGCCCATTTTCATATTAAAGTACATTTTAATAATTATTTATAATCATATATTTTTTTATTAATAATATTGAAGTGCTTATATATATATATAAGAAAATTATTTCATTTTTCTTTCTTCTCCAATTTTTAGCAAATTTAATTCTCGTTATTGTTTTTGAAAAGGTTTTAAAAAAAAAAAATCTAATTTACTCCAACAACTTTTTAAACACGATTTAATTATTTAAGAATTAATCAGTTATTCTTACTTTTTTCACTTTCTGTCCCTTGAATTTGATAAACTTTTAGTTACAGTATTCGATTTTTAAAATGTTTATAATTTAACTAAAAGAAAAATAAAATTCCATTTTAGTGTTCGAAATTTTTAGTTTTAATTGCTGTCTTTTGTTACAGCTATTGTAACAATAAGAAGAACGATTTGTAAACTGTCTTTTGTTTTTATACATTTCATGCGTAGATTTTCAGGAACGCCAGATATCTTTAACTACCTATTGTTTAAATACATTTAGATTTATTATGAAATAAAATAAAAAATATTAAAATAATAAAATCAGTTTTATTTTCACACATATGTACCCACCTAATTAACCTCAAGTCATCCCACATTATATATATATTAATTAATATTCAATTTTAAATTAAAATATATATATACATTACAGTTTATTTAATCAAATAGTTTTATATATACAATAGTACTTTGAAAAATACTGATCGTATTTTATTTTATAAATATAATAATTTATTGTGTATTATATGTATATAGAGTAATAATAATAATAACAAATAATAATCTTCCCCACTGTTACTATAAATTCCAAATGGATTGGATTCAATAAATATGCTTGATCTTTTTAGGAATGTGTGCATTGTAAGCTATCCCTTTACAACCCCTTCATACAGGGTTAGAATTTTAATATGCAAATGAAAATTTTAACACTTACACAAGGTTTGCATTTGAAGTTTGACGGGTTTTTTTTTCAACAAATATAAGAAGAGTAGTGAAACCCAATGCTTTCTATTCTTTCTTTACTCACTCTCATAAAATACTTTTCAATAGGGGTTCAAACATAGGTTGTTTTTTTTTTAAAAAAAAAACTAATGATGGTTATGTTTTGAGCACACTAATAAAATGTGTTTCTGTTTCAGATAGCACATTTTTTTTTTCCTTGTTATCCTCTATTCTTGCTCCTATAGAGTCTTAGTGGATTTTTTTGAGGACTAACAGAAGATTGAGCAACCATCACTTAATGTGGTTTAACTTTTAAAAATAAAGTGGTTCTAAAGTATCCTAACATTTTCTTTGGCATCCATTAGGAAATACTCTCATCATAATTTTTAACCTAACTTCATAATATCTAATTTTTTTAACTTATCAACATTCATTTTTTCCACACATCAGTTGGGAGGACAATTCTACAATTACTAAGATTGTCCATAGTATGGTTTCATAATTGGGGTATTATATGTGCCCCTAACTTGTCCTTCCATATCCAACTAAAATGTGTTAGGAGCGATTGTTTAACTATTGTGTAAGGTCCTTCATATAGATGGCAAAACTTACTGTACTTATTTTCAATTTTCTTACTAATATGAGGGATTTTATTAAAACTTGATCTACTTTAAAAGTATGAAAAGTTCCAGTCTTATTTTTGTTCCTTTTATTTGCCTTACTTACCAATCAAAGATATGCTTTCTGCACATTTTCCTCTATACTACTTTGTTTATATATAGTCATAGGTTGACATTTAGTGAACAACATGGGAATTGATTGATTAAAATGTAGTTCAATGGGTGTGAATCCAGTGGATTCATTCACACTCCAGTTGATATAATTAACTATCTGGTATATCTGTCTTACCAGATCATTTTCCTATACAATCATAAGTTGTATTATATATATATATATATATATATATATATATATATATATATATATATATAAAATTTGATTTATTCATTCATTTATTTATTTTTTCTTAAAAAATATATACATTTTTTTAGCATTCATCCATGGTAAAAAGTCCATTTTATGTTTCCTAAGTTGCATCATTTGAAGTCCTTCCCCTTATTATGTACTTTTTCTTTTAAGTACTGTCATTTATATGCCTCATAAATGTGAAGGGTCCTTCATAAGTGTACATAACTTATGGAACTGAAAACCTTTTGTTTCATTAACTGCAATATGGTCATCTCTATTTTCACCAT
>JAQFVV010006429.1:931507-1006507 GCA_028023455.1 Epiperipatus broadwayi
TCTAACTAAATTAGTCTTTTAAAATACCTGCTTAGTTTTATTATGATCTATTAATTATTTATGAGTGCTAGAAATACAATTTGTCAGGATTATTTGTATTTTTTGGTGGTGTTAATATGGACTATTTTTATGCACATAGATACAATGGTAAACATGCACAAAACTTTCAGAGCAACATTTCAAAAAATTGTGGTGAAATTAAAGTAGATATAGTGTTTTATCTTTGCTTAGCCAAAATGATGAAAATGTGGAATCTCCAAAAACAGAAGGTGAGTTAGTGGAGTTTTTTACAAAGTAAAAGTGTTTTGCCCTTCCAAAAAATGTACATCAATGGCATTTTTTTTGATCTGCTATTATTGCTTAAATGTGATGCAATCTGTTTCAACAAGTTTCTCCAAATAATTTTCATGCAAAAGTCTCAAAGTTTGAACATTCTTTTTGCCTACATAGAAACCATCCAAGTTATATTTTTATAATCATCTGCAATCTGTTTGAACAAGCTTCTCAAAATAATTTTCTTGAAAAGTCTCAAAGTTTGTATGTTCTTTTTGCCTAGTTTGAAGCCATCTTTTGTAAGTACTTTTGTAAGAATTTTTGTGTGTTGTGCGTGTGTGTTGTACTTGGGTTTTTGCATGTTATGAATCCATTTTAGACATGAATCAGGAGTGGGAGTTGTGTTTTATGTCACATTTCATTTTGCCAAGTGATTATATTTTTTAATGTGAGAAATCTATTATTTTCCATTTCATTTGTAACTTTTAATTTTGAAACAGTATTCTTTATAAACCTAATACCTATCACGTTTCACCTACTATGTTCCATAGTGAGTACATATTTTTTAGTTTAAACCCCTCCAAAGCTAGCATCTATTAATTTAAAACAACTTAATAAAATGATAATAATCTACATGTATGTGTGTATATTTATATAAATGTGTACTTAAAATAATGCTAGCTGATATATATATATATATATATATATATATATATATATATATATATATATATATATATATATATATATATATATATATTTAAAACAAGCATAAATAATTACAATTTAAAGTTATAAATATAAATAATAGATGTAAACATTACCTGGTATACTGGGTTCTTTACACCTTCACATTATCCAAAATTTGATTTTCTTTGCATAAGAGTGACAATTTTAAGGGAACTCAATTCACATATATAGAGAAGAGAAATGGGGGAGGGGAAACAATTCCTGTTTTTGCAATTTATATTTTACTTATTTTTTGAGCAATTTTTTAATTTGTATTTTACTTATTTCTGAGCCATTTCAATTTATTGCTTGGGAAGGTTTGTATTTTATGTATTTCACTGATTTCTGTTTTTTTGTATTTTATTTATTTTTGAGCCATATAAATTTATTGCTTGGGGAGTTGTATTTTATGTATTTCACTGATTTCTGTTTTTTGTATTTTATTTATTTTTGAGCCATTTCAATTTATAACTGGAGAAGAGGGAGGTTATATTATGTATTTTTACCCATTTTGTGTGTGTGTACTTTTTTAAAATTTACATATTATTTCAGTTGGTTTTTTACTTACTTTTGATGTCTTACCTTAGGCTAACCAATTTTTTTACTTGATTTTTTACTTACTTTTGATGTCTTGCCTTAGGTGTTTTAATTTCACATACTTCAGCAATTTTTTATGTCTTACCTCAGGCATTTTAATTTTAATTTTCCATCAATTTCAGCCATTTTTGGATAGAAATTTATCACCTGCAAGCTTCTTGGTGGTTCTGCAGCATCACCTAGTGGCCACAGTATGCATAACCAAAAACTACCCTGTATTAACATATCAATTCTCAATCATTTTATTTTGTTACAACAAGGTCTATAGAATGATCTATTTAAATTTCTTCTTAAACATTTTAACTTCAACAGTCTTTTTAAAAAAGAAGTGTACACCTAAAACCCAACTATCAATTAAACCATCAATATTAAAACGCCTTGACTTGCATTGCAGATAATTTACTTCTTTGATGTATTTCAACAAAGAAATTTTTAATCACACATTTTAAATTTAGTTTTGATAATATCTCCCAACTTTGTAATTAAAAAAAATGAAAAATTATAATCATCTTTTTACAAAGCTTTCCATCATTGGTAAACTGGAATTAATTTAAAATATTATTTTATTGAAAGTCATCTTAATTACTAGATACATATTTTCCTTTAAAAAAATTAAAAAATATATTAACAGAGATTCATAAAATGTTTGAGCACCCAGCTAAAACTGTGATCCATAAACTATCATCCCCAGAGGCTGCCATTCTACCATACATTAAGTCTTGCAGGGTAATATGTTTATTTATTTTCATTAAAAACATTTCCTTCATAATGAATGACAAGGCATAATAAAACTTTTATTAAATTTGACACATGTGTATCAATCAATTTAAACAAGCACTGTGCTGTTCAATGTTTATAATATGGCATATTTGATTTCTAAAAATCATTCCAATCAGCTAATGTTGTGAAGAATATTTTTATACATACACATATTGATGAAGAACCTGAAAGCATATTAAGTATATGAGATGATACTCAATATTTTTTAGATTATCTGTCTAATTGACTTATTAATCTAGAAATAAAGTGGTAACTAGACAAATTATGTCATAAGTTAAAATAATTTGTGTATTGTTTACCATCTTAAAAATTTGTGAACAGTTTTAAATATTTTTCCCCACATATGTTCCAATTGTCTTTAAAAAAACTGCAGTTTTAAGTCTTTGTTAGATGAATCTTGCAATAGTTTTTTTTTCCTTCTCTAAACAAAAGAAATATTGTAAATAAAATAGAGTTTTTGCATAATAATCTCCATCATCTTCAAAACTCAGATAACTTAAGTAATCGCTATTAGTTTTTATTCTATTTTCTTTCATATATTACTAAATATACTTTGAATAAAACTGCAATAAAAAAATGTTTTGGAGAAAACGAAGTATCTTGCCAAATCTTCTTAATAATTTTATTGCTACTGTAAATTGCAGATAATTATTATTAAACATACATTTATTTTATTATTTTCTAAATCTTCCTAACGCATTGCTCAAGATAAAGTATTTTAATACAATGGAAACAAATTTCAAGCTTAAAGTTATCTAGATTAAAAATATAGTAAAATGGTTATGAAATAATCCAATAAACATATTACTTTACAATTAGATATTTATTTATCAAATTTTTATAAAGTTAATATAAATAGCCTTATTAATTATTTCTTTTTTAAAGTCAGTTTTAACTTACTCTAAGGTCACAGAAATATGGAATAAAATTTTTATATAATAATACTTCAGATGATGTTGTTTATAAATATATGTTAAATGAAGATTTTAACAAACAATTAATGTAAAAGATATATATATATATTATAATGGAACAAACAATTTTCATCATTAGATATAACAGTTATAAAAGATTCTCCTCATACACCCCCCCCTAATACCTATCACACTAGTCATGCCAGTCGCTAATTCGATATAACAGTTATAAAAGATTCTCCTCATACACCCCCCCTAATACCTATCACACTAGTCACGCCAGTCACTAATTCGATCTTTAGCAGTGTGTAGTCCCACTACACATCGTGCATCCATGTTGGTCAACAGATATAATGGACGGAACAATTAGCACTTGCCCCAAAAGTTGATGATGCCAGATATAACGGACGGAATGATTACAACCAATCCCCAAACATTGCAAACACCAGATGTAATGGATGGTCAACTAACTTGCAGACTGTACTACTATGCAGATGTAGAAATATGGTGAGGGGATAAGTTAATATACTCTAAATTATTACCCCTAGTGAAATAATCTGCAAAGACCTACCAGGCTTAGAAGGGAAGAAAGTTGCATACAACTATGTTTGGACTGTGGGTCATCTGAAAAAGTGCTAATGAGAACCCGATGAAATGCTTAACCAATGACTGCATACCCTTTAATTGACTAACTCTATCCCTATTTAATAATATTAAATGCAATTTAGGTTAGTTCATCTACTTTCCCCTTTTTTAATTCCGTTATTCCCTAATATTCAAGCTCAGAGAGAATATTGCTTTTAACTCCTTTAGCAGGTATGAACAGATATACACAGCAACTCCTGCACCTATATATAAGTTACAACTAGCATTTATAATATTTGTTTTATTTTCAAGCTTTTATGTAATAAGAAAAATAGATGTGTGTGCGTGTATAATTATTTATAAACTGTGGAATGTCAGGACAACTCAATAAACTAGAGACCAGAATAATATAAACTCTCAAACATGTATTAACAATAATAAATATCAAGTATAACAACAATAGTAATGATATAAAAATAAAAATAAAATAAAAAATATAATAATCATCATATGTACATGTGTCACAAATGAACCTCTACCATCTTACTAATTAATTATCCTCTAGATACAACCCTTATACCCCATGGTAAAAATCCACATATGTCACTCATTCTCTGCAAATCATAATTATATAGAAAAATCAACTTTAGTTATTTAATATAATTGAGATTGGACTAGCTAAATTATATATTTACAAATGTTAATTTATTTAACAAGTTTCCCCAATTTATATATATGATAGAGACAGATCCCAGTTGATTTCTCAAACATACTAGAAAATATACATACAAGGTTAATCACAAAATAAAACATATAATATATATTATGTATGTGTTCTAATTTAACCTATATATAAATTTAAAGAATCTTACCTCAATATTTATGTGGATGACCTGATGTGAAGCAGGTAGCTATACCTAAATTTTATTTATAATGAAAATATAAAAAATATCAAAATGAATAATCCCCCCTTTTCTTCTTTGCTAATTCTGAAAGATGTGGCTTCAGCATCAGAGTGTGAAAATACAACAGATAATATAAATAAATAAAAATAAATAAACAAAAATTTACAATACTGTTTCTTTGATAAAAAAAAATTGTAATTGCAATAAAGTTTATAACAATCATCATAATAAAAGCAGTAGTAGCTGATAGTTAGGCAAGTTGTTTTTCAACGCAGTTTCACTTAGTAAATCATTCTCCTTAGCAAGGATAGATAGGTACAATGGTGTCTCCTGTAGTTGTGTTTAATGGCAAACATCTTGATCCTCATTTGATTCACCATAATGTATTCCAATCCTTGTTTACTTTGGACTGAAGGCATCTTCTTGTGTGTTTACAATAAAGTATATAGATAGATAGATAGATAGATAGATAGATAGATAGATAGATAGATAGATAGATAGATAGATAGATAGATAGATAGATAGATAGATAGATAGATAGATAGATAGATAGATAGATAGATAGATAGATAGATAGATAGATAGATAGATAGATAGATAGATAGATAGATAGATAGATAGATAGATAGATAGATAGATAGATAGATAGATAGATAGATAGATAGATAGATAGATAGATAGATAGATAGATAGATAGATAGATAGATAGATAGATAGATAGATAGATAGATAGATAGATAGATAGATAGATAGATAGATAGATAGATAGATAGATAGATAGATAGATAGATAGATAGATAGATAGATAGATAGATAGATAGATAGATAGATAGATAGATAGATAGATAGATAGATAGATAGATAGATAGATAGATAGATAGATAGATAGATAGATAGATAGATAGATAGATAGATAGATAGATAGATAGATAGATAGATAGATAGATAGATAGATAGATAGATAGATAGATAGATAGATAGATAGATAGATAGATAGATAGATAGATAGATAGATAGATAGATATAATGCAGCTGGCAGGAAAATACCATGACACACAATAGCATGTTTTGCTCTAGCCCATTTTCATATTAAAGTACATTTTAATAATTATTTATAATCATATATTTTTTTATTAATAATATTGAAGTGCTTATATATATATATATTGAAAATTTTTTTCATTTTTCTTTCTTCTCCAATTTTTAGCAAATTTAATTCTCGTTATTGTTTTTGTAAAGATTTAAAAAAAAATTCTAATTTATTCCATCAACTTTTTAAACACGATTTAATTATTTAAGAATTAATCAGTTATTCTTACTTTTTTTCACTTTCTGTCCCTTGAATTTGATAAACTTTTAGTTACAGTATTCGATTTTTAAAATGTTTATAATTTAACTAAAAGAAAAAATAAAATTCCATTTTAGTGTTCGAAATTTTTAGTTTTAATTGCTGTCTTTTGTTACAGTTATTGTAACAATAAGAAGAATGATTTGTAAACTGTCTTTTGTTTTTATACATTTCATGCGTAGATTTTCAGGAATGCCAGATATCTTTAACTACCTATTGTTTAAATACATTTAGATTTATTATGAATAAATAAAAAATATTAAAATAATAAAATCAGTTTTATTTTCACACATATGTACCCACCTAATTAACTTCAAGTCATCCCACATTATATATATATTAATTAATATTCAATTTTAAATTAAAATATATATACATTACAGTTTATTTAATCAAATAGTTATATATATACAATAGTACTTTTTAAAATATTGATCGTATTTTATTTTATAAATATAATAATTTATTGTGTATTATATGTATATAGGTAATAATAATAACAAATAATAATCTTCCCACTATTACTATAAATTCCAAATGGATTGGATTCAATAAATATGCTTGATCTTTTTAGGAATGTGTGCATTGTAAGCTATCCTTTACAACCCCCTCTTCTTACAGGGTTAGAATTTTAATATGCAATGAAAATTTTAACACTTACACAAGGTTTGCATTTGAAGTTTGACGGGTTTTTTTTTTCAACAAATATAAGAAGAGTAGTGAAACCTTATGCTTTCTATTCTTCTTTACTCACTCTCATAAAATACTTTTCAAGGTGGGGTTCAAACATAGGTTGTTGTTTTTTTTTAAAAAAAAAACTAATGATGGTTATGTTTTGAGCACACTAATAAAATGTGTTTCTGTTTCAGATAGCACATTTTTTTTTTCCTTGTTATCCTCTATTCTGCTCCTATAGAGTCTTAGTGGATTTTTTTTGAGGACTAACAGAAGATTGGAGCAACCATCACTTAATGTGGTTTAACTTTCTTAAATAAAGTGGTTCTAAAGTATCCTAACATTTTCTTTGGCATCCATTAGGAAATACTCTCATCATAATTTTTAACCTAACTTCATAATATCTAATTTTTTTTTTTACTTATCAACATTCATTTCTTTTTCCACACATCAGTTGAGTATGACAATTCTACAATTACTAAGATTGTCCATAGTATGGTTTCATAATTCGGGTATTATATGTGCCCCTAACTTGTCCTTCCATATCCAACTAAAATGTGTTAGGAGCGATTGTTTAACTATTGTGTAAGGTCCTTCATATAGATGGTAAAACTTACTGTACTTATTTTCAATTTTCTTACTAATATGAGGGATTTTATTAAAACTTGATCTACTTTAAAAGTATGAAAAGTTCCAGTCTTATTTTTGTTCCTTTTATTTGCCTTACTTACCAATCAAAGATATGCTTTCTGCACATTTTCCTCTATACTACTTTGTTTATATATAGTCATAGGTTGACATTTAGTGAACAACATGGGAATTGATTGATTAAAATGTAGTTCAATGGGTGTGAATCCAGTGGATTCATTCACACTCCAGTTGATATAATTAACTATCTGGTATATCTGTCTTACCAGATCATTTTCCTATACAATCATAAGTTGTATTATATATATATATATATATATATATATATATATATATATATATATATACCATTTGATTTATTCATTCATTTATTTATTTTTCTTAAAAAATATATACATTTTTTTAGCATTCATCCATGGTAAAAAGTCCATTTTATGTTTCCTAAGTTGCATCATTTGAAGTCCTTCCCTTATTATGTACTTTTTCTTTTAAGTACTGTCATTTATATGCCTCATAAATGTGAAGGGTCCTTCATAAGTGTACATAACTTATGGAACTGAAAACCTTTTTGTTTGATGAACTGCAATATGGTCATCTCTATTTTCACCATATAATTTTCTATGTTTTGATCATCTTGTTGATTATGGAAAGACTCTAATTTCCATAACGCGCAGCTAAGATGATCGAATTCACCAATCTCTTTAATGCCTTCAACAATGGCATTTGTAGGGTGACAGTTTTCTCCTAAGAAAGCTGTTTGAACTTGTAACAATCCATCCTTGTTATTGCTATTATGCTCACAAATGACATGTCTGAAAAGTATTTTATTCTTGTTTCGGTGGCAAACACAAATGTGCCGCAATGATCTCAAATATGAGTCCAAATCATTTATCATTGAACCCTTTTTCATATATTCTATCATGACATCTCCAGAGTATGATGTGTCATTGACTCCTCTGGCTTCATCATTTAACTCAGAATCAATCTCGAAATCTTGTGATCTTTGTATCACTTCAATATTGAGAGTATCACTCAATTGCTTTTCTCTCAACTTAAATTCAGTATATTGAGTACTTGAATTAGTCTGGGTTTGTTGTGTTTCAACAACTAATGTATCCTTACTCAGTTGGGATTCAGTGATTCCAAACCTCTGAACAATCATTTTATCTAAGCATTTTAGTTTTTGTCTTAAGGTTTCTATCTCCGTATTTTGTTTGGTACAATTTTGCTCCAACTCTGTATGGATAATTTGTAATTCCATTTGAATTTCATCTTGGTACCTCCATTGATTTTCACGCACTTCTTCCTTAAAATATTCTTGATTCCTGCGCACCTCATCATATTTTGCATTCAATTGTTCCATGACACTGGATTTAAAATCATCTATTCGCTGTTGGCATTTTGTATTCTTTTCATCAATTTCATTCCTCATCTCTAACATTCCTTGCTTCAATTCAATATTGTCTTTCTGAACACTTCCTAATTTAAAGGAAAGTTGTCCCATATCTTCAGACACCTTAATTTCAACATTATCAATTTTTGTCTCCATTTGTTCTTTTATATCATTCACATCCTTTTTCATTTCTTCCTTTATTTTATTTATATCAGCCTTGGTTGCCATATTTTCCAACTTACTATTTATACACTTTTCATATTCTCCATATTGCTATTCATATCACTCTTCATATTCTCCCTATTGCTATTCATATCACTCTTCATATTCTCCATATTGCTATTCATATCACTCTTCATATTCTCCATATTGCTATTTAAATCACTCTTCATATTCTCCATATTGCTATTTAAATCACTTTTCATTTCATCAGCCTTGGTTCCCATATTCTCCATCTTGCTATTTAAATCATTTTTCATATTATTCATATCACTCTTCATCTCCATGATTACTTGGATTAGTTGTACCAAGGTTGTAGGGTCTTGAATAACCTGAGTTACTCTTACTTCAGGCACTTGAATAATCTCAATGGGAGGAATCATCTGAATTTGAGAAACTGTTTGACCCCCTTCCTGCATTTGTGGGAATTGTTCAACTTCTGAACTAGACCCCCCCCCCGGTATCTGAATCATCACAGATTCTACCTTATTACTGGTAGTATCATCTACCATTTCACTGTCACTACTATCTTTCCCTATCTCCAAATGTTTTGATTTCATATCACTTAATTGCTTACCACTTCAGGTTATCATTAAATATTTATTTATTTGCAAACTATTTATAAAATATTTATTTATGAAACTATAAATAAACACATGCCACAGTGCATCATGCCACTCCCAACCATTGCATTTATCTTTTACCTTTTTTTTTTCTAGTTTTTAATAGATCTACTTTTTAGCCTATGTCCTTTTACATGCCTAACTCTACTATTTTATTATCATTTATTAAACACTTAATTATTTATCATCAGTCTCTGTTTATTGTCCAATCCTCTATATTTCCAATTTACTCTCAATACTTTAGATCTCTTATTGAAAATTGATTCAACTTTATGTGATCTATTTATTATCCCTATTACTATTATTTTTAATGAAAGTGCTAGTTGTTTACCATGTGCATAAGTTCATATGGGTTTATGTTGATAAAAAAATATAAAATGAAATGTGCTTTAACATTTTTTTTAAAAAAATTTAAACACCAATCCAATGGCTGGACTTCCTTTACAACTATAGTATATTCATACCTAACATACTGGATACCAGATGTAACTATTGGTAAATGCATTTGAATACATTTATCAACTATAATATCTTTGTGCCTAACACGTTGCACATCACATATAATTATTAGTAAATATACTTGGATACCTCTATCAACTATAAAATGCTTACCATGTTGCGTGCCAGATATAATGGAACGAACAATTTTCATCATTAGATATAACGGTTATAAAAGATTCTCCTCATACCCCCCCTAATACCTATCACACTAGTCATGCCAGTCACTAATTCGATCTTTAGCAGTGTGTAGTCCCACTACACATCATGCATCTACATTGGTTGACAGATATAATAGACAGAACAATTAGCACTTGCCCCAAAAGTTGATGACACCAGATATAATGGATGGAATGATTACAACCAATCCCCAAACATTGCAAACACCAGATGTAATGGATAGTCAACTAATTTGCAGACTGTACTACTATGCAGATGTAGCAATATGGTGAGGGGATAAGTTAATATACTCTAAATTATTACCCCTAATGAAATAATCTGCAAAGACCTACCAGGCTTAGAAGGAAAGAAAGTTGCATCCAACTACGTTCAGACTGTGGGTCATCTGAAAAAGTGCTAATGAGAACCCAATGAAATGCTTAACCAATGATTGCATACCCTTTAATTGACTAACTCTATCCCTATTTAATAATATTAAATGCAATTTAGGTTAGTTCATCCACTTTCCCCTTTTTTAATTCCGTTATTTCCTAATATTCAAGCCCAGAGAGAATATTGCTTTTAACTCCTTTAGCAGGTATGAACAGATATACACAGCAACTCCTGCATTTATATATAGGTTAGAACTAGCATTTATAATATTTGTTTTATTTTCAAGCTTTTATATAAGAAAAATAGATGTGTGTGCATGTATAATTATTTATAAACTGTGGAATGTCAGGACAATTCAATAAACCAGGGACTGGAATAATATAAACTCTCAAACATTTATTAACAATAATAAATATCAAGTATAACAACAATAGTAATGATAAAAAAATAAAAATAAAATAAAAAATATAATAATCATCATATGTATATGTGTCACAAATGAACCTCTATCATCTTACTAATTAATTATTCTCTAGATCCAACCCTTATACCCCATGGTAGAAATCCACATATGTCACTTATTCTCTGCAAATCATAATTACATAGAAAAATCAACTTTAGTTATTTAATATAATTGAGATGCTGGCTAGCTAAATTATATATTTACACATGTTAATCTATTTAACAAGTTTCCCCAATTTATATATATATGATAGAGACAGATCCCAGTTGATTAGTCAAACATACTAGAAAATATACGTACACAGTTAATCACAAAATAAAACGTATAATATGTATTCTGTATGTGTTGTAATTTAACCTATATATAAATTTAAAGAATCTTATCTCAATATTTATGTGGATGACCTGATGTGAAGCAGGTGTATATACCTAAATTTTAGCTATAATGAAAATATAAAAAATATCAAAATGAATAATCCCCCCTTTTTTTCTTTGCTAATTCTGAAAGATGTGGCTTCAGCATCATAAATAAATAAACAAAAATTTACAATATTGATTCTTTGATAAAAAAAAAATTGCAATTGGAATAAGGTTTATAACAATCATCATAAAATCAGTAGTAGCTGATAGTTAGGCAAGTTGTTCTTCAAAGCAATTTCACTTAGTAAATCATTTTCCTTAGCAAGGATAGATAGGTACAATGGTGTCTCCTGTAGTTGTGTTTAATGGCAAACATCTTGATCCTCATTTGATTCACCATAATGTATTCCAATCCTTGTTTACTTTTTCATTTGATTCACCATAATGTATTCCAATCCTTGTTTACTTTAGACTGAAGGCATCTTCTTGTGTGTTTACAATAAAGTAGAAATATATATATATATATATATATATATATATATATATATATATATATATAGATAGATAGATATATAGATAGATAGATAGATAGATAGATAGATAGATAGATAGATAGATAGATATAGATAGATAGATAGATAGATAGATAGATAGATAGATAGATAGATAGATAGATAGATAGATAGATAGATAGATAGATAGATAGATAGATAGATAGATAGATAGATAGATAGATAGATAGATAGATAGATAGATAGATAGATAGATAGATAGATAGATAGATAGATAGATAGATAGATAGATAGATAGATAGATAGATAGATAGATAGATAGATAGATAGATAGATAGATAGATAGATATAGATATAATACAGCTGGCAGGAAAATACCATGACACACAATAGCATGTTTTGCTCTAGCCCATTTTCATATTAAAGTACATTTTAATAATTATTTATAATCATATATTTTTTTATTAATAATATTGAAGTGCTTATATATATATATTGAAATTTTTTTTCATTTTTCTTCTCCAATTTTTAGCAAATTTAATTCTCGTTATTGTTTTTGAAAAGATTTTTTAAAAAAAATTCTAATTTACTCCAACAACTTTTTAAAAACAATTTAATTATTTAAGAATTAATCAGTTATTCTTACTTTTTTTCACTTTCTGTCTCTTGAATTTGATAAACTTTTAGTTACAGTATTCGATTTTTAAAATGTTTATAATTTAACTAAAAGAAAAAATAAAATTTTATTTTAGCGTTCAAAATTTTTAGTTTTAATTGCTGTCTTTTGTTACTGTTATTATAACAATAAGAAGAACGATTTGTAAACTGTCTTTTGTTTTTATACATTTCATGCACGTAGATTTTCAGGAACACCGATATCTTTAACTGCCTATTCTTTAAATACATTTAGATTTATTATAAATAAAAAAAATAAAATAAAATAATAAAATCAGTTTTATTTTCACACATATGTACCCATCTAATTAACTTCAAGTCATCCCACATTATATATATATTAATTAATATTCAATTTTAAATTAATATATATACATTACAGTTTATTTAATCAAATAGTTTTATATATATATACAATAGTACTTTCTAAAATATTGATCGGATTTTATTTTATAAATATAATAATTTATTGTGTATTATATGTATATAGGTAATAATAATAACAAATAATAATCTTCTCCCTATTACTATAAATTCCAAATGGATTGGATTCAATAAATATGCTTGATCTTTTTAGGAATGTGTGCATTGTAAGCTATCCTTTACAACATATATATTGTAACCTCAACTTTCTCTGCACAATCTTTTACTTATTTAACCTCAGTAAACTCCCATTTATTTCAAGTAGCTATTCAATTGAATTTTATACTAACTTTAGGATCAAATATACCCGGGGCACCAAATTTCAGCTATAAATTGTAATGCCCACCAGAGATCATCATCATTAGCCAAATTTAGGACTATAGAAGATACTGGAGAAAGTAATTAAATTGTCTCTCAAAAAAAAAATAATAATAACAATAACATTGATAAAACCATTCAATCTATGTAGTCTTAATTTCAAACTCGGGTGAGTCATGTAAATATTTCATAATAAACTTATTATTAGATCTATAATAATAAGACAATGTTCTTCCTGAACTTTATTATAAATATCTGATCTCGAGTGGTAACTATGGAAAATATTAAATACATTTCTCATTTATAGATGACTGGAAATAAATCAGTAATTAATGCAGAGAACTCATAATCTATGTTCATAATATAAAATTATTATTTATTTTAATACTAGATAAAAATTATCACAAATAAATTCTCCCCATTTAATTCCATTACTTTATTTTTTGTTCTCAGCATCTATCACTTTTAATAGCTACAGTCAAATATCAGCCTTTCATGCTAATTGTGCATATGCTTTGCGAGTGTTAACCTTTTAACTGCTAATTATATTTCTGTTGTGTCAGCTAAAAATCAAAGCTTTTAATTGGCCAGCTCACAAACTGAAGACAAGTCAATTGTCAAAATATTTTCACCTTTAATATTATATTGACTTTATATTCATTTATAAAAAGTATACCTTTGACCCCCAGTACGACTTTTGTACGACTTGTCTAGAAATTTCTATTTTGAGCTGAGTTTACGCGTAAATGGTAAACGTCACACATACTCACAATACGTTATTCTTTGCGCAATTTCAATATCTACCTGAAACTCTAAGAATTTTTTCTGCACGACAATTTTTCGATTTTTTATGAATATTTTTAGCAAAGTGTACCTAAAATTTTTTTTTTTTTTTGATTTTTCTCATTTTATTTATCGTAAAAAAGTTATTCCACAATTGTTGGATCAATTACTGAAGATTTTATTGTGATTTTCCATTGAAGTTGTCCGTGATTCTGGGCTCTCTTCTCAAATTATGTTTTTGGATAACGTTCAAGGGTATGTAATTACTTTTTTTTATATATTTTTTTTTTTTATAAATTATAATATTTTATATATACTAAAACAAATAAATATGTTATATAATAATAAATTATAATATTTTCGATGTACTGAAACAAATAAACGTTTTTTGATAACATTCGCGAGTATGTAATTACTTTTATATATATATATTTTATAAATTATAATATTTTCTATTTACTGAAACAAATAAATATGTTATATAATAATAAATTATAATATTTTCGATGTACTGAAATAAATAAATATGCTATAGAATAATAAATTATAATATTTTCAAATAAATATGCTGTAGAATGGAAAAACGTTGGGGACTGGGGTATCTGTCACTGCGTGAGCTAATGCATTTTTTGGCATGATTATAAATATGAATAGTGTATCATGTGTGACCAAGTTTGAATTTATGGACGAATTATTGCATCAGTGCTAAAGTTATGACCCTCAATTGATTTGTGTCAATTTTAGGCAAGTAATATAGGATATTGTATAAATTTTCTGGCTTCTTCAATCTATCCAGTTATTGTTACAGTGCCATGTATTTGAACTCAGCCTTTCTTCATATTTTTTATGCAAAATAATAAATATATTTATATACAAGTTCATGCTACACAACTGGAATTTCTTGTAATATAGGATATTTATACACACTTTCTGGTTTCATCAATCCATCCATTCTGTATTATAGTGCCATGTATTTAAACTCAGCCTTTCTTCATATCTTTTATGCAAAATAATAAATATATTTATATACAAGTTTATGCTACACAACTGGAATTTCATGTAATATAGGATATTTTATACACGGTTTCTGACTTCATCAATCCATCCACTCTGTGTTATAGTGCCATGTATTTGAACTTAGCCTTTCTTCCACACATGTAATCATTGTTAATAATAATAAAAAATTATCTTTATTGATTTATTTTTATTTATTTTAGTTTTTATGAGTTTATTTATTTATTTTTGAATTACACTGTTCTATTACTTTTTTCTCCACTAAAAACCATTCATATTTTTACAGATAATTTACAAAACTGAACATATCTGGCTGTGGAATGAAAATGGATCACAGCAAGTCAGCTGTTTTAGTAATTTTCTCAGGGAAAAATTACCTCAGGTAAGACTTCCAATACATCATTTTTTTTGTAAATTTGTGAGGAATGTGAAGAAGCTGTTTATGAAAGTGTCATTTTATCATTTAAATTTCAAAATTTAGGATTTGTGAATCAGTGTAAAAACAAACATTCTTAAATCTGTTATAAATATTATTTTTTTTAACTTTTTCTTTATGAAATGATTATTTTAACAACTTCATTATATTCTTTCATATATGTACTTGCTTTTACAACATTATTTTTATATATTTATTACATTCAAACACAAAATATCTAAGTTATTAGAGTTAGGGTAAATTTTTTTAAAAATTAAAGATGGCTGCCTGGTTTTCAAAGGGTTAATACATTGTCAGGTTATAAAAGTGAACGAAAGTTCTTTCAAAAATAAATTGCTATTTATTTATTATAAAATATTCAATTTTGGCAAAATAAAAGCCATCATATAAACAAAGAATTCGTGACATAAATGCGTTTTACTTATAGAAAAGTAAATATTTGTTTTTGCTAAATCTTAAATATTTTTACTAAAATCTTCAATATTTTTCGAAAATAATTTTGTTTTTTTAGTATACTCTCTGAAAATGATTTGT
Organism: Epiperipatus broadwayi; assembly: GCA_028023455.1. Classification (NCBI taxonomy): domain Eukaryota; kingdom Metazoa; phylum Onychophora; class Udeonychophora; order Euonychophora; family Peripatidae; genus Epiperipatus; species Epiperipatus broadwayi. Next base: position 947,764 of record JAQFVV010006429.1, read on the forward strand.
AATTTCTCAATATATACTTTTAATATACTTTAAATCATATTTGAAATGAAAACCTCAGCGTTTTTCTTTATTTTCTTTGATCAGGTGGTTTCTTTGTTCTTTCCAGCCAATCAGAATGTCTTTGTCGGCTGAGAGCTGGCTGAGAACCAATCACCGACGATGTTATTTCTTTGTTTAGCTTTAAATGCGGTTTTTTTGATTTTTTACTTGTAAAATAATTTGGAAGAGGGCACCATCTTACAGAACTTTTAAAAACCTAGTCAATAACTGTCAAACGAATATCCTAGCATTAAAAATAATGGAATTACAGTGACATCAACTGTTGACAAGAGACCTCGTAAGAGGCAGGAAAAGGGTTAATAATAAATGAATACTTTCTCACCAATACAAGATATAGTATTTATGCATGAATAAAAGGAATCCTCTTATTCCTACAACTCAAACGCTTATACATGAGCAAATCTGAAGTACTGGCCTAGAAAGTGTGACGATGAAACAGTCACTTTAAATTACTATATATAATGTCTGAATGGCTGATATTTGACTGTAATACAATTGTTTACATACGCTATATAAAATAAATGCTTAAATAGCTACAATTATATAACACGGAATGTCTGTGTTATGTTCTCTAATCTGAGAATCCCTAATCTTATTTCTCTAACATACATATATATTTCGATCAACTATCAATTCAGGATCCCTATTTTTATAATAGTATAATAATTTTATTATAATATGCTACTTGACTTCCAAACTAGCTCTTAGATTAATATTCGAACTGCTCTTTCTCAAGGTCTAGATATGTCAAGAGGTGCCCTTATAAGCTATTACATTGTAATGGATATGATCCCATATATGCTAAATAAATTTTAATATGAGTTTACTAGTGGGAATCACTCTAAACACGGAGAGCAGGAAAGGGATTTTATGATCTGTTCCCAATATTCACAACATTACAATGAACCAAAAGATTAAATTTATTAAACTTAACTTAACTATTACCTATCATTTTTATTATATTATTTCTAATCTATTGACCAAATTTTAATTAATAATTTTAAACCTATCATATTTTGCTAAATTAAACTATGAAAGTAAACCATGGACATTAATCAGATACATCAATCAAAAATTGACTTGTAAGTAAAATATGGAGATAAATCATAAAATTAGATTATGCAAATTAATTATGAAGATAAACTATGTGAAAATGAAGTTTATAAAAGTGATTTATATAAAATGATTTATGTTAATCGAATATAGAAATAATCAAGATAAAATCAATACTGTAATTCAATCATGGAAATAAATTATCAATATAAAATTAACTATGTGAATCGAATATGGAAAAAATATAATAATGACTACTGCAAATCGATCTTGGAAATAAATTATCAATATAAAAATGAATAATTAGATTTAAATATGAACTAATATTACTTTAAATATAGGTGCTGAATGTAGATTCTGGAGATATTTGAAGCATCAAAACACAATGTAATCTTATAACAATAATAAAATTTTATTACATTAACAATAATGATAAAATAAAATAAAATCAAAACACAATTAAATATAATATTGTTACACCCAAATATATGATTCAGATCAATTAAAGACTATGGTTCGAATACATATCTAAATTAACTACTTTTATGGATGACTTATTTATTGATTTGACCCATTTATTTATCAAAAAAAAAATTAATAATAATAAATAAACACAAACGCTTATGCAGGGAATCAAAATTCTGTATATTTTTCAACTTTAAGAAAACCTATATCTTGAAAGAGAAGAAAACCTATAAATTTCTACTCCCCCCCCCTTTTATTGTAAACATTGTCCATTGGACTATTCCAAAATAATATATTAATTTCAATTATTCTAACTAGCAATGTTAAATAATCATAAATTTCTAAATCATTTTATCAAGCAATAACTTTCACATTTTTAATGAAGAAGGATGATATGCCATAAAAATCCCTTACTGATCTTGCAAATGGGTTTAAATTCAAAACTCACACCTCTACATTCATGCCTGTCAGATCTTTATGTTTTGACTGTATATATCTTGATAGGTCAGTATGTCGATCCAGCTTGTCAATTTACCATCATTCACAAAAAAATCAGCACAGATCGGTTAGTTTATTAACTAAAATCTTTGTCATTTCTCATCATACATATACATCTGACTGAATCCTTATCCTGTCAGGGCAACTTTTATTCTGTTCCACATAAGAAAAACTTCATATCCCACATCACCGTGCAGTACTTATAATGCGCACACAGCAGCATCTTGGTAAGGAAAATTACAGAACAGCAACATCAACTCCTAACTTAAACTGTTTGCTTTAGCCAGAGAGAGATCTTTTCTTAAGATCCAAAATCATGTGAAGAGCTCCTGCCTAGACACTTACTCTCTATATTGGCATGCAAAACATTTTCTACAATTAAATAATAACTTTATTAATAATTCCCTATCTTAACAAAATCAATGGAGTGAAACTAAGTCATCTCTGACTGCCATGGTAAATAAATCATGAGACAGCTCTTTCCCATCTATTGGGTGGTAGGATAACATTACATTAGTAATGACAAGCATTTATAGCTTTATATATGCCCACACATACATCGATTACAGACTAGATAAATGACAAAGGCTAACCAGATCCTGAATCAAAACATATATGAATTATTCAATTTTAAACAGTCAAGCCAACAACATGCTTAATATTTATATTAATAACAGATCAACACTTACAGCATAATTATGGGTTTTTATGACCATCATCCACTCTTCATATTTAACATTAAGCACAAATTAAAATTTAGTTAAGAATATAAAAAATATTTATATCATTTCTCTCTTTTCTTTTAAATTTAAATTTACGTGAGCATTTATACCTAAATGGTATCAAAATTATTTCCCCCTCTTTCCTTTAAACATTTTTAACATAAATAAAAAAAATTATTAAATTAAGATAATCTAGTGGTTAGACGTGCAACATATTATATAAACAAAATAAAATAAAAAAAAACAAATGACATTATATAAATGAAATAAAATAAAAAATAAATATCAACATTACAATAGTCTCTTTCCAATGTCTTTTCCTTCAACTGTCCATCAATCAATTAATGTATTCAGTTCATTTTATTTTGAGATAGCTATATAGATGCACATCAGACAGTTATTTTTAATCAAATGTGTATAAAATGCACAGACAGTCATTTGAATCAAGATAGATAAAAATGTAGATAGTTATTTTAAATCAAGATTTAGCTACAGGATAATTAATAAATTTTAAAAGAGTTCTGTTGATTACCTTCCATTTTGATGAGTTTCTTCTTGGGTTTGAATTCATTTGTTTCTTTTTCTTCCCTTCCATTTTAAAGGCTCAAATTATAGACAATAAGCAGTTTCTGATTACTAAACATGAATTAACTTTTTAAACATTATACAGAAGTTTGCTGCAGTTTCTTCAAATGAATTTTAACCAGCCAAATAATTCTTATAGTATAAATTGGTCTTTCAATTGCATGCAAAAATTTGACAGTTCTCTCCTTCAATGAAATTTTAACAAGCCAAATGGATAAGTTGTGGCATTCAGCATAAAATATCTTATTAAAAGTTGATTTCTTCATCATTGACATGAGGAAAAGAAATATGCACCACTTATATATGAATTAGAAATTCATATCTTGGTATACTATAAAACTTAAACACATTATTAAATTCTGAGAAAGAAAATTTAAAAAAAAATTTTGGAGAAAACCTCAGAGATAGATTAATTTGAGTCAGCTAGTCATTCTCAATTAGCAAAAGTTCTCATTCACTTTCCCCAGCTCCTTTTATAGGGTGAAGGAGAAAAAACACATGTTAACCCCCCCCCACAGGTAGTTCTTCTTCAAATCTAATTAAAAAAATCTCTCAGAAGGAACAATAGACTTTTTACCACTTCTTAATTTTGACAACTTTTTTCCTCATCTTAAATCATATCTCTTTGGTTAACACATTAGCGATTAATTTGTGGAAAAATAATCAAAAGAAAACCTAATCAAAAAAATAAGCTTACTAACACTTTTTGGTCAAACAAAGGATACATTCATTTTTTTTTACTTAAATAATTTCTTATTTAGATTTATATTTTTGAGTTAGAAATAATAAATCAGAACAGATTCATTTATTTTTCCTGTGTTTTTCTCTTTTACACTTATCAGGAAATAATATAGAAAATTATGTCAATTTCTATAAAGGAAAAAAAAATCAAACTCATATATCTGTATCACACACACATACATGTGCATAACATCAAACAGAAAACTGATTATTCAGATCATATGAACATAAAATATCCATCATAATTTCTTATAATTACAAGCATAAAATCAATTATAATTTCTGATAATCATAAACATAAATATCCCTTGTAACTTCCTATAACTTTAAACTTATTCTCCTAAAAAGACTGTTAAACAAAGCTACTGACAATCAATTCAATTTTAATTCTCATCAACTTTTTAGTAATAGATATCAAAATTCATAAGACTTTATCTCAATCATATAAATATTTATTTCTCAATTATTATATTGGTAAATTATTATAGCAGCGTACAAAAAAAATCAATCATCCCCCCTGCATTAAATAATGCTACCTATATTTTATACAAACACAAAATGTCTCTATATATGTTACTTTTGAGCTATATAGCTATTGATTTCTCAAATAAAACTTTTAACTTTTCTTATATTCAAAAAAAAAAATTTTCCACAATTATTTCCTTTTATTACATTTGGTTTATAGATGAAATATAGCAAAAGGCTACAATATATATATATATATATATATATATATATATATATATATATATATATATATATATATATATATATATATATATATATATATATATATATATATATAGTAATGGAATTTAGAATTAAAATTGTAATGGAACATTTGAGAAAATATTTTTATAAGTCCCTGTTCAGAAGTATAGAATAATTTCATTTATAGATATGTAAATGGTCACTCACCCAAAATGTTCCTAAAAGAATTGGATTATTCATGACTATTTTCCAAGAATAATTTATAATAGAGTAACTGTGTTTATATTAATCATATATTAATCATTCACTACTTAATAGAATTTCAAATGAGGTGATATTTTCCTTTGCTGTTAACTACAATATTAATCCAAGTAATTTCTGCCTAATTATAACAAATAAAATTATAAAATGATATTAATTCAAACAACTTTTTGTTATAATATACTCCAGGTCTACTTAATAAGTGAGTTATATAATCCCATGTTTAATATGAGCTACCATTATGATTAATATTAAATATATTAACTATAAAACTGAGACAAAATTGGGGCATAATTTGTATCAATTGCTGAATATTTTAATAAATAATTATTTACTTAACCAAGAAAAGATATTAGAATATATACATTTAATAACATTTCAAAAGTAATGATAATATGATCTTTTAATGTGGATAAATAACAAATTATATGTACATTTAAGTGTTAATAATAAAAAAATGGATTAGTATTAATTTTTTTACTCCCATATATATATAATATCGGTTTGTAATGGAAAATAATCCACGGTTCAGCTCAAAAACTATTAATTTATCTACATCATACAAACATGAAAACATTATATATATATAGTAATGAGCACACATGCCATTACATTTTTTTTTTAAAAAAAATTAGACATTAAAAATAAAAGTTCGCAAATAAAAACTTTTTTTTAAGAATTAAAAATTGAAAATTAAACATCATCTAAATTTATATATATATAAAATCGCACAGAAGAAAAAAAATTATTAAAAGAAAACTATTAAAAAAGAAAAGGTATTTTAAAACTAAATATCAAGAAAAAACTTAAAAGATTTAAAGATAAAAAGAATGTACAATAAATTAATTAATGCTATTGTGTAAAATGGAAATGATTATTTTCAATTAAAATAAACTAGCCCTTGGGAATCTCAAAATGTAAATTAAAGGTCAGATAGGAGAGAAAAAACAATAGGAACAGAATAGCCAATAAAAGAAATCCCTCAGGAAATGGACCTCAATGAAAAGATCATCATCAATGTGATGTAATGTCCATTGATCTGAAAGTTTAATATAAAAGGAAAAGTTTGGAAATAAATTAAAAAGATAGAGATGTGATAGAGAGAGGTGATATGTGTTAAGTCAGGGAGAGTTGAAGCAGAAGGAATTGAAAGATGCACTTTCAATTTCTTGTTTTTCTATTAAAAAAATGACATTGTTCTCCCATATTGTGGACCACAGGCTATGAGGGCCTGGAAATAAAATACAAGCTAAAGTAAAGAACCTCTGGATGAATCAATAAAATGGCCAACAGCATACCATCCTCCCCAGGACACCGGGACAATTAACACTGGATCCCAAATGGCAAGCAACTGCTAAAGATGAACTTTTTAAAACTGTAAGAATTATATTTATTTATATATATATATATTGTGCCCTTTTCTATAGGTCAGTAATAGTTTATAACAGTCAATTACTAAAAAATTTTAAATTTAGAATATGTTCTTTTAATACATTAATTATATTAAGTCAATTATATCTTTAAAGTACAATTTGAAACTAAAGAGAATACGTAGTATATAAAATCATTTAAAAATAGTTAAGTAAAGTTTAAAATATTGTTTCATATGGTTGTAAAAGCTGGCCATATTAAATAACACAGCTATAAAAATTAAAAGTATATTTAATAAATTCGATTTTAATAGTTTAAAACTGATAAGTTAATAAATACAGTGTTTAAATTTATAATCATATTTAAATAGTCAAAATTAATATAGTATATTTTTAAAATAAACTTTATGATGGTGAAAATTATATCTAATTCTATATTTTCTAAATTGTTCTTCCAAATTTTTTTATAATTATTTTATATAATATAATAAGTGTATCAATTTTATAAATCTAGGCAGAGAAATAGATTAAAAATCGTCTGTCAAAGTTATTAATCATGTGACTTTTAATGTATACTCTCACACACACTGCTTGTTTGAATTAATAACAAAGTTTAAAATATTTTAAAAGTTATATTATAGAATTGGATAGAATTATTGCCTATCATAAAAGTAAATAGTATTAAACATTAAGTTAACTATCGTATAACGTGTTTAAATAATGTAATAAAGACGAATACATTCATAATATAAAAATTAAATATTTTATTTAAATAAAAATAGATAAATTGAATATTAAGAAATGGAATAGGTTATTAAATGTTATTTTAAAAGTTATTTTAAATGTTTAAATAGTTTTAATAAAATAATAATTTATTTAAAAGTAATATTTTAAATAATATTTTAAGTTCATTACGTCATAATTTCTAATTTTGAAATTCAATTCTACTATAAACTAAAAATATGTAAATTTGTTCTCAAGCTAAAGTAAGAATTAACCAATAGGAATAGGTATTCTTACAGACTATAAATATCGTCGTAACTAAGTTATCGGGGGAGATTAATAATGTATTGAAACCAGAGAAAGGTAAATTATAGCTATCAAGAGATAGTATTTATTTTTAAAATTTTTATTTTAGTCAATTTTTTTTAGTACTTTCTTATAACTTTATCTGCAAAAAAATTAATTGATAATTTTAAAAGTATTTTTTTGCAAAAGAGAGTTTTAAACTAAAAAATATTTTAGAAACTTCGTTGAAGATGCTTTGTCTAAATTTTTTAAAGTACTTTACCAGTCGTATTTTATCTAAAAGTTTAACCTAAACTACGCAATAAAAAATGGATATACTACGAAATAAAATGGATATAAATTGTAATACTGAAAAAATATTTGAAATATTTATTGATACAGCTTTATTTATGCATAACCGGAGAACTTTTTTGGTACATAAAAAAAAAAACCACAGCACGGACATCATACGGAGTCTAATGAAAAAATTGGAGACGCATTATTATTTATAAGCCTATCCAAGATTTATTTTTAAATGGTAATAAGATAGTTATATATTGCATGAATTATTTTATATAGTATGATATTCAAAGGAATAAAATGTTATATCCTTTCTGAAGGTAACATTTTTTAAAAATATTTTTCAAGAATTAAATAAAGAACCCAGGAAAATATGTTACAGAAGCGTTTTGATATTAAAATATCCGTTCTTCGAATTATTTAAAATGTATTTGGAAAAGATTTGTTCAAAAGTACTTGAAGTTTTTATTTTAAAAGAGATTTATAAAAAATACCAAACGAAAGTTTAAATGTATCAAGAAGGAAACATAGATAAAAAGTGAACACATAGATGAATAAAAAGATGGATCCATGGAAATACAAATAGTACTTAAAAGTTTATCGAATATTTTTAAAGTTAAATTAGATGGATTGATGCATCGGATACGCAGAGAATATTGGTAGAGAAGATTAAGAAGCTTCACGGGATTAATTAATATTATGATTTAATAATTATCGTCCTAAATACTAAAACCAAGGATTATTTTCTATAAATTTTACTAAATGGATTAATAATTATTTTTATTTTAAACTTTAACGCGCTTGGAGGAGAACATTTTTAAAAACTCTAGAGAAAATAATAAGCATTTTGGACTTATCAGGAACTATCGTCAAGAAAATATGTAACTATAGTTTTGATTCTTTTTATTTTGTTAACCTAGTTTAAATCTAAATTTTTATATAAGATTAGGAAAAACATAAAAACATTAATTTATTAATATTAAAATTTTATAATATAACAATCTAATAATTTAGCTAAAAATATTTTAATATAAAGTGTATGGGTGTGAATTTTTTTTATATCTGCAATGCTCAAGTGGATAAAGAAAAGCCTACTGAACACGATGACTAGATAAAGGTTATTGGTAATAATAATAACTATTGATAATTTATAATGTATATTTTTTTGTTTTCTTTAGATCATCCATAAATTGGAAGAATGAAGTGTAAAAGTTTTTTTACTTATATGTACCGCATTTCATACAACATTTTAAAAAACATTATGAGATAGGATTGATTTGAAAATATGCATACGACAATTTTTTTTTTATTTTTTTTTTATTAGTGATATAATCCAACATAACAAATAATTATGTGATTCTTTTAAAATTTTCATGTTATTGGATATTCAAATATTGTCTAAGTAGATTGTATATGATTAAACATACAGAGCAATGAAGTAAGCAACTTTTCTTATGGGATAGTAAGATTGTTTAACTATTAATGAATTTTATTTATTGTTTTGTAAATGCAGATAGTTATTTATCGATGTAAGATGTAGAAAAATCTTGAGAAATAATGTTGAGATAGTGGCTTGGAAGTACTATAGTTAGCAGGAAACCAAGATGATGTATTTTTTAAAATAGGATATGATAAGGAATGGAAATAATATTTAGTCTTTATGTGGTTATCAGCATAGTTAACAAAGCCCTATGACTGATACACATTTTATTTGGACAGTGTTTATATTTCTTTAAATATTTGATGTTCTAATAAAGCTGAAGAAATAGCTTTAACATCGTCCCTGTACTAGAGGATATTAGGCAGGTAAATGTCATACCTCTTCGCACTGTGCCATGATTTTGAGATATGTTAAGAGTAATACTCTAGCTTTCTTCCTTAATCCTATGCATCTGTTTTCGCTATCTTTATTTCATGTAACTGCATCGTTTAGTAAGATATTTTAAAAGAAATGATAAATAATTTAGAACTAAGGTTATGCTATCGTTTTTGTATAAGATTAGTTTATTTGCTTATAAGGAGCAGAATATTATAACTTAAAATTGAAGATCCAAAGTATCCTAAGGAAAGAAAAGAATCATAGAATATATTTTGAATTTTATTTCGGAAATGAAATATAAACTTTTTAAAATAAGGTATCTAAACAAAGATATTTTCTTTAAAGTGATAATAATTTTAAATGCTTTAGTATTATTTTTTTAAGAGAAAAATAAGTATTGCATATTTTTAAAATACAATAGTACAAAGTAAATTATGTAAACAATATGCATAGTATATTTTTTGTTTATTGATTAACAGAAATATATTGATGATTACACTTATATCATACTAAAGTAAGGCTTAAAGAAGAATATATTATGATTAGTAAACATTGTGTGATAAATACTAAAATCTAGTACTGAATTTTGGATAATATTTTGTGTAACATCTTTGACTTTGCAAGATGAAATTTTTTTTAATATTTTGAGAAATCCATACTCATTATAAAATTTTGTTTTCTATAGAATGTTTTTCTAAGTATGAATTTTTTAAAATAAGATAGTTTAATAATATTAAGGATAAAATGCTGTTGCTAATAAAGTAGATAAATATATTTGTAATAAGTTAACCATAATGAGAAACCAAATAGTAACATTTTTTTTAAATTTTGTCCTAAATCTAAATAAAGATGTAATTGAAATATAAATTATTTTTTTTATAACCTGGTAGATCAAACTGTAAAGTAAAAAAGTTAAGGATATCCACTGTAAATAGTGTAAATAAATTGTTTATTTATTTGTTGTTAGTAATAAACTTTGTTAAATTTTGTTATTTCAAAAATTTTGTGTCCGAGTTATTTATTTCTCCACATCGCTGCATGAAATCACGATATATGCATAATAATCGAAACAAATATATAATTTTGCACAAAAGATAAATAGAGAATTATTTTAAGAATTTTAAATATTTTATTGGTATTCATTATAATTAAATAATCATAATCTTACATTATTTTATTGGTCATAAATCAGTTATCACAATATTATATTAAATTATATGCTATCAGTTGCCACACATATTTTGTTTGTCAGATTATTAAAATGCTACCACGTATTTATTATATCATTACATGAAGATATAAGATCATATTATATTATTTCATTATTTTATTATGGTAATAAAATTATAGTAAAAAGAAAAGATATACAGAATTAGTTAAACAATGAAGAATATTATTACTGTTATTTATTATTATTAGTTTCAGTGTAGTAGATTATGACATAAAATCCCTTCTCATATTTTACTACCGTATTTTTAAATTAACTTAGAATAAACTTTATGAACCTGAGATTATTTTATTTGAGCTAGATTATTATTAAATAGAAGATTAAGATTTAATTATTAGTTTAATCTTAGTGAGTAGAAGTTATTAAAGTCGTAAGAATACTATGAGTTTGTTATTTGAAATAGTAATAAGGGGGGATAGTGTTCTTATGCCATTGAGGTAGTATCCTGTAGGATATTGGCTCAATGTAATCTATCTTGTCACCTGTATTTTCACTTCAAGTCTCATGAAAATATTAAATATTTATTTAATTTATTTTTATAAACTGAACCTTATTCGTATTTTAAATTTGAGCTAGTGAAATATTTTAATTTTAATGCTGAATATTTTAGTTATTAATTATTAACTGAGATAGAACCCGTTTTATTTTATACCATATATTATCTGGAAGTGAAGATGCACGAGAGCAAGGTCAGAATATATATATATAAAACTAAAACATTAATTCTAAAACATTCCAGTATTTGAAAACAGTAAGAACTCTAAATTCCAAACTTTTCATTATTTAAATAGAAATAGAATTTCCTATCTGACTAAATTATTTATTAATTATTTTTATTGAATGTATTATTTTTTTAAAATCATTTCCGTTTATTTTTTTTTTTTTCCATTCTTTTAAGTTTTATTAAGATTTTTTTTTTGTTTGTTTTTTCTGTTAAGCTAAACTTTTAATTAAATCATGTTAAATTTAAGTTGGGCATAAATGGCTGCATAGATTCGTAAAGTTAAGTTAGTTTAAGGGAGGGTAAATCTTAGGTTATTTGTTTCATAGTTAAATTGGGTTAATGGATTGGATATATTGGTGTAATTAGTGAATCTAGTATGGAGAACCACTACGTTTAGGATCACATTATACACCTCACTTGGACAAAATAAGTCCCATTTCATACTGACCATCAGAAGCAGACATATTCTCTGCTACTTGGATCACCCCTTTAGCCTATGGAATGAGATAGTAAGATGGTAAAAAGGAATGCAATCCCTTCCTATGGAGTTTTATTATTGTTCTTCTCACCAGACAGATGTAACATTCTTGTACTGGATGAGAGAGATTTTTTCTATAACCATGCTGTTCAGATGTCCATTTTTGACAGTATTGTATTGTGCTGACACATTCATGCTGCATTGAATACATCGATATATCAGACAGATTGGCGTTGGTTTGACTGCGAATTTTTAGTCTAAGGTTAAATCAGGGATAAAATATTTTCTTTTCAAATGTAATCTATATAGTCTATTTATACTTGACACTCAAATAAAATATTAAATTCATCTATGCGAACGTCTAAAATAAAAGTTAAATTGTAAATTAAAATCTAAAGTTATAATGTTTTATATAAAAAAATTTAATTAAAGTTATACTAAAATAATAATTCTAAATTTTATATATGTTTAATAAATGTTTGTGGGTGTTATTATTGGCAATGGCTTCTCTTATTTTTTAATATTAAAAATTATCTCTGTTGCTCTCTTAGCTAGTGGCATGGGCTGATGGTCATATAATAAGATAAAGTTAGATCTTAACAGTGCATACCTGCCTACTATATAAATTTTCCAGGTTCCAATAGCCTGGTGATGTTCTGTATGGCAGATACGTAAGAGTGTTAATTCTATATCATTAGTTTTGTTTTGAATGTTTTTCTTTTAAATAAAAATTATAGATTAATAATATCAGTAAATAATCTATTAATAATTATACCCTTCTCCTTTCATTACATGTTTCTATTTCTTATATAAAAATATAATTACTTATTGAATTATAAAATCATATAATGAAAATGATCTAAAATATAAATATATTTACACTTTTCTGTATTTAAATAATATTTACTTAAAGTAAATATTCATTAAGATAGCAAATGTTCACAATATATAAAATATGATTATAATTAATTTCATGAACATTATTTGGTATTTCTTTTGGCAACAATTTACACTTAGATTAATACCTGAAAATTGGTTTATATTCCACATAAAGAAATCCTCACATATATTTATCACTACATTAAATTGATAATTGTAGTATTTATAATTATTTGTGCACTAATCATTTTTAATATGAAGATATTAATGGCTGTTTATTCTAGTTATTTAGAAATAAAAAATAATCTTGATAGATAATTTTTTACTTTCAAAATTAAATGTTTATTTACACTTTAGAGTAGATACAAGAGAAATCAATAACAGCATAAAATAAATGTCAATAACAAAATTTCAATGAATATATATAAATATGGTATGCAAACTATGTACATAGAGAAATCAAAAAGTTTTAATAGATCAATAACCTAGTCTCAAGAGCTACATAGGAAAATTATGATAGGCAAATTAATGCAAGTATAAAAAAGTAAATAAATAAATAATAATAAAATCAAAGGTTACATTAAGTCCTTAAGGCAGTGCATCATATGTATAATTTTCTAAGGATATAAAGGAAGTCAAAGCTATATATAAGGTTTAGAAATTCTATTGATTAATGACTATCTTGGTCCGAAGTCCAATGAGGATCATAACAATATTTAATAGTTGATATATAAAAGGAACATGTTGAGAATCACTAATTAGGATACATAGATGAATTAATTACACAGTATGGAATCAATGCAAAGTGTATGTAATAAATATATAGGGTATATAAAAGAACTAAATAGTTAAAGTTTAAATCATTAGTAGGTGAAAGATGGGATATATTATTCGTTTCTGTAGATGGAACAAAGTTCAGGTCTCAAGCCTAAGAATTACATGAATGAAGTCTATAGTCTCATCTGGGTCCAGGTCTGTTCAATGAGCAAGGCTGACAAATTTGTTTATCCTCATCTTTTATCTTGTAGGGGACTTGAAAAATCAATTCACCATTGAGTCATCATAGCCATGATCAAATATCATGCTACCTCTGGCAGTCCAAATTGAGAAGTTAATGAAAGTCACCAGTGTTATTGTTCTGAATTGACCCTTTTTAATTGCAGCCTTAAAAGAAATATTAGCTGGATCATTTATCCAGTTTAATGCTATATTCCAAATGTAAGTCCGCAAACCACACTGACTCATGATGTGGTTAATGGACTCCTCCTGTTTGTTGTATAGGGGGGGGCAAAGGGGGTTAATGTTGTAACTCTTTTGGTAGTGGAGAAAGACCCCAGTGGGGAATGCTCCAAGAATGATTTTTATTGAAAAAAATTGATAAATTTTTGTTAATTTGGAAAATCAAGAGATTCCTATAGGGAGTATAATAATGGATTTAGTTTTCCTCAGAAACATTAATTGATAAACTTCCAATATGGTAATTTCCCTTGGAAAAGGGAGCCCAATGACTGAAAATTTATGGAATCACAGTAACTTGCTTTAGTAACCCAATGTTCTGTCAAGGTGGATTGGTAGGTTCAACCTTGTCCATGGGGAAGGGACACTCCATATCAGGATTATCCTTAAAAATCTTGAATAGTATGTTATTGAGTTTATTGCAGGTAAAAAATTTTCAGTGTGTGAAGGCTAAGGCCATAAAAAAGCTTGGGTTTCTGTAAAAGGTTGAGGCTGATGACAGGGGTCCTGCCTCCCCAGCAAAGTTTTCTGCATATGGTTTCAATATTTTGGGTGAACCTGTCCATGTTGGAAATCTGTCCAGATAGTGTGTTATCTTGGGCAATACTACAGTATTCAGTAGTGCTACATTCCCCAACAAGGACAGGTAGACCTTATATAGTGATGTTAAGTTGAATTGACCTTAGCTAATAAGGAATCTTAAAAATCCAACCTTAGCTAATAAGAAATCTTTTGGTTCCCTCCATGTGGTGGGTGGGTGAGGCTAGGGAAAAGCCAAGAAATTTCTGAGGGGAGCTTCAAATCCACGTGGGATCTGCTTGCCTGATAGAATTGACCACATGGCTGATTTCACTTGGTTTATTTTGAAACCAAAGCCTAGTGAACTCTTCCTGAGATGAAATGAACACTACCACATCATCCATATAGGAGATATGGCAAATGTTCTTTCTCAGAATAGAGATGGCTATCCCAGGTAAGATGGCCTCAATGCTTAACAGTAATGGGTTCACATAGGCTGTAAATAGAAGTGTACTTAGTGGTGAGCCCTGTGGGATGGAAATACAGGGCCGAAATCCTGGAGCCACTCTGCCATCCAAAGAGAAAAATACCTCTAAATTATGAAGTAGGTTCTCTATCATCTGGAGGTATTTGAAGGCACTTAAACTTTCTTCAGTATACTAAGTAATATGTCAATCCTGATGAAATCAAAGGCCTCAGCAAAGTCAAGTTGAACTGCAATTGGTTGGGACATTCTTTTCCTGCAAACATGATCTATGAGAATGTGAAAATGGCTGATGGCATCAGCAGTTGAGCTCTCCCTCTTGGCAAATTAGTATGAGGACATATGATCATGTCTTGGATATTCTCTTTTATTAGGTCCTCAATTATCTTCACTAGTAAGAGCAACATTGATACTAGCCAGAGGTTGTCCAACCAATGTGGGGCTTCCCATTTCTTAATAAGGAAAACCATGGTGATTGAACACATTCCATTGATTTCTTGGCTGCCATCAGCCAGAAGATCAACCATTCTTTTGATAATAGGAATGGTAAAGGCTCGAAGGTGTAATAGCACAAACTTGGGACTGTTATGCAGGCCAGATCCTAGCTTTGGTAATCTTAAGTGGAACTGGTTTCCTATTGATGAGAGTCTTACATGAATTAAATACTACCAGAGGTTGAAATTTTCTGTAGTAAAATTCATGAATTCTGGCCAACATGGAAAAACCAGAGTATCCATTGCCCTGTACCTCAATCAACCAAGGGCTTTAAACCTTTTTCCAGAGTTCAGGAACCATCTCAGGTAGCCTCTGATGTACAATGTTGATGATGAAGGTATTGGCAGATTCTCTATTGAGAGATATTTGACAATGGCTCCTTGAGTGTGATAATATTATGTCTTTAGAGCCAGAATATTTTAGATATTTTGGGCTTCATAAGGAAGTGAGCTGAGCTCTTTGGGGATGAAGTCCAATTCATGAAGCATATGAACTGGACCCTTATATTTAATTATACATTTATTGATTAGGCATTTGGGTATATCAACAAATGCCTTCCAAGCAGTCTGTGCAGGAAGGGAAATCAGCTGTAATAATTAAAGGTGATATAAGCTTCCGATTTAGCTGGATAGTAATATCATCCTTGGTAAGCATACAAGTAGCTTGTGGTAGTTCATTAACACCCTGTGAGATAGTTCTCAGGGTGACCCTAACTTCTAAGGCAAAGTGGTTAGAAAACACTGCAGGCCATAGATGAGCTTTGATAATCAATGAAAGAGAGAGAGAGAAGAAAACAAGATCGATGAGTGATCAGGACTTTTTAGTGTAAAATGAAAATGCAATGTCAGGAAGAATCTCTTTCCACTTTCAATTAGCTGGTTTAAAAATTGTGTAAATTTGTTTTGACATTGTTCATAGGTAAGATTAAAATCTCCAATGATTAAAGTGGAGAGAGAATTGATTCTGAGAAAAAAAAAATTATAGTGTGATTAGTCCTGAGAACTATGTCTAATTCCTTGGATAAATATAAATTTACCAGATTGAAAGAAAAACTATTGACTTGAATGCTAGCTATTAAACAGTTGGAGTTGATATGCAGAATTTTAAATAAGGAAATAGGGGAACTTTTATTGATGATACAACTCATCCTGATGCAGAGGAGGAGTAGGAGTAATGGAAGTAGCCTAGGTGATGAATGAGATCAAGGGTGCAGGGGTCAGACCCAAGATGAAGCTTAGTTTTGGATAAGCAAAAAAATCAGGGTCTTGATGATGAAACCAGTGCAAATAAGGTATAAGCCCTGTAATGAGAATTAGAACTCTGACATTATCTGAAACAGCACCTGTGGGTATTATTCATCTTACAATTCAAAGGTATGGTCCTCTTAGAAATGGAGTCAGAAGGATCCAGATTGATCACTGGATGAAAAGCAACATCAAGTTCAAGAACAGGCTCAAGGATATCCTCAGCAAGCAAGTAGAAAAATCTAGTATCTTTCAGCAACAGGATGTGTTCAGAATTGGATGACGAGGGAGAAACGGCAGGAATAGGGTTGACATTTGAGTCAATTAGATCAGCTTTTTGAGAGGCTTCAGATACCACAAGAGAAATGTATCTGATTTTCTTATTACCAGGGATGGGGGAGGCAACCAACTAAGGGTAGCAAGACTATCAGTGCTGAAATAAGACTCAGCTGGATATACTTAGATTTATAGTTATAGTTTTTTCTTTTAATCTGGGGAGGAAATGAGGGTCCAATTAAGCCAATCCCTTAGTCACTGATAGAGGCCTTAAAGTCATTCTCCTTGGTCAGAAAAGAAACATATGCAGATTGGTCATCAATCATTATCTTGACTTGCTCAGCAGTAAAGTGTCAAGCACTGGGCCCAAGCTTTTGGCAATTATCAACTTTGTTATAGTTATTAGAAATGGGCCTGTCTGAATGAGATTGGAACTAGGACTGTCTGTCCTTATAGGCACATTTATGATATTTACAATGCATGTCTCCACATTGGATACAAATACAGTCTTGGAATTCCTTCATGATATGTTCCCTTTGGCAGCAATCAAAACAATGGAGAGGGACACCATGGAGGATGATTTGAAGGGGGGGATTGATGATACTCAATCAATCCCAGATGCCTTTGGCAAGGTCTATTTTGACTATTGCCACATTGGTGAGCACATTAGTTTCAGCATGAGGTTCAATCTTATAATCAAAGGAGATGATTTTTTCTAAGGAAGCAAGAACCTTTTGTAGGTCAGTTCTAACAAAATCAGCTATGCAGTTCTGCACTGTTACATTCAAATATAGATGGTGTTAGCATCTATGGTTTCTAGATAACAATTAGTCAGTGATTTGAGTTGTTCCTAAAGGCTTCTTTTGCAACAATGTTATGGAATTGTATGATGATATATCATTTATTTAGATAGAATAAGATCTCATATACAGATCCCCATAGATTTTGATCTTTGAATAAGGCATATAGGGATTTGATAGGAAAATTAAACAAGTGAATATCATGATCAGTAGTTGAAAGAATGACCACATTTTTATTCTTGTAAATTTTGAAAGGTTTTATGGAGGAGAGCAGAATAGATCTATTGAATTGTTCATTAATAAAAGCAAGAATGGTAGGATCACAATGAAATTTCTTCTTGGCTCTGGGTGGTGTTATTTTTGGAATCCTATTCAGCAAGTGAGTTTTCTCCCTTTGATAATTTGTATGGCCTTATTGAAGGGGTCTGGATTAGATGTGTCATGTAGATTCTCAGAGGTAATTGATTTACAGAAAATGGTTGAGTTAGGGATTATAGCCACCTTCTCAGCATAAGATAATGGTTTGGAAGTTTATTGATAGATTTGATGATTTGGGAGCAATATTTAGTGAAAGGAAGTCTTTGGACTTTTTGCTAAGTTGATTGTTTTATTTGGATGTTGATTCTCAAGATCATTACAACTGTTTGTAGTAAGTGGTTTGGGTCCTGTGAATTTACTTTGATTGAAGTAGTTACATGGTTGTAACTTGAGTGCAGGGCTTAGACAGGAAAATTAGACCCTAAATTCATTCTAGTATAGATCTGAGAACATGATACATTTTTTGAGATGTGGTAGTATCATTAATTTGTAATTCGGGTAAATATCCATAATTTGTTGTGATGGAGGTCTGAAGGCTTAGACTTTAGGCATATTGAGTGAAGATGTTGTTGTAGTTTTTATTGGTGAGTTATCCATCACAATGGATCTTTTAATGGCATCTGGAACTTTTGTTTTGGGGTTGGAAACATTCAGAGTAAATTTCTAGATGTATCACATGGTTACATTAAAATCATGTTTTTCTTTCATAGTTGGTGAAATTGAATTAGCGGTATAACTTTCTTGTTGCTTCTTGTAATTAGACTTAGAAAACTTAGTTATGTTAATAGAGGGATAATCTATTTATTTATCAACTTTAGATGTGCCCAAAGTGCAATTTTTATTAATCTTCAGCATTGGAAAGTCATTTACTGATATGGAGAAATCTCTGTTAGAATTTTTTTTTTACAAAAATTTTGTGTGCTTAATGATGTCGTTGTTTCATCAGTTTTCTCCTTATCACTTTCTATTGAAACATCCAAAAAATCTGATTTTTCCACTGAATTGTAGCTTGGGTACAAATCTATATTGTTCATTTTTAAATTTGTCGAATTATGTACTGGATTAATTTTGGGTGGCTGAAAAGATTTGTCACATTTTGGCACTTCCGGTTGAACCCGATAGTAGTGTAACTTTAGTTTGATTATACTTTGCAGAAGATATTATTTGTAACAAGAGTAATTGATTTGGCTTTTCCACAAGTTTTAATATTTGGTCATTCTTAACTGTATATGAATTAAAATTGGTTTGAGAACTGTGTTTAACTTAAGTTCTGGGTGATTTTAAATTTATGTTACAAATTATCTCTTTCGTGAGTATTTAGAAGATTTAATAGGAATTGACTTCATAAGTGGTTTTCCTTTAGAATTACTCACAGAAGTAGGTTTTCTAATAGTTCTGCACCTTCTTGTTGTTCTATTGACAGTAATAAAGTCTTTATTTAAATGTTCATTAGGATTTAAGAAAGTTTCAGAGCTTCTTGGCATGTTTGAAGCTTCTTTGCAGGAAGCCATTAGACACATTGGTCAGAATGGATTTTTTATAAGATATGTGGTGGAAAATTATTATATTTTGAGCAAAATTAGCTTATAATAATAAATATGGTACAACAGTAATTTGAGTAACAATTCTCTTAAATATCTAACCTCCAATATGTTAAAGGGACTGTGATAGATAGAGCTTGTGAATAGAAAACTATCTGCAATGGCTACTGGAAGCCACTATATATGATTTTTATTCCAAAAAAAAAAAGAATTGTATTTCTTGGGACATTTTTGAGAGTTATGCAATACACTTTGATGATTTTAAATTCACAAAAATAGTTATTATAATAAAACTATTCAGATTTTTTAACCATGTCTGTTCTGTGTTTCACTTTATGTACAATTCAGATAACTGTCTTCTTGGACCAGCTGATCACAAGTACAGTTTGATTTTCTTTGTTTTATATTATATATTGAAGCTATATATATGATTTCATGTCACTTTGTGATTTCATGTCAATTTGTGTTTAAATCTTTTAAATCCTATTACAGGCACTATAAAGACTTAAATTATTAAAATATTTTACAGGCATATAAGAATGGAATACAAACATGGAAACAATTAGCTAAATTTTACAAATCTAAAAAATTCCTTAATATTAGATAATTAGTTATATACAAAAATATTAAAAAACATAGGTAGATTTATTATTATTGAAACTATCTAATTATTAAAAAAGTAAAATAATTGTTTCTGTATTATTATTTTTTTAAAAGATAAGGTTTACAGCAATTAACAAAATATGTTAATTGAAGCTTAATTACTATAAAAAAATATAAGTAGACGCAAAGTATTCAGAATTTAGAAAATTTTGTTAATTAATAAAAAATTAATGTTATTAATTAATAAAAAATTAATGTTATTAAACTTTAGATAAGTTGATCAAAATTATTATCAGCAGAAATATTTTAAGAACTAAGTCTGATGACTTTTGTCAAAATGTACTATAAAAAACTATGTAAATGTGAAATCAAAATCTCTATCAGAAAAACTGCAACAAAATCTCCATTGAAAAATTTTTCAAGATTGCCAACAAGATCTCACTCTGCACAGTTTTTTTAAGAAGCTCATCAATCATTCTGTTGCTAGAAGCCATGCATAATGAAAACTAGTGAGTAGAAAGCTTGTATCCACCCCCACCCTTCACCATCCCAAAAGAGTGCAAATTTGGAATCTTGATATGGTTCATGAACTTCTAACCATCTGAAGTCTTCTGACTAACTATACATGTATACCAGTGCTCCTGCAATGTTATATGTATCCAGCTTGCTGACCAGCCAAGTCTCCATTCAGTATTAAGAATAAGCTAACCTGTCTATTATGCCACCCTTATTCATTTGCTAATCTGTGTAACCAATGTGTTTCCAGACTAACAAATTAAATAATAATATACAAGAAAAAAGTCATCCAGGATGAAATGAATGTGAATTGCTCATCTATAATAGTATATCTATATACTGCTCCTCATACATTTCCACGATTCAAACCCTTCATCAAGATAAATTGCAGAAATATTGAACTCTTTCCATGATATCTCTGCATTCCAAAAATATCATAAAAACTTAAACAGCCTGAACTTATCTAAACAATGAATCTTCAATCTGATAATGGATTTCTCAGTCTTTTACTCTGGTCTAAGATCTTAATATAGACAAATTATAACTGGCACAGTTTTGTAAAAGTCTGCGATTTATGTATCCCTATAGGTTGCCTTAATAATAGATTGAAGATTCATGTTTTAAATAAGCTTGTGCTGTTATTATGTGATTACATTTATAAAACCAATAATCTTAGTGAAAATTCAAATTTATTATCTAAGTAATAATTTTTGTGTATACATATATATAAGCGTGTGTGCTGACTTACAATAATTATTTACATTGGAAAATGTGTAAACAAATACATATGCAGATCAATTTTTTTTATAATGTAGTTCAAAAAGGGTTAAAAAAAGAAACTTAAATTTCTTTAAAGTCTATTACTTATCAATCATATTTCTTTTTCTCTTTAGTCTTCAATTTTTACAATATCTATTTTCTATGGTCAGGGTATTTGGCACTTTAGAATTTTAGTCATTTCTCTTCTATTTTTCATTTTGTCATCGACGTTGAATAATAAGCCCGGAAGATTTTGCTATAATCCTAACCAAGAGCCGGCTTCCTTAGAGAAATTACTCCTCAGAATAAGAATAACTTGGGTAAACAACCCCTGAACTTCATTTTATTTATTGAAATTAAACCCTGAAATCTTTTTACTTTATGAAAGCTATTATTAAAAAATGTGCAAAATGGTGATAAATGGATAGAGGTGAATGGAATATATAAGTAAATGTGAGGTTATTTGTACACATATATATGTAAAGTTCTACTTGTGCGTACACGAGACATGGCTTTGAGAATTTAAACATTTAAATAAATTGAGATCATTTTTTAATCAAAAATACTTTCGAAATAAATGTTCCGTAAAATGCTAATATTTATGAATTTCTAAACAGTAACCGGGTTGATCATCCTTAGTTATTTTTATCTTCTTCATCTTAGTATATATTATTACAACATTAGCTTTTAAAGTAAATCATAAATTGTAAACAACGCTTATATCATAAAATAAAATATAAATGTTAATACATTAAAAAATTATAATTAAAAAAAAAAAAATAAGAGCTTGCATTTAAAACTTTCTCTTCGCATATTAGTATAAGAAAAAATATTGTGACGGGTTTCTCTATCGCGTTATTGTTTTTTATTCTAACATTGTCAAAGATATTAAACGAAGTATATGTAAATATAATATAAATAAAATTTCAAAATGTTTTTTTCTAAAAATTATACAAAAAGTTAACCAAATAAAAGTAAAGCATTTATTAGAAAACTATGGTCATGATGCGATCTACATAAGTGTAATAATAATTTCTACAGTTTTGAATATAATCATTTCTTAAATAATATAACTAATTATTGATATATGATTGTTCAAGTTAGAATGTAGTAGATGTACCAATGTTAAATTGTTTCAAGGCGTTGTTATACATTTTCCCCACCTTTTTTCGTTTGTTAATGAAAGCAATTCACAATAAAATAATTTTTATAGAGTAATTTTCACTACATCAATCATATGCAAGCTACTGACTGCTGTCTATTCTCTTTTATGCCCAAGATGCACATTTTATGCAGAACCAGTCTCATTGGTTGGCCCTGACTACAATCTCTTATACATATTTTTATCATTGTTCAGTATACATATAGATAGCAAATTACTTCAGTTTGCTTGATAAATATCAAATATGCTACCTTCAAAATGTTGACATAAATCACTTAATGGAAGTATGTTAAGAATTGTTTTACTCAAGTGCATTAGAAATGTGCATCTTTGGATCCCAGATCTTTTTCATACGTTTTTGATCATATTTTTATGATTATATCCTTCCATAAGATGTAAAATATGGATAGAAACTGGTCCCTATCTTGTATGTGGTTGATGTGAAAATTATGCTACAGAATTATTTATTATTATTTAATCTCTGGTCTATTGAATGGATAATAAAAATTATTAATATACTTTTATTAAGTGATTCATGTCAAAGTTAGAGGGCAGTATGTTTGATACTTATCAATTAAACTGTAGTAATTTGCTATCTAAATATTTATGAACAATGATAGTGTAAGAGATTATAATATCAGCTAATTTATGAATGCTGGTTCAGTATGAAATGTGCATTCTGGGGATCATAGATTTTTATATGTTTGTGGTCATATGTCCATTAATACATTCATTCACAAGATATTAAAAGTGAATAGAAGCCAGTTCCTTCATTGCATGTGATTGATGTAGTGAAGTCTAAAGTCTGTCTATTAAATATTGATAACATACTTTCTACAATCTACTACTATTGAATATTACAATAAACTTTTGAGCTATTTATTTCAGCAGAATTAAAATCTGTTTGGAATATTACATTTTTATTTTAAGTTTCATACTGTCACTATTTATATAACCATGTATGCTGTAGTGTCATAGCAGAGCGACAGAGTCTGGAATTCAAATTCTGTGGATTGTTGATCTGCTTTATTATTTCCAGTAGTTAAAATTCATATGAGTTATTGAGCAATGGGTTATTTACTTTAAATATGGTTTTTATTTTTATTATTCAAATGGTATTGATAAAAAATTGACATCATTATTATTATTATTAAATATAGCTTTACTTCTCACTATATGTAAAATATATAATTGTTAAATAGAGAAGATATTAATTAGTATTAAAGTTTATCGGCTTAACGTTTTCGAGGATCCATGCCTCATATTCATAGCCTTCATAAAATGTATAATAAAATATGCAAATACAAATACTAGCTTATTTGAATATTTGTATTTGATATTTTTTATACATTTTATGAAGGTATGATTGAGGCATGGTGTTAAGGATAAAAATATAATTAATATCTTCGTTATTTAACAATTATATTATTATTATTATTATTATTATTATTATTATTATTATTATTATTATTATTATTATTATTATTATTATTATTATTATTATTATTATTATTATTATTATTATTATTATTATTGTTATTATTATTATTATTATTATTATTATCATCATCATTATTGTTATTATTATGTTATTGTTGTTGTCATTATTATTAGTAGTAGTAGTAGTAGTACTAGTAGTAGCAGTATTACTATTATGATGATGATGATGATGATGGTGATGTTTCAAAGGAACTTTATTGAATTTCAAAATAGTTACATATTTACAACTATTATAGAGTACACCACAAGTTTATATCAATAAGGTAACATATAACTGATTAGGAATTATATAAAAGGTTACATAAAAATTAACTATGATTATATATATTAAAAGAAAAAAGGTTACATAAATTAATACAAGTTATATAATGTTGTGTAATTCTTTAGTATCTAATTTTTATTTTTTTTCCAAAGGCATTCAAAATTATTTACATAAATAAATGATAAGGCTTTTGTAACAATTTGGTTATATCACCTTAGCATTGTCTCAGTTGTTGATGCATTAAGGACCAGGTATCATGAAAAATGTTAAAGGGGCAAACTTTCTATCTCTTTCCTTAATAATCTCCAATTTAATTCAAAATATATTGGGATGTCTTCTAGGATTATTATTATTATTATATATATAAATGCATCTGGTACACTATAATTCTTACAAAATGAGTGCATTAGCTCTAATCCTAGCAAAAATCTCTATTGTGTAGGTTTTAAAAGGGTATGCAATATTAAATAAAGAACTGTTAAATAGGCTGGGAAAAGCAATGTATATATTATTATAACACTTACAATCATACAATATATGCTCTTTATTTTCAAAATCTTTTTTCAAAGGAGACAAAAGCCTCTATCTTATTACAATTTCTTCTATATTTATAAAATAAAGTGTTGGTAATAATTCCATGTTATGCTTTATTAGAAAATCAAAATATTTTGGGTCAATCTTCCAGAATCTAAATCTTCTATCAAGTTGCCAATTGTTTAGGCCCAAAATGGGCTTCCTTTGACTATTTAGTGTTGGTTGGTTTATTAATACATATGTTTTCCAATATTTATATTTATTTGTAGGGGGACAGAAGGTTAGTTTATCTATGCTCAATAGTGGTTTTATTAGATCAGCCCAATAACCAGTACAGGGGGAAAGTCTATCCACTGGTGTAATTTTTAATGTTGTAGCAACATGATTAAATAGATTTGACCGGGAGGTAATCAGATGAAATTCTGTATTTTAAATATATTTATTGAGTGCAATCCTATCCCATTATGAATTAATGGATTTTTTTATTTTTTAATGGAGATGGAGGCAATGCATCTGCCCTACAAAAGTTTTTTTAAGCATGGAGTAAACTTGTGAAGTGAAGGCTTTAGTGTAAATGATTATAGGAGTAAAATAAGTAATTCTTATCATAATGAGCATATTAAACAATGTGACTTTAGAAGAATAAACTGAAAGTGTGACTTTGAAAGTGAGCAAATATTTTTTTCTATTTTTTCTAAGATAATTCTGTATTTTTGTTCTTATTCCAGTACTACTAAAATGGAAGGGAAACTCAAGGAATGAGACAGAGTTTCCTTTAAAGTTGGATTGTATTAGGTTGCCTGTATATATCTGCCAACTAAATGTCTTCTTTAAATTGAATTCTAGTTTGTATTCCTGTGAATAATACTCTAAAATTTGTAATAATTTGGGAACATATTTTGTGATAATAAAAAATGATAATGTCATCCATATAAGCCATATATGAGATATTACTTTTAAATTGTGGTACAAAAATACCAAGTATCCATTCTTCAATCATTTTAAGAATGGGATTGATGTACACTATAAACAGTAAGGCAATAAGTGGGAAACCCTGAGGAATAGAGCAATGAGGTTTAAACTCTGGTTAGTATTTTCCATTCATTGGCACATCAATTTCTCTATTTATCAATAGATTGGTTAGTGTGTAGATTAATGATTTGAGGACAGACAACAATTTTAAAAGGTTTATAAGTTGGACTATTGAAATTGAAGCAAATGCTTTTTATATCCAATTGAATGGCAATAGGGCCATATTGTTTTCTTTTCAACAGTCTCCAGAACAGACTTAAAAACAATCTTTGCAAATTGCATTTTGGCTATTGTTGGTAAGATAAAGGGTTCAAGTTTGTCCTTGATTACTGATTTAAGAATTTTGATGCTGAGTGAACTCATGGATATAAGATGTATATTATTAACTGTAATGATATCTTTAGGTTTCTTAAGAAAAAGCACAAGCATTATTGGATACAATCCAGGTATATGATGGATTTGTGTAGACAATAAATTGGTGAAATTCCTTAAGTAAGTTGTAGTAAAAAAGCTTAGGTGTTCATAGACAAATTTTGGAAGTCCATGAATGTCTGGATGACAGGTGTCTGTGACATTAACAATTTTTTGGTGAAATCATTTTTTGTAAAGATATTATTATCCTTTGTGTTTCCCAGAAATAAAGTGGTAGGACAAAACATTTTATTGTTTTGCAGACTATTTTTAAAAAACTCATATAAATGGAGGTAGCATGCAGACACAGGCAATTATTTCATTATTGATTCTAATTGCTGTAGTTACTTGGAGAAGGGTTGATCTGCCTAATGCCCAGCAGATAAAATGACTAGAGAATGAAGATGTATGATCCAGAAAAAAACCTTTTTTTAAATAGTATATATTCCTTCAGAATTTCACAGGTATTGTTGTATAGCTTTTTTATGGCAGCTATTTTACTGCAGTTGTTTTCAGTCACCTG
The DNA here is from genome assembly GCA_028023455.1 of Epiperipatus broadwayi. Classification (NCBI taxonomy): domain Eukaryota; kingdom Metazoa; phylum Onychophora; class Udeonychophora; order Euonychophora; family Peripatidae; genus Epiperipatus; species Epiperipatus broadwayi. The sequence goes on from JAQFVV010006429.1 coordinate 974,881, forward strand.
GTAATGAATAATTTTGGTAGTAACTTAGTAGGAGGTGTGGATGTTCTGGTTAAGTGATCAATGTTAAAATAAAAAACATTTACAAATGCTAACAAGGTTTGTGCAGGGTCTAACTTCATTTTATCTATTTTAAAAGGCTCTATATAGATTTGTAAAAATAAAAATTCATTAGTCCTGCTAGAGTGTAATACTCTTATTGTCTTTCCAGATGACAGTACTTTTTTATGTGTGAGATCCAGATCTAGGACTACAAACAATGCTAAGTGGTCAGATAATGTTGAATTTTTTAGAGATGGCATAATTAAATGATGCAGTGTCACTGAATAGAATACTAGATCCATTAGTGAAGAGTGTCTAGCATTGTAAAATGATACAGAATCATTTGGTAGAAATCATTCTCTACTTATTAGAAGGAAATCAAACTTATATAGCCACTTAGATACAAACTTACTGTAGGTCATGTTAAAATTACTTAGTAAGAGTCATGGATAGGGAGAGGAAGCTAGGATTGAGTTAATTGTTAATATTAATCTATTTATTATTGTTGTCCCTGGAGATATATATGCAAATTTAATAGTTAAAACAAAAATTTTGTGATGGAATGAGATAATTATTGTATGTGCATCAAGGTATAGAATATTAAATGATCTGAATAGACAAGCTTTAGATATTATAATACCCATGCCTGCAAATGGAACAAGAGAGGTTTTTGAAAATATTGGAAATCTTCAATTGTGTAGATAATTTGAAGGATCTGTAACTGAGTTGCAATATATTTTTGTCTCTGACAGGCCAAGTATGTGTGGCTGGACTACATCACCCCATTTAATTAATTGGTGGATTTTCTGCTTGGAGAACAAACCTCTGATGGTAAGAGCTCTGATATTTATATTGAAACAGTCAACCTTAGTTCAAGATCGAGTTTCACTGTTCTACCACAGCCCAGGTTTTATCCTACTCCTTTTTTTTTTGTAAAATGTATATAAACTATACATATATTTCTGGGAAGTGTCTATGAGATTTATAAATATAAATCTGAAATAAAAATTTTCTTTAATTATTTTAAATATTAACTTTATTAGATGCGATTCAGATATATACATATATTACAGGAGCATATATATATAATTAAAATTACTAAATAATTTTGTGTCTTTTAAAATTATATATTTTTTACTTTCATTTTAATACATTGTAATTACTTTTTTGTCATAAAACTACATAAAAATTCAAGAAGGAAGGTGCAGTCGTTAACTGTCCAGGAATAACTAAAGGGGTGGGAAGTTTGTTTCATGGTTTTAAAAGAAATTTGTAAATTAAAGTTAAGGAAAGTAAAATTTAAAACAAAGCTAATTGATTTTAGTTAGCTATTAACATTTTTATCAAATTTATTTCCAATCTGGAAATTGGTTTGAATTTATTTTGGACAGTTATCTCACGACTGCATCTTTACTAACAATAGAGAAAAGATTTTTGCAAATTAAGGATCCATTAGAGTCAAGAAGTTTAATTAAAACAAACCTTCTTTGAGTGGCTAAAAACTGACAAATATGGCTAAAAATCTATTGTGTCAGAGTTTGGTCAGTCGTTGCTAGTCAACTTCATGTCTATTTAATTTTTGAAGGGCCTAAGCCACCTTTCCCTCTGTCTTCAACTTAACTCTTTGCCATGCAGAGATGTAGCTCCTACTGCTCAAGAATCCCATGCCATCAAAGAATGCCACCTGTCACAGAAGATTTGTCAGTACTTCATAGAATCCTGAGGTAACCAGCTCAAAGACAGTATAATCGCATTAGCCACTTCTAATTTGTAACTCTTTAAAATTAATGTTTTTTTATGCTTAATTTTTTTAAATCTTTTTGTATCAATTCTCTATTATCCAAACTAATGTTATCACAAAAAATTTCATCCAACTCATGCTTCTTATTATTTTTATAATTTAGTGTGGTTATAATTCATTTTTAATGATAGTTTTATATTTTTCACTTAATTTTATTTGTAAATGCCAATCAAACCTAATCTTATGAACTTCTATATCCCGCTGTGGAATAGAAAAAAAAAAAAAGGGGGGGGGGATTAATGGGTTCTACTTATTTCTTTCTAAATATCTCATAAGATTGGGTTTGTATTTTAAAAAAAATATCTGCTTTTAAATAAATGTTTTATCAAAAATTTATACAAAATGTATAAATACTTTGCAATCTGGAGTAGATATTGGTGACCATTAATAATATGAATTTCTTTATTGATCATCATCACCAAAAAGATTGGTGACTTAAATCTATTTTGTTATTTTCACTTTTAAGTGTGCGAATTTTAATTTTTTTTTATATGTTAAACCAAATATTGATTCATGAAGGGGGGGAAAATGCATGCTTCATTAATTATAGTTTAAATTATGATAAATGACTTTATCTTACATGGGTCATTATTTTAGCATATTATTATGTATTTGTTAAACCATTTAAGGCTTTCTTTTAATATTTAAATTCAGTAACTTTATATTCTTATAATAGCATTGCTAGCATACATCAAATTATTAATAAGCCACATGGGCTTTGATCTGATTTGCCTGTATCTCATTCCAGGGAGTCACGATTGTCTTCATTCGTCATTCTTCTCCAAGTATATATTTATGAACTGCTTTGATTCACCTGTACCTCATTCCAAGGATTCAAAGCCTCCCATCTTTTAATGTTCTCACTCATAATAGAAGTCTAACTTTACTTCTAGAACATGCAGGTTAGTGTAGATGAAGCTCTGTATGGCTATGCTGTGATCCAACCCATAGAAACTTCCTGCCTACCTTTTTTTTCTATACTGCTCTAGCATGAAACTGGTGTGTACCATCTTTAAAAAAATTGTAGAATGACCTTGTCCTGGCCAAATGTGCCATTTCCTCTTGCTGAAATTATGCTAGCACCACCATTTCTTATAGTTAGTTTTCTAGCCTGTTTGGCAAAATAAATCGTAATGATATGTGATAATAAAACATTTTTCTCTTTGTAATATTTTTTATTGGAGTTTAAATCCAACTTCTCATGAAGCTGCCCTCCCCTTTATTAAAATAAGTCATTCCCATATTTATAGAGTTTTGCTATACTCTATCATTAAATGTTGAAAATGTAAAATAAAGAATGTTTTTAGTTTACTTACTGGTCAAAGTGTATTTTTACTTTAATTGTTGTAAATAAAGTCTCTAAATAAAAATAAACTTATGTATCAAATGCTAAGGGCATCATACTAAAATTGTATAATCAGCGAAACTCTATTGTATCTTTATAAATATATTTTGTTAAATGTATAAAACATCCACTAAACCACTGGATAAATCTATTTTTGTAATCTTGAATAAAATCCTATTTTTAAATATACGTTCGGTATTGTAACTGCCACACTAAATTAATAATTGTTAAAATAAAAATAATTGTATCAAGTTTGTTAAATGTTTATAATGAAAATAGAGTTTTAAAGGCATGAAGTTGATTATATATATAAAATTCCTCTTGGATTTTGTCCAAATAAATATTTATATTTTAAACTTTAATCCAGTTGTTCGAATCTTCTTAATAATCTTTATATTTATGTATGTTTTTTTTTACTTATATCTTGGGTTCACTCATTCTCTCATCATCATCAACACCAGTTGAGTTTTCATGTAAAACATTGTAACACCGGGCTGGGATAGAATGAATTTATGTGGTATCACCATAGGTGTTGTTCGTAGTGTTATAGATTTAGGGAATGGGCAAATAGGTTAGAATTCATGATCGCTCCTGACCTGTGTATCTCGGGCATGATTGGATTCAGAGTACTTTTGCTCAGATTGTAAATCTTGTTGGATAGAGATACATTTTCAACTGATACAATATGCATGCTCAAGTGGGTTTAGATTTAAATTTAAAAAAAAAAATAATGTATATAAATATAAATTATGTTAATGATTTACATTTAACAGGAATATATTAAAATTTAAGCTTTATAGTGTATTATATATTAGATTGTACTTATCTTATTTTTGTATTTATATATCTAACTCTGTATCTTTCACTTATTTATGCTAAAAAAAAAGCTACCCAAAAGGAAGTATGTGTATGATTTTACACCTACAATCTTACTAAATAAACAGCCCTATATATTAGTCAAATCTATAATAAAAAAACCTTGTTAATGGAATATCATTAGCAAGTTCTAAAGGTTGTTCTCTAGTTCTATAGGAAATTGAAATGTTTTTTTGATATTTTTCATGTTATATACTTATATACTTGATCCTAAATCAAAATCTGAAACATTATGTAGTGTACTAACATCATGTACTTCAATTGGTTCATCTACCATGACATCTTCCACTTCAGACTCTTGAATTTCTTCAATTGCAGTTTTAACATTTTAATCAGTTCATCAGATTTAGTAAGTTCTTTGTTATCACTGTAATTTTTTCTGAGGCAGGCTTTCTTCCATGCTTCACCATTTCATAGTGACCAGGTTTTCATTTCTTTATGGGATTATCATCAATCTTATCAGTCTTGGATTTATTAGGTTTTGAGGCTTTATCCATTATTTCAATTGTGATTTTATTTATAACAATGGCATCTCATTCATTCTGGAGGCTTATCAATTGGTTCTTGTCAAAAATGCCATTGATTTCTGATGTTTTGCTATGATAATAGTTTGACATATCCTTATCTTTTGAAACTAGAAATTCTTCATGTGCTCTCTGGTGGCAAATATTTTTTCCATGTTAATGTTTTTTCTCAATGGTTCTAATATTTTGGAGTTTATTATTGAGCATTGACGTGTTGGTGCAGTATTTATACAAAAAATAGGGCAATGATGCCACATTGTTTACAGTGAAAACATTGCAGTTGAAGGCCATGTATCTTCAGAAAAAATGTAGCTTCCTGATCCATAATCAAAAAGAAACTTTCATTGAGGTTAATGCCTTTGTGATGCTTCACTTTAAATTGTCACATGTTACTATATACTGGAACTGGTGTATTTTTAGTAACATGGATTGAAGATTTATCACTACACTGAAATGTTCAATTAGCCTGCAAAACTCATCAATGTTATAACCTACATAAGCATTCTTTAGAAATCCAGTAATGTATCTATATTGGTTCAGATTAATTACAATAATTGTGAATCTGTCTAATATTTTGAAATTTCTTCTAAATTAGTCTTTATGAAATTCAGTAATAATGTATCTAGGATTTGGATGATCAGAAATTCTATAAATTGTGTCCCATGTGTCATTAGAGTTTAAAGCTTGAAATAGAGGTTCCTTTGGAAAATGGTACAGCAAGCAATTCATATCAGTTACAGCAATAACTATAGATCAATCTGTAAAAAAACATTTGAACAAGGAAAACAATTCATTAGGCAAAGTAACATTAAATTTTCCAAAATAGTATTAATGATTTCATCAGAACAGTTCTCTTTGATAACATTATTATGAGGCTCAGAAGTCTGAGTCGGCATGTCTAGTTTTAAGAAATCATCTAACATAGATCTATAAAATATTGCTTCAGTCCTACCTTTATTAGTATTATAGGTTTTGGGCAGAGATATTTTCTTGTTTGATTCACCATCTCTGTTAAGGTTTTGCATTATAATTGAAGATATTGCTATATTCACATAAGATGATCCTATGTGACTCATGGCTTCATTAAACATAGCAGTTTTCTCCTAGATCACTTTGAATTGAAATTACAGTACAACTTAAAAGTCAGAGAAAAAAGCACCTTTAAATTATTGATTTTCTTACCGTGATATATAAATACATTCTGTATGATTTAATCATTGATTTCTTGTAGAAAATAATATTTTAAAGCTTCTAAAACATCTTATGAAATACTGGAAGAACTAGGGTAATCGCACTCTAGTGGCAGAAATATTATTATTACGTTTCAAAGCAGAACTTTATTGATGACCAAAGGGTTACATTTGCTGTAAGCCACTCCATATACATATGTCTACATTGCTAGTGAAAGAAACTAGTTAAGATATATATAACATCTTTTTAGGATTATAAATATTTTGTGAAGTACTGGTAGTTTAAATATTTATTTGCTAATTTATCTTTTAATATATATTATATAATTACTTTTGAGGGGGTGCAGATACATATGTATACTTTACATCTGTTATCTTTACTTCCTGTAATTTAAGTTCTCAAAAACAATCTTGTGTTATCACTGTTCAATTGCAAACATTAATATATTTGTTGTGCTATTGAGTTTCATATGTTTTCCAGTTTTTTTATTACAGACCTCTATATCAATAGTATGCAGTCACAAGTGTTATATTTTGACAAAAAGGATTTAATTGATGGCATAGATTGGTGGTTATACAGAATCACCTTATAATGTTTTTAGGTAGGACGTAGGTAAAAATTATGTTGAGAATCGTTGTATGATGATGAAAGGTTACTATTAGCAAATTTGCATCAATATATATATGATCTTGAATGATGTGAATCGGCAGGTTTATTATTATTATCATCATCATTATTATTATTATTATATAAACTTTTAAATATATATTTAAAAAATTTTATGCCATATTTTTCTCTTTAAAGTACTTATTTATTATATGAATCATATACAATCATACACTAAAAAGTAATAGAAATAATATGACATAGTTTCAACCATATATTATGGTTATTATCTACGGTTTACAATCATTTATTAATACATTCAAAGATCAGCCTTTCAAGCTAATTGTGCATGCGTCTTCTGCAAGTGTTAAATAATAAATGAATACTTCACTCCACAATACAAGATATAGTATTTATGCAGGAACAAAAGGAATCCTCTTATTCCTGCATAAATACTATATCTTGTATTGTGGAGTGAAGTATTCATTTATTATTTAACACTCGCAGAAGACGCATGCACAATTAGCTTGAAAGGCTGATCTTTGAATGTATACAATTGTCTGCATAGCATTATATAAAAATAAATGCTTATTTACTTATAATTAAGTTTCACTTAGAGCGACGTTTAGTAAATTCTAGACAATTTCACCGACGTCATTCATCACAACATCGTAGATAGTAATTTAAAGTGAGAATTCTACTCTCACGCTTGATTCAACAGTACTTTAAATTTGCTCATATAAAAGAATTTTAGTTGCAGGAATAAGAGGATTCCTTTTGTTCCTGCATAAATACTATATCTTGTATTGTGGAGGGAATTTTCATTTATTATTTAACACTCGCAGAAGATGCATGCACAATTAGCTTGAAAGGCTGATCTTTGAATGTATACAATTGTCTGCATAGCGTTATATAAAAATAAATGCTTATTTACTTATAATCATTTATTAATGTTTATCATTCATTTATTACATTCAAAATTTATATGGTTCATGTTAATAAATAATTTTTTTTTAAAAAAAAAAACGGAATAAAAATTTGTAAATATATATTTTCGCTCAATATATTTTTAATTTGTTATATTCTTGGAGCATTCACAATTATTACATTTTTTTATAATTAAATATAATTTTTTTTTTATATCAGTAAAAAAACCTAATTTTTAAATAATTGTATATATGTGTTTATAATAAATGTGTAGCATTTTTATTAACTTTTAAAAAAAATTAAAAATAAAATATTTGCTGTATTTATTTTGAAATGTAGCTTATTTTAATCTAATTGACCTTAAACATTAAGGTCAGAAATGTGATATTTTAGTAAGGCTTTATGTTGTCTAATCCAAATCACAAACAAATGAATTTGTTAATAAATTCTACAAATTAATATAAGTGATGTTAATTCTGCTTGTTTGGTGAAGAGCTTTCAGAATTGCATTACAGCGACCTTAAAAACAAATTGCGAAAAAAAAATTCCAAATATCTTTTTTCTAGTAAATAAGATTATATCTCCTCTGAACGTAAAGCAGAAACGTGCTTTGGGGAGTTAATGTTAAATATAACTTTTAAAAATATATTTAAATTCAATTATGTATTAAAAAGAATTTTTATTAAATATAAATAACCAAAAATTTAAATTATTGAGATTCTCAGTAGATTTTCTTAATGGGTATATAATAAATTAAAACTTATTAAATTTGCTTTTTCTTTTTTCTTTTTATTTAGAATTATTATTTATGTATATATGTTAAAGTTCTCTATCCAACGGAGATTACAAGTTGCTAGGCAACAAATACTACAAGCAAGTTGTAACACTTGATCGACTTAAATGCACTGGAATGATGATTTTACTATAGCAACAGTTATAAGTTTTGTTAAATTTAAGTTAGGACTATTATATAAAAAATAAGAGTGAAATAAAAAATCTTGAATCATGTATTAAAAGCTATTTATTATAATTAAATTTGATAAAAACTTAAATTTAGGGATAATTTTTACTGTCAATTATATTTTTATAGTAAAAAATTAATCGTTTTGTTAGTTGTTTAGAATGTCAAGTAATATTTAAGTACTAAACATCACATGATCACTATCTCATACTAGCACATAATTGTTATTAAACAAGGCAAAACTCTCCATACAGTATGGCCATCTTGTGCCAACCAGAGTAATCAATGGATTCAAAAAGTAAAATGAAAATGTTTGGTAGATTGCAGTTTATGGATAATAAAAGAATAGCTAAAATAGTATTTAATTGGGTTATGAGTAAAGGGCAGGTAACAAGATGGGTGAGAAAGGTAATGCGGTATGCAAAAGATTTGGATAAAGAATTTATATCAGTATATTTGTATAAAAGATGGGATGATTGTATTAAGAGAATTGTTGAGTGTTGTAGTAGTAAGGAATGGGATAAAAGAATAGATTTATTAATAAAGAATAGGGAGTTAAAGAGATGGAGAAATAGTATGGAGAGTAAAAAGAGTTTAAATACATATAGAAGTAAACAGAATATTAGGTGTGAGTTAATATATGATAATAATAAGGAAAGTAGTTTATTATTTAAGACTCGAACAGGACCTTTAGCTACAAGAGAAGGTACATGTAAATGGGAAAAAATGGGTGATTTATTTTGTAAATTATGTAAAGAAGGAATAGAAAATATTAGGCATTTGTTAATTGAATGTAAATGCTTGAAAACAGAAAGGGCACATATAATGAAGTTATGGGAAAATAAATATGAAAAAAGTGATTATACAGAAAGTAGATTATTGGTTTTAATGCTGGGTTTGGAAAAAGATAATGGGGATTTAAATATAAAGACTGTAGAGTTGACAAAGATTATGTTGTGGAAATGGGATGGAGCAGAATATGGGAAAAATTAGACTGGTGAATGTAAAATTAAGTAGCTAACAAGTTTTTCTTGGTATAATTGCTGAGAGATTCTTGACTTCGTTTAAGGAGTAGCTACAGTACATCACATCACATCCTTGTTTAATATTTAAGTACTAAAGCGAAAATGTTAACAGATTAACCCAATTAATTCAATTGAAATCTTAATGTTTTGCAATTTCTCATGTGAGGTTTAATCAAAAACTTTTTAGTTTATGCGTATGAACGAAACAATGAAAAATGTGTTTTTACATTATGAAAAAAATTTGATATCAAAAATATTTCCCTTTTATTTCATTTTATAGTAAGAATAAATATGAGTAACTACTACATGTCAAATCTAATATATTTTTAAAACAGCTTCTGGTATTTTTGAAAGAATTGCTGCTATCAGTTTCTGATTTGTTATACTAAAATTTTGGTTTTAGTTATATAACATTAATTTTTCAAAATGAAAATTCTTTATTAGGGTGTTCAATGAAAAATGTTCTAAGAAAAATTCAATTGATATATACACCACAGACATCAAGAAAATTCATTTCTAAGTTGATAAATGAAATTTTGCCCACTACTTCTTATATTAGTAAAAGGCTGGGAATGGATTTCAATGAAGTGTGTACTTTTTGTAAGAAAAACAATGAAACATTCCAGAACTTGCTAGAGGAATGCTATGCAGTTAGAGAATTGAGATCAAAGGTCATACACATGCCAATAATAAATCTCAAATATCTGTTAAGCAAATATGTGATGTGTTTCGATCTGCATAATGCAATGGTAATTATTCATACTTTGAAAACTATATGGGCAATAAGATGTGCATTAATATTTGATAATAAAAAATTTAATTGGCTGAGAAATCTGGCTAGTGATTGGGATGATTACTTCAACATGTGGTTAAAATATTGGCCCAAAAATACTATAGAATGAGTATGGGGAGGAACTGCTCCATCTGCATGTGAAATTTGGAAGTAAATCATCTTTTGCAATCTATGAATCAATGGGTAAAGGAAAGAAAGACAATATAGAAATGAGTGTTTAGTAAGTTAATATTTAAGAGGTATCAGGTAAAAAGAACAATCCTTTGAATATTATGAAACTTTGAAGAAATTGTATAAATTGGACTCTTGTAATTATGTAAATATCCTTTGTATGGTTTTAATAAAGTATATTACTTAAAATAAAAAATAAAATTAGGCATAACTCTGTTATCCTAGTTTGAGAACCATATAACTATATAATCAGATCAGTTTAAAGTCAAAGTATTGCTGTGTTAAAAATTTTAAAAATAATGTATATAAAAGATGTAGCATATAAGAGTGCCATCAACTATAAAAAAAAGACATATTAGACATTACTATTGAAAAACTGTTTGCGTCACTGTCCATGAACTATCTATGTTTGAAAGAAATGAGACTGATAAGAAAAAAAGACCACTTCTGTTAAATATAAATTTAATGTATCATAGAAGAATATGAAGATTTAATTTGATGTATTCAGACAACAATTTATAAAACATTAATCTATTGTGTTTTTAACCACTAAAACATCCTATAATCACCATTTCCTAAGCTTATACAAGCTGTTAAAACAGAAGAAAACTATCCATAGAGTAGTGTAATAAGCCATAGTAACCAATGGATGGTAGAAATTTTATGCATAAATATCTTATCTAGTGTCTAATCATCAAATATTCCCAGACTAGTTTTTAGCTTATTGCTTTCATCAGTGAGTAGCCTTGAATCTGTGAGAATTGCATCTAGACCTCAGAATCTAAATGTGTCCTCCAGCAGGCATTTTTTACCTATTTAGCTAACTATAATGCTATGAGCCCAAAGTAAATGCATGACCATTTTGATTTAAGTTAATTCATTTGTATAATTATACAGATCTGAATCCAACTCAGTATCTATACATTTTGGTGGTTTTAGTTTCATAATGACTACTGCGACCTCTATCCTATGAGCAGGATTGGTATAAAAACACTAAAACATTACATGATCACCTTTTTCCATGCTTACACAAGCTGTTAAAACAGTAGAAAACTCTCTATACATTAACCATAATAATCAATTGATGCTAGAAAGTCTGTGCATAAAGTTCCTATCTATTGCCTACTCATTCAAAACTGATCTAACTCTCTTCACTGATTAAAGCTGCAAGCTAAAATCTAGTTTTAGAATATTGAATAAGTAGATACTATATGGGAATTATAGGCATTAATCTTTTAGCATCTGTTGATTATTATGGCTTATGCTGGTGGCACTACTGTATGAAGATGCATGGAGAGTGTTCTATTGTCTTAACAGTTTGTGTGAATATAGTTAAATGGCGACCACATGATGTTTTAGTGGTTTCATACCAATCCTGCCCATAGGATCTTGGTATTATTAAAAAAACCAGAGACCAAAATGTATAAATACTGAACTGGGTTAAGATTTATAGGACTATACAGGTGAATTAGCATAAATTGAAAACATTATTTTGTTTTCATTTTAAGCTCAATGATTTATAATCAACAAAGTAGATAAAAGATGCCTACTGGTGAATTACATTAGATTCTAAGATCTAGGTACAATGTTCTCACATCCAAGGCTCCTCACTGATAAAAGTCACAAATTAAAAGCTAGTCTAAGAATATTGCATGAAAGAATGTTACATAGACATTTTATGCAAAACTTGCATATCCATTGATTACTATGATTACACTGGGTAGCACTATTTTATGAAGAGTTTTCTACTGTTCTACTGTACTTTTATTAGCTATAATAATATTTGCAATGGATGAACCAACAAACATTAAAGTAATTATGATAAAAAGAGATGTGGTATGTTGAAACTAACTTGTAAAAACTAAATGCAATATTAATTTTTAAAAATGTGAGTTAGAACTATATGATTACAGTTATCAAAGTTACGCTTAAAAAAATTTTCGTTAAAAAAGTGAGATTACTTCCTTTAATTGTATCTTTAATTTATAACTCTGAAAACAAAGTACCAAATATGCCTCTATTTTAAATGATTATATTAGCCATACCGATAAATCGTCCTTGCAATTTATACAGATTTAATCATAATTTTACAATCTTAACTTGAAATGAAACATTTCAGTCCATGTAAAAGTTGAGTTAATATTTCTACAAAATGGTAAAATATATGAGACAAGCAAGTGAATTCACAGTTTGTGACAAAGTGCATAAAAAAATTATTGACCAATTCTGAATATTCAATTATTGCTTCAGAGATGGATGATCTCAACAACCATTTAGCCAAATTACAGAATCTAAAAACATTATACAAGTACAACTACTTATAAAATGTATTCCTTATTTAATAATGAAAAAACTAAAACTAATATTTCTACACTTCAGCTTATTTAGTCTTTATTACAAATGTGCTGTCTGTTTTGATTAATGAAAATAAATGCATTAAAGAATAATATACCCTTACTTAAAAACCATCAAATATTCAATAAATTAATAAGTGTGAAATAAATCAAATTATTTCCCTAAATAATCAGTGAAATAATATTTTTAATTCATAAATGCAATCAGAGATTTATAAATCTATTAACAGTCATAGTATTGTAGTATTGATTATCATGAATTAAAAAATTAGATTACTAATATGAAGGATTCACTATTTAAATCCTTTTTACTTAATTGCAAAAACATATAGAAAACAAAACATCAAAAAGCTTTCTCCAATTTTATTATTGATGATGGAAGCAGCAATATGCTGTATGTATTTCATCTAATGTAAGCTTGAATTTCAATAGATATTAGATGATAAGGCTATATTTGCATCGTTTGATTATCTATTAATTAGCTATTGGTTATCTTCAATGAGCTATGAAATCTTATATATCAGAACCATTTTACATCTTTTATATTATCCAAACTAATAATCTTGAAGTCAAATATTCTAAAATTTTAAACCATCCTAACATATAGTTATAATTATAAATATTTATTAAAATTCAGGAACTATATATTTTAGTTAGTGTTATTTTATGTTAAAGGTAGACAATTTTGTTGATGATAGTATATGCCTAAGAAAGCATCATCAAATGTATTCTACTATAGATCTGTCTGTATAATACTAAGGGCGAATATTCTTTCATTAATCAATATTACCATTAACTGTTATAGAGTATAATAAATAAAGTATAGTAAATAGAGTGAATGATTGCTTTTATTATAAATACTAGTTCTGTGATATTTTGTTTAGTAAATATTATTTTAGATAAATATGAATGACGTAATTTTATAATTACAGACCAAATGTCAAACTTATAAAAATAAGCAAGTAATATGATTTAGACAAAACTTTAAGTTTGGAAAGTATAAAACTAATAATGACGGATGTTGGTTGAGTAAATATAAAACTTGCTTCTCACTATTGATGAATGATATTCAAACTGGGTTTGTAAATGGTCTATCAAGTAGGACATGTTGATCATTCAAGTTTATAATAGTTGGCTGCAAAGAAAAAGAAGTAATTTAAATTACAGTTCCTCTTAGTAACAGCATTATTTTTTTATTTAAAAATATCAGTTTTTTAATATCAAAATTTACTTTATCACATCACTTTTAGTAAACATTTTTGAGTTAAAATTTAAAAGGAATATATACTAACCAAGAATTGAAATGCAACTTTTCAGTAACAAAAAATACTCCTGACAATACTATGTTCATATGTATGTAACATGTTGTATCTGTAACAATTGAGCACCAGATAATTTATGTTATAAAAGACGAGAAATTTTTGGTTTTTCTTAAAAAAAAATTCCTGCCAACATTTGACTACTTTATACTATTTTTAACTTTTTGAAGTATTTTCCTACTATCAATAAACATAAAAAAATGATCTATGAACTTCATGTGTGTATATATATATATATATATATATATATATATATATATATATATATATATATGGAAAATCAAATTCTAAGCTAAATATAAAACTGTTAAATGAAAGGAAGGAATCATATTGGCCCTTACAGTTGGGTGATCATTTCTAACTTATAAAAATAAAAATGCAACCACTGCTAGAGACTCTTGATATCTATACCATCCTGATGATGATGGAAATCATCCTACAGTTAAGATCAGTGTGATATTAGTTATAATAAATTCTACTACAGAGATATGCATTAAAATATATGGGAATTTATTCTAATGATAAAAGCATATTATTATAATGTAGACAAATAAATGAAGAAGGTGAGAACTTCACTCATTCTTATACACGACTTTTCAAATCAAGCAACTTTCCCTATATAAAAATGCATTCCCCAAGTGGTATAAGTATTTGCATGTGATATAAAATCTTATGATGATCTGATCTGACATACTCTTTTAGAGTAAAAGCTAATGTATCTTTCTTATAGCACAATAAACTATAATTGGTTTCTTAATCCATACTATTGGCTTTTACTATAATAAAATTAATTTGAATAATCATGAAATAGTACATAACAATCTCAGGGTTCTTTGTCTACTAATTTTGAATATTAATCATCATATCATGTTGTTGAATAAATGAATGACATCCTAGTAGACTAAAGGAGACATACACTTTTCTTATAAGCTAATGTATCCCAATATATTATAATTACAACACCAGTTAATTAGAGAAATGTTTAATCGAACTAATAATCATATTTTTAAAAAATATATAAATTTTGAAAAGTTAAAGTCCTTCCCTCAGAATGACATTCGAGTATCTAGAAAGAAAGGGTGACTTTTTATATCATTCTAATACTCATCAAAACACAATGTTAAATCAATTTCTAAAATAATATACTTTTTGTTTGTGAAATAATAAATAATATGCAGTCTGAAATGTATAATGAATTCAAAATAAAATCTAATAAATATGTAATTCTTTCAAATGCAAGTCCAATCTTTGGAATTATCATATTTATGCACCTTTTGCATTTTTAATTTGGATCTGCATCTTATAAAATCGATTATCTGAATTATCTAAATATCTATATTATAATTAATAATTGATTCAAAAAATCATATATAAAAAACAAAAATTAAATTGTAATAATAATAAATACATTTATTAACATTTAACATCAAATTTATGGGTTACTAAATTTATTTATAACTTTTACCAAAGAAAGTTCATCTGCAAACTTAGACACTGTTTTATTATACAGGATGCAATAAAAATAATTGATAACATAATCACCTTAAACACTTGCAAAAATTCTTGATTACTCATATAAACATTTGTGAGATTTATTTTATGACATGCTCATTTTAAAGTAAGCCTACTTCACTATTTTGTTAACTTTCTTTTAACATATTTTTTAGGCCATATTATTTTATAAAATAGTCCTCTATTAAAAAAGCTTTCAAAATATAATAAAACAAAAATATATCTAAGATACACATTTAACTATTGCTTATCATATTAACTTATAATATTCTATGATATCATTTACCAAACACACTACAAATTAGAAAACTTAAATGCTAACTCACAGATAGCTGAATTTGTACCAGCAAAGGGCTGTGATAATATTAATTATCATACAAACACAAATAAGAAAATTACTGTCTGGCATTATTTATTTGACAATAAAAATATGAGCAAACACTTCAGAAGCCATGCACACAATATACTAGATTTTACCCATGTCTATATAATAAATTATTTAAACTCTTTAAGTGTCTTACCAATTTATTGATGAACTACTTCTGGATGGTGATAATGATAATATTGCATATGTACATCTCTTATTATGTTATACACAAATAAACATTAAATTATTAATATATTTGTTGGGGTTTTGTAACTGCTGGCAAGGCATAACAGTACAATACATATATTAATTAACTTAACTAAACAGTATGGATAGAAAGGTTTCCCTGAAGCAACTATACATTTCAAATTTTGACCCTATCACTGCCATGATAATCTTAAAACAACCATGACTTCACCTTACATTGTGGAATATAACTAAATATCTTCATGATGGAGACAAGAAAGAAAGGCTCTTCAGAGCTACAACTACATAACTAAAAAAAGTATATTCCAATCATCTTTTCTCAGATAAATATATGTATGGACAAGGTCTCATCACATGAAAATAGAATATATATCATGGGAAAGATCCTCTGTATGGTTTAAGCTACATTGGCTAAACATAAAAATAATCATAAAACATCAAAATATGATCCTCTCATGAGAAATAATAACTGAACATTGGGGAGAGCATGCTCAAATCCTCCAAAGTACAATACAAGTAAGAGCCATCATTTAATAAAGTCACATGCATACCACACTTATTAAAATAGGACTAGCATATATCCAAGGCAAAGCCATGGCATGATAAAAAAAATTATCACTGAAAAAAACTAGAGAAATAAATGTTCAATCTTTAAAATACATGCATTAAACAATGTATGAAACCAGCAAATAAATGCAAGTCAAATGACTATAAAAGACTTTAAGTATCATAATAAAAAAATTTCAATTGATAAAAAACACATGTAGTTAATAAAAACAGCATAAAATTTTATAAATTAAAATGGACATAAATAACATATGCAAGCATTGCTAAATATAATACTAATAAATACTTTTTCATATTAAAAATATAATGAAATTATTATAGTATAATAATTAAAAACTATTATGAGCCTCCGATAAACCATATATTGGCTATTTACCAATAGGGAAATTAATGAGGTATTAATAAAATACTACTCATGAACATAAAGTTATGTATATTTTTATCTAGACATATTTCATATAACTTATTTTAGACCAATAATAATAAAAAATATTTATCTTTTACCATCTCAAACATAAGAATATATGCATAATTTATCATGTTACTAAAGAAATATACCTTTGCATAATATTAAAATAACGAATTAATAATAAAATAAATAATAAAATTATTTAAAGCAAAACTCTCCATATAGTAGTGCCATCTTGTGCTAACAAGAGAAATCAATGGATGCCAGAAGGCTTGTGCACAAGATGGCACTACTATATGGAGAGTTTTGCTTTGTTTTGAATTGTTTAATAACAATTATGTGCTAGTATGAGATAGTGATCATGTGATGTTTAATGGTTTAACATAATTCATTATCTGAGTTCCACTATGGTGAGCTATCCAAAATGGGAAAACAATGTCCGTTTTTCCAGCAAAATATTTTTTGAAGCAATGTATCTGTATCTTATCACATGTTTACAGCAATAAAGCACTTATGACCTTATGGAGACAAATAATACAAAGTAGCAACATTTAACAAACAATTTCTGCAAAAGATTTGGATCCATTTATTCACTCGTAAGTCGAATCAAAGAATTAGTTATAGCTTGTTTTGGAATTTTTTTTCTTACTCCTAGCAACAAATATTATTGAAAATATTTTCATCAAGTTTGTCCATGGTTATACATTGGAAAATGACCAGTTCCTTCATTTTTAAAGAACTTAAAACTTTTTTTTAAAATAGCATTATATTCCTCAACAGCACTTAATAATAGCAATTAAGAAATTACTATTCATTTAAAAGTCAGCAATGTAAATAGTTCATAATTATTACCAAAGTCACAATTTTCTTTATTTTGCTGTAATATCCTATAAATATAATTTGGCAGTCAAAACATAGGTGTATGTATATATGTACAAATAAAGAATATTGCTAAAAAGTGTTCAAAGTGGTTTGGGTAAATTGTAAATAGTTTAGTTCTATATTTCATAATATTGTTATACATTAAAGTCATATATTTTTCATAAAACTTCTTATTAATGGATTTACTTATTTTATATTTTAAAAGTTCTCTTGGAAATGTTAATATAGTTATTGCAAAATTAAAATTCCTCTTATTTTATCAAATAGGCTAGTCAGCATTTTAAAATCTTTATTAAGATAACTCCTAAAAATGAAATTTTCACTGAAAATGGTCAGGAGATGCACATTTTTAGATTAACTAATGTGAATTTCTGTTGAAGCATATTTTTCCTTTAACTTTAAATTAAATTTCAAACTTCTCTCAATGGTTAGTTTGAATTTTACTTTACTAAAAATAATAAATATTAAATAGGAATGGTTCAGTACAATGATCAATATAGCTATGACAAAAATAATGCAAAACATATAATCTTTTCATTTTGTATATTTCTATTCAGGCATGGGTTAGATAAAATAATTTAATAAGACACAACAATTTTCTTTAGGCATTTTGTTACTTTCTTCAGAAGTTTCTAGATTATGTTAGTGCATAGAAAAAACTTAATACCTTGTTTGTTTTTTTTTAGCAATGTATTGTTACTTACAAAACAATAACAGTTTTTTTCTTAAAAAATAACACTTAAATTTAAAATTAAAAAAAATGAAATTAAATATTACTGCTTCTGGGATGAGAAAAATAAAGTTCAATTGGGAAAGCAAGCACACTCAACAAACATGGAAAAATCTATTACTTTTATACCATTTACATTGATAGGCATTTAAATTAATCACATCTTTTAAAAAATCTGACCTCTATTAAAATATGTAAATAACAATGTGGAACTAACCTAAAAATTATATAATATTGTTTTAATTTTAATTACCACATAATAAATTAAACTTTTCAGAAGTTGAACTTTATTTTTATTAATTATTTAATTAATAAGAAGAAGAATCAAATAATAAAATAAATAGTACATTTATTATCTTTAAATTATCTCTTTAAATTTATTAGAAGCTCTATTTATTTTAAACACTTTCATTGTTAAATTAATCATTCATTAATTTTTAGATAAATTAATTAACTCACATTATCTTTACTTATAACAAATATAATTTCTAGTAAACCACAATGCATGCATCTAACTTGATACACACAAATACAAAAAATTACTTTATGTAGTTTCTAATTTACTCTGTTTAATTGTTAATTTGTACATTTTTAACTAACTTTAATATTTATTTTAAATACACTAACTTTACTTAAATCTTTTGAACTCTAATAGTATAATAATTTAAATAATTAATCAACTTGAAAAACTAATTTAACAATGATATTATGACATAACTAAATCCACTAATGAGCTTCCAATATTTAAGCATAAAAATTAATTTCACTTAGTCTTATATCTAACTTTACATACTTTTCATTCTCTATAAAACGACATAAATTAAGCCTCAATTTTTTTCTTAAAAACATATTAATTAATTATAAGAGCTACATATTCTAACAACTTTTAAGCCATTACAAAATTTATATTTACTAATTACAATTACTTGAATATTAATTATATCAATTAAATTTTTTCTCATATGTCAAATGTGTTGACCGGGAAGTGAACCCAGGCCAGCTGCTCTTGCTCTTCTTCTCTTATTTATTTATTTTTTAAATAGGATGAATGCATAAGTTAAGCAGTTGAATAGGACAATGTGTGGCACATGGTCACTATATATATATATATATTCTAACATAGTCCATTTGCATATGGTATATATATATATATATATATTCTAACATAGTCCATTTGCATATTCACTTCCGAGCAATATCATATAAAATAAAATAGGTTAGCTCAGTTACAGATTACATTTGGTTAAATGCAAATAATTAATAAATGAAATATTCTGCATTCATTTTAAATATTCTACTAGCTCAAATTCAAAAAATAATAATAAGGTTCAGTTTACAAAATAAATAAATAAATATTTATTATTTCATGAGACTTGGAAGTGAAAATACAGGTGGCAAGAAAAATTACATTGAGCCAATATCCCACAGGATACTACCTCAATGGCATAAGAACACTATTCCCCCTTATTACTATTTCAAATAATAAACTTATAGTATTCTTACAACTTTAATAACTCCTACTCATTAAGATTCAACTAATAACTAAATCTTAATCTTCTATTCATAATAATTCAGCTCAATAAAATCTCAGGTTCATAAATTTATTCTAAGTTAATAAAAATTACGGTAGTAAAATATGAGAAGGGATTTTATGTCATAATCTACTACACTTAAACTAATAATAACAAATAATAATAATATTCTTCATTGTATGAACTAATTCTGTATATCTCTTTCTTTACTATAATTTTATTGCTATAATAAAATAATATAATATGATATAATCTTTTATCTTCATATAATGTAAGAAAATGTGATAGCATTTATAATCTGACAAATAAAGTTGTGTGGCAACGGATAACATATCATTAAATGTACCATTATGATAACTAATTTATGACCATAAGATAATGTAAAATTATGATTACTTAATTAAATGAATGCCAATAAAATATTCGAATTTTTAAGATAATTCTTTATTTATCTTTGTGCAAAATTATATGTTCATTTCTATTATTCTGGGTGTATTGTGGTCTCATGCAGTGTAGTGGGAAAATGAAAAACAATCTAGACACACAAATTTTTTAAAAAACAAAATTAACAAAGTTTATTATTAACAATAAAATAAACAATTTATTTACAATATTTACATTGGATATCCTCACTTTACACCATTTTACATTTTTTATTATTTAGTTATTAAAAAACAATTTAGAATTATTTTATGTCTTTATTCTGACTTAAGACAATAATGATAAAATAATACCATTTTATTTATCTCCTTTTAATTAAACTTATGATAAATTACATTTATTTATTTTTATTAAAAATATATTCTATCCTTAAATATTATTTAATTATACCTTTCTTTCTAAAAAAACATCCATAGAAACATACTACGGAAAAACAAAAAAATTAACATTATTGTGAGTATGGATTTTCTTAAAATCAAACAATTTTCATCTTGCAATATCAAAAGATGTTATATAAAATATCTATCTAATAATTTATTACCAGATTTTGTGGATATCGTTGTTTATTACACTATGTTTATTAAATATAACATATTCCCATTTAATATTACTTTAGTAATATATAATTGTAACTACCGATATATTCCCTATTATTTAATAATTACAAAATTATATCTATGCTTATTATTTATATCGTTTTACTTTATAACATTATATTTTTCTAAAATATGCAATACTTATTTTAAAACAAAATAAAGTATTTAAAAGTTATTTAACATTTTGAAGAACAACTTTGTTTTATATACTTTATATTTAAATTTTATTTTACTTCCAAAATAAATCCAAAAAATATATCTTATGATTTTTTTTCCTCTTTAGGATTTATTGGATTTTCAATTCCAACTTATACAAATTCTACTTCTTCTAAGTAAATGAACTTATCTCATTCAAATGATAACATTTCTTTAACTCTAAATTATCTATTATTTCTTTTCAAATATATCATACTGAACAATGTAGTTACATTGAAAATCTAAATTTGTGTAGGATATAGAGAAAAAAACTCAAGTATAACTCATAGCACATATCAAAGAAATATCATGGCACAGTGTAACTATAAAAAATAGAGGCATGACCTAGTCTAATGTCCTCCAATAATATTAATCAAGTCAAGCTATTCCTTCAGCTTTATTAAAACATCAATATTTAAAGAAAAATAGACACTGTCAAAATTAAATATATCAATTACAGGGCACTGTTAACTGTACTGATATCCATGAAGATTATAAAATATTATTCATATTCCCTCATCATATCCTATTATAACATCATCTTGGGTTCATGTTTGCCATATTACTAGCAAGTCACTATCTTATCATTATTTCCTAAAGATTTATCACATCTTACATCAACAAAATAACTATCTTGCACATTCAAAACAATGAATAAAATTTATTTATAATTAGAGCAATCTCACTAATCCATAAGAACAGTTTGCTTACTTCCTTATTCTATATTCTAAAACCATATACAAACTTGTAATATGAATCATTGGAACATCCAATAGAATGAAAGTTTTAAAAGAATCATGTAAATATTTATTATCATGTTGGGTTATATTACTAGTATAACATTATAGTATGCATATTCCCAAAATAAATCTTAATTTCATAATGTTTAAAGTGTTGTACTAAATGCGTCTACATATAATTAAAACATTTATACTTCCATTCATTATTATTCATAAGCAATCTAAAAGAAAACAAAAATATACATCATAAAATATCAATATTCATTAACTATTACCAAGTGATATCATCTGGTTATCACCTATGCAGTCTTCGGTTTTCCATCAATTAGATACATTGTAATACATTAAAAAATATTCATCCATACCTTTATTTAAAATGTTCTTATTTAAATTATTAAATTATTATATTATAGGATTTTACTATTATCAATAGATTAATGTTCATGTTCCTACTTTATAAACTAGAAAATTTACATTTAAAATAAATAGTAATAAAATGAAAACCATATTTACATAACTTCAGTTGAAAAAATGAATGTTCTTTATAAGTCCAAATATTTCCATTTTCTTTCTCAAAAGCTTTTTTTTAAAAAATGTTCTTTTTAAAAGTGATTCTACAGCCTCCTCCTTTGCTATGACGATGAACAAGACAATGCATTTTCTGAAGAAGTGTCATCCAAACTTCTGGTACAAAAATCTCAGGTTTAAAAAATAATAATAATAAAATATAACATGACAAAGTCTTAAAATCTTGAAAATTAAATAAAATAATCATCAATCTATTCTGGAATAGTTAATAGAATAATAGTTTATAACTTCTATAGTCCAGAATGATGATTATTGAAATTATAATAAATCATAACTTTTAAAAATAATTCTGTGAAACTTCTATAGGCATATTGATGCATCATATCTATCCTGATAAACTTTTGTGCAATACTTATTTCCATAATTCCATATTTTATTTATTAACATGTTCATTTTCTTTATAGGTTTCTTCTTTAGTAAATTTATTATTATTTATTACATATTCAGAGTTTTTTTTGGTCCTAAATTATTAGCTTTTAAAACAATTTTATATACACATATAAACCCTATATATCTCAGTTTTTTTTTTTAAAAAATACGCTTTTCTAAAATATTTTCCATGAGTCTTTTCTTAAAATAATTTCTTGTAGATATTTTTAATGTTTCCTCACAAAGGATATAACATTTACCTTTATAATATTGTATTTTCATAAAATCATTTTAAATATACTTGTCATAATACTTGTCGGTCCTTGACGAAAATATCTTGCCATTATATAAAAATAAATGTGTCTTTACTTTTAATTAGCAAACAGTTTTTCTAATAAGTTTTCAATACAATGTCCACAATAATTTATTCATTTGCATCGTTCTCTTGTTCAATATTATTGAAACTGCATTAATAAATATTATACTCATTTTTAATATATTATAAGTGGAATACATTTTACTTATTGGTATTTCCATTTTATTATTGTGAAGTTACAATTTAGATTCAGATGAATACTAGTGATAACGGACTTTTTAAAAGTTAGCAAGGCATATTAAATGAAGTTATTATTAATATTTTTTATTGTACACTCTCTTTTTGCAGAATACTTTTTTTTTTAAAATAATAATAATCTATTAGCTTTTGCAAAATAAAATTTATACGAGAGCACTAAAAAATTGACTAAATAATATAATTAAAATTATTATAACCTTGATAGCTTCTGATATGATTTTGCTATCTTCAATACATTTTTTAATCACACACCGATACCCCCCCTGCAATCCGTATTTATATTCTAAAAAATACATCACTCTAGTGGGGGGTTCCTTCTTGTGGGTTTCTAAAAAATTTGCATATTGTGAAACACTTACATAAATATATAAAAAAAAAATATGACATATTAAATATAAAAAATAATATAATTATATTATTAATTTCATTTTAATTCTTCTTTTCTTTTATAAAATAATTAAAAAATTTAAATAAAATTTTAAAAAATATTTAATTCATTTCTTCCCTTTTTTTTTATTTTATTTATCTTTTATTAATATATAAAAATTATTTTCTTTGTTTTCTTTTTTTCTTTTTTTTAAATATTTTTAAAAGATTATTAGAAAATTAAATTTATTTTTTTTTTTTTGATTATAATTATTAAAAATTATTATAAATATAATTATTAAAATTTTAAAAACATTAATCTATCTAAATTCAACAAATAGAGTGTAATATTATTATAATAATAATACAATAAATAATAAATTAATAAAATATTTAAGGTATTTTTTTGGATATATTATTGGAATAATAAAAATTTATAAAAAAATAATAAAAAAAAAAAAAAAAATGTGAAAAATTGGAAAAAAAATTGAGAAATAAATATAAATATAAAAACCATTAAACTTAAAATAAAAAATTAAAATATAAATTATAATAATTAATTATAATAAATAAAAATAAAAAAAATATATAAAAAAATATAATTATAAAATTAAATAATTAAAAAAAAATTTTTATTTTTATATCTTTGTTATAGTTTTTGGTGGGTTGTTTTTTTGAATATTTATTAAAATTTTATTTAATTTTATTTTTTTTATAATTATAATTAATTTATAATTTTTATTTTTTAATTTTAATTTAATTAATATAATATAAAAATAATAAAAAAAACAAAAAAAAAAAAAAAAAAAAAAAAAAAAAATAGGAAAAAAAAAAAATAAAAAAAAAAAAAAAAAAAAAAAATATATATATATGAAGATTTTCACAGGTTGTATATATAAAAGACATATTTTGCAGGTTCATCCATGTTAAATATTTTAAATATTGATATACCAACATTTCGACTTGATCACACAAGTCATCCACTGGGTGATAAAAAGTAGAAAGATGGTTGTAGAGGCGCTACAATCATTGATTTGAAAAAAACGTTAAAGTTCCACCAATAGCAAAAATGTTAAATTAAGAATGTTTTTTAAAAAATCTTTCCAAATAGGAGGAAGTTTGCATGTATTATCTCACTTATTGATACAATCTGGCCTTTTAAGTATATCAATGGCTTCTCCAATTTCACACTGGTAGAGATTATCACATATGGATATGATCCTGATACTAAAAAAATCAATTTTATGACCTGAATCTATAGCATGGAGTGAGAGTGATTATGATGATGAGTGTTGTTTAATTGCAATAGCATGCTCATCTCTACTAATACTGATGTGATGATTACTCATACCTCTGTAAGAAACTTTACAATTTTCACATAAGATTTGATAAACACCATGAGATTCAAGAGGGATTGAATCCTTAGGCTTGGTTATTATATTGCTGATCTTTTGATGAGTACAAAATGCTGTATCTATATTATAGCATTTTAATATACATCCAATAGTGTCTGGGTGCTTTATTAATATTTAGCTGAATCTCATAAATTATAGATGAAAATTATTGCAAGGAGATATAAGGGTTCAGATTTAATAGTACACAACATAAAATTCTTATTGATGGTAATTTAGTATATAGGCTGAAAATAAAACTATAGGAAGATGGAGTTTGAGATCAAAAGAACTTATTGATGATTTTATAATTATTATCACACTGTCTTCTTAGAATGAATAAATAAATATAGATCAAAGAATGAATATCAGGGTATCTAAAAATACACAGAATGTGATATTTCACCATATTATAATAAAATTATCATATTGGAGCAAGAATACAATAGTTATTATGTAAATATATTATTATAAAGTGCTGAAAATCTTGAAATTGTTAGATCAGAAGTCGAACTCCAATAATGTGCTATTACTTTAAATATTATAAATCTCTATGCATTCACATGTAAGTAAGAGTTTAAAAAAAGTTAAGTGAATCACTTAAGTTTAGAGTGCATTTGTATTAATGCATCAACTTTCACTAACCATGCTAAATCAGGGCTTAAGTTTATTGTGTGCCTGATGTTATAATGAAATTTTGAATTGTACAAATCTATTTAACCTATTGCAGGAGAAAGACAGTCTCTCATTTTTAACCACCCACAATCAGACAAACATGACTTATAAATGTAAATCTATTATTATAAAGCACTGGATCTTGAAATTGTTAGATTGGAAGTCAAACTCTGATAATGCACTATTACTTTAGATATTATAAATTTCCATGCACTCACACATCCGTAAGAGTTTAAAAAACTTAAGTGAATCATTTAAGTTTAGAATGCATTTCTACAAATACACCAACTTTCACTGACCATGCTAAATCAGGGCTTGAGTCAATTGTGTGCCTGATATTATAATCAAATTTTAAGTTTTACAAATCTATTTAACCTATCGCGGGAGAAAGGCAGTGTTTTATTTTTAAACACACACAATCAGACAAACACGACCAAGGATATAATATATTTTATAGCAATTGTTAACATAATGGAGTGAGTTCAAACCAGCTTCTTCATTATGACCTAGTTGCAAGTTTTGATCATTTACTTATAACTAAGATAATATCTAAAATAAGTTTAAAAGAAAAACTAACATCGCTATTCTTATTTGAGGTAACTATGAGAAAGAAAAGACAATTACATTTCCTCAAAGAAAAATATATCTGCATTCATGTAAAAAAGCATATGTTTATTTATGTCAAATTAAGTATTTTTATCAGTCATAGATTAAAAATGAGAAACAAGTCTAAAATCTCAAGAAATAAATTTCCAATACTTGTAAAAGTATTTTACTGGGTGTTAAAAATAAGAAGGTAATTGAGATTAATATTCCATTTGAAATTAACAATTTACGTGTGATAAATAGCTTTAAATTTTTTTTAAAAAAGAATATGTTTCGTATATAGTTAATAATGAAAAAAGACAGATGAAAGATAAATTAATATTTATCATGTTTAAATAGAAAGTGAAATTATATTATATTATTATATAAAAGGAACAGTAAAAAGGAAATGATAATCGAAAAAGTCTGTTTAACTTTTTAATAGTAGATGACAGTCACGAAGATGATACACTATAATATAGAAAGTTAAATGAATTATCCATATGTATTTAAAACTTACAAGATTCATAAGTAACAGAAAAAGAGAAGAAATAAGGAAGTAAACTTATTGATGAATTCATTAAATATATTTTAAAATTTTGCAACGTGGAAAAATAATGTGGAGATTTATTGAAAAGATTTTTTAAATTCTTTTGTTAGTGTATTTTTCAGGAGCATGATTATGTGCATATAACTTTAAACTACTCAAGGAGGAAGGCTACATCCAATTCAAACTTTTGTTCAGTTAGTGTTGTGCTTGTTTATCTAATGTTTTGGTTAAATATGCATGTGTTCTACCATACATAAAATAGGAGAAGCACCAAAACTCATGAGGAATGCTGAACATCTACTAGGTGACCATGGTAATATTGAACTAGAAATTTAAAATGGATTTTTAAAAAAAAAACAGAGAAAAAGGATTTTTATTTTAAATCTATTATTAATATTTTTTGTTTGATATAAAATATAAATGCTAGGTATTCTAGTTAGTAATAAGTGAAATAATTTTATATGCAATGTAGTATATAAGGTTAAAAGGTATTAAACTTTTTATTATTCATTCTTGTTTTAAAAAAAGAGTATGCTTAAAATATAAAGAGAATATACATGAGTTAAAAAATAAAAAAGTGTGTGTAGTACAGTATTATAACTTTGTATTTAACTGGTATATATTATTTTAAAAGAAAATGAGTGTAGTAAAATGTGTTGTAGAGGTAATTCAAATGTATTATCATAAAGCATATTTGACAAAGGGTAATGAACTAGTAATGAAAAATAAAATTTTATAGGATTCTACAAAAATAAAATAAACTTATTATAAAATGTAATGTTGTTTGTGAGAGTAGTTAATGTAAAGAAAAAGAATACTAATCCTGATCTCATTTGTTATAAAAATAAAGTATCACATTGATAATAATAAAGGTAGACTATTTGTTTTGTAACATGATCTCAAATGTGGATAGAATAATATTTAATGAGAAGATTGAATTAAATTATTGGTCCAAAAGTAGTATAATAAGAGATGCTGATGACACACTAGGAAAAGATAAGATGAAATTCCAGAATAGAATATGAAATATGATCTTGAAGAACTGATTGAATAGTTGAATGTGATTAATCTTTGTGATACCCATATAGTTTATTAGAAAATGATGAGAGGATTTTCTGCAAAGACATGAGTGTAGTATATACCATAAGTGCTTGCTGAATAAGCCAAGGTAAAATTTGGGTAGGATCATTAGGAAAATGATTACCTGCCAAAATATGACACCTCATAAATAAAGGAAACATCTATTTCTCTATTATGATATAGTATTTTTGGATAAAATTAGTTTTTTATCTATAAATCAAAATAGAGTAGGCATTGAAAGTTGGCTAAATATTTTAAAAATTTTATAGTTTGTCTTCCTAAGTTTTGACAGATCGGCCTAAAAATAGTAAGACCATATACAGAACAAATATTTTATATTTGAATAAAATTTGAATAAATTTTTATATGAATTGTGATACCTGAAAGCAAAAATAAACAGAAAATATAAGTGAGAGATAGAGAATGAATGTATAAAATGAATTACATTATATGAAAAAGAATCCTTAATTTCACAATTCATTTTGAATATATTATAAATATTATTTTACTTATTTTGCAACATTACCACAGCAGCAACAATTTTATTAAGAAGATTCTAGTGCAATATTTTTATACCAATTTTTAATATGAAATATAATTTAATTATTACAATTTATTAAAATATCGGGAGTTACAAAATATCAGGTAAATAATAAAAGATGACTAAGAAGATAACCACCAGATAACTCATGAATTGTTAAACTATATAATATTAGTATGAAAGCATATATGGTGTTAAGAAGAATAAACTTATAATTTTAAAAGGACTAGTTACTGAAAATGGGAGGATTACATGTATATAATAATTAGTATGTCTATCTGTGATGAATGCCCATAATGCTGTTGTAAATTTATAAACAGTTCAATGATTATTTTGTTAGTGAATTATTTAACCCAATGTATATAGCTATTTGTCATTCATTATTAATTGTTGTAAATAAATGAAGATTTTGATTTAAATTTTGTATTAGTAATTTCATTATATTTGAAAGTCATTTCCATCACAAGGTCATATCAATAAAGCACATTATCCACATAGAATTATACATAGCATATATTAATTACATGCTCTATCTGAAGAGTTTTATTTAAGAATTTATAATTGACACATTAATTATAAATGGCTTTTAAAGCATAACTATATTAAAAGGAGCTTGTGGTACTTCATAATTTATTAGATATAAAAGACTCTTGAAGAGCTATGTTAAAACTATTATTAAGTATTACAACATGGAGAGCCTATAATAAAAATTAACAGTATGTTTTAAGAGTCACATTCTGATTTTGAAATCTAATTTTGAAATGTATTTTATATCATAAATTTAGAAGTATTATGTTATTTCAGAGTACAGGTTACTGACCAAATTTATTTTAAGGTTTGTAATTCTGAAGGATCAAATATGAATGCTAAGTAATTAAGAAATCTATTTAATTGAGTTAGACTTTGTAGATAATCATTGTATAATAAAGCTCTTGAGTATAATAAAATGAGTATTCTATAGTGAGTGTTATTGGTATAAGTATGAGAATAATTCTTAGGAAGCTAAATTAAATTGGTTAAGTAAAGATAATGAGTAGATAGTGATTGCTAATTGTCATATATTCTTATTATAGTTGGGTTAATTTTCATATTCAAGTTAGTCAATATTTGGAATAGTAAGTGTAAATTTATTTGAATGGTTGGATCCCATTAAAATCCCTCTTATTTAATTACCAAGTTAACAAAGCGTATGCCACACTTGAATGAGAAGCTATAAAGATACACAGAAATTATTACGCGCTAAGCGCTTTCGAGGTCTTTTGCCTCATATTCATAGTGGTACTGTGAGCTGCAGAATGAAAAAATAGGGCAATGGAAACAAAACAGTATGCAAAGCATATGCAAATGAACTAGATAGTCCAACGTTTGGAGATGTCAAAGCAGGTATCTCGTCTATTGATGGAGTTATTATTGCCATTAATAAAATATGCTTCTCTGATTTTCCGCTTGATGTCATTTTTCTCAATACAGACTATTTTAGGGCTGGAAGGTTCAAACAAATGTGCTGTCTTCTTGGAATGCTCTAAAAATGTTGATGAATTATCATTGTTTTTCATGGCTCTATTATATGTATATCTGTGTTGTGCTGTCCTGTTGATTATGCCTGCCTTGGTTTCTCCAAAATAAATGGCCCGGCAACCAGGTTGTGGGCAAGCTATGCTGTAAATGACATGGGGAGTCTGAGAAGGTTCAATTTTGTCCTTAGAGTTATTGATTAGACGATTAGTGCATGGGGGTGTATGAAAGCTAATTTTAAATTTATTGGCCAAAACCTTGATTAATTGATAGGAGATTTTAGGTATGTGGGGAAGAGTAATATATGGAAGTTTAATATTGTTTTTATTGTCAGTGATTTTCCTATAAAATTGTTTGATTTTATTGTTAATAGTGTTGAGTTTATAGCCTGCTTGTAGTAGGTCTTTGGTGTAAAGATGTATATTATTCTTTCTATCTGCCTCAAACTTGCACAGCTGCATATTTCTATATAAAAATGCTTGCAGGCCTGCCAATTTGTGAGAGCTTGGAGAGTTGGAGTGTGGGTGTATAAAGCCTCTGATTTCAAAGGGCTTTATTATCATTGAATAATTTATACCTCTCTCATCGCGTGTTAACCTAGGGTCAAGGTAATTTAGACTTTGGAATGCGTCTTCTGTTGTGGAATTGATAGTTAGATTAGTATTATGTGTTAACTCTTGTGTAATAACTATTTATAGTGTGCTGGTTGGCTAAAATAAATATATCATCTACGTACCGCATGTATAGTGTGAGGGTTGTCAGCTTGATATTTGGACATGATTAGTCTTTCGTAGTGATTAAGGAAAATGCTGGTTATGATTCCACTGAGGGGGAGGCCCATAGGCCAACCACTTTTCATATTGTACCAAACGTGCTCAAATATTGTATAATATGAAAAGTGGTTGGCCTATGGGCCTCCCCCTCAGTGGAATCGTAACCAGCATTTTCTTTAATCACTACGAAAGACTAATCGTGTCCAAATATCAAGCTGACAACCCTCACACTATATACATGCGGTACGTAGATGATATATTTATTTTAGCCAACCAGCACACTATAAATAGTATTACACAAGAGTTAACACATAATACTAATCTAACTATCAATTCCACAAAAGAAGACGCATTCCAAAGTCTAAATTACCTTGACCTTAGGTTAACACGCGATGAGAGAGGTATAAATTATTCAATGATAATAAAGCCCTTTGAAATCAGAGGCTTTATACACCCACACTCCAACTCTCCAAGCTCTCACAAATTGGCAGGCCTGCAAGCATTTTTATA